>OY804607.1:43219399-43651689 GCA_963680895.1 Fragum sueziense
TTATTTTTAAAAATAAATCTAATTTTATACCCCCAGTCGGTAGAAACAAAAGTCTCGACACATACATATCAACTACTAAAGCTGTGTGCGCTGAAATTATGAAAAGTGGTGATAAACATATCAAACATAACATAAGTCTTAAACAAAGGGAAGCAATTAGATCACTTTCAAATGACAAAGCTATAATCATAAAGGAAGCAGATAAAGGAGGTGGTATTGTTATAATGAATTCCGATTTCTATAAAGATAAAATCTTAGACATGTTAGGAGATCAAGCATATTATAGATCTATAAACGACAGTAATGAGCAACAAGTATTTCAGAAATTAAAAACCCTTATCACTCAAAATAAAAAATTGACTAAAGATGAAATTAATTACCTAGTAAATTTCGACAGCAAAACCAGTACATTTTATGGTTTACCTAAAATCCATAAAAGTCCAATTATTCAAAAAGCTTGTAATGATGTTAATTGTGAATACATTGAAATTCTGAACCCAACAGATTTAAAATTTCGCCCAATCGTAGCTGGTCCACAATGTGTAACAAGCCGTATTAGTAGCCTTTTGGATATTTTATTAAAACCATTTGTCTGCAAAGTTAATAGTTATGTGCGCGATGATATTGATTTTTTGAATTTCGTACCCGAAACTGTGCCTACTAATACGGTTCTTGTGTCTTTTGATGTTGTAAGTTTATATACTAATATCCCTCATATATTAGGATACGAAGCTATTTCATTTTGGTTAGAAAAATTTCCCAATCTCATCCACAAGCGATTTACTAAAGAATTTATCATTGAGGGACTCAAAATTATTTTGGAAAATAATAATTTCTCATTTAATTCTCTTTACTTTAACCAATCAAAAGGGACAGCTATGGGAACAAAGGTAGCCCCGACTTATGCTACACTTGTTCTTGGATTTCTAGAAGAAAAATTGTATAACAAAATAAATATCGAAAGGGGTTCTGATTTCGCTAAATTCATAAGGGAACAATGGAAAAGGTTTTTAGATGATTGTTTTATTTTTTGGACTTATTCATTGCAAGACTTAAATTATTTTGAAAATCTACTTAACTCGTTACATGTCGATATCAAATTCAAAAGGGAAATGCATTGTACAAAATTGCCATTTTTAGATGTTCTTATACTTAAGAACAAAACTATTATTTCTACGGATATTTTCTTTAAAGTTACAGATTCTAAACAATATCTTAATTTTTCTTCATGCCACCCAAAACACACTAAAATTAACATTCCATTTTCTTTGGCTAGACGAATTTGTACTATAGTTTCTGATTTTGACACGCGTATAAAGCGTTTAAAAGAGCTAGCCAAAATTTTATATGAGAGAAAATATCCGATTCAAGTAATTCTAAATGGAATTGAAAAGGCATTATATATACCAAGACTTGAATTACTACAAAATAAAACTAAAGACGAAAGTAATATATTGCCATTTGTGTCAACTTTTAACCCAAAAAATAAAGAAGTCTTTGGAATTCTGAAAACAAATATGAAAGCTTTTGAAGGTAATCAAACAATGACCCAAATTACAAATAATAATAAATTGATAAAAAGTAAAAGACAACTTCCTAATCTAAAACAATTATTGATCAAATCTAAATTTACAGAAACAAATATTAATCCAAAAATTCTAAAATGTAATTCTTCAAAATGTGGACTTTGTGAATATTTAATCGAAGGCCCAAATTTGAAAATAAAAGATAAAACTTTTCACGTAAGAGAATCAATGGACTGTACAGTCAGAAATGTACTATATGTTCTGGTCTGCAATGGCTGCAAGGAATTTTATATTGGCCAAACAGGGGACAAATTAAGAACTAGAAAAACCATCCATGACCAACAAATTAGAGACCCATCAACAAGACAAATTCCTTTAAGTAAACATTTAGACGAATGTTCGAAAACAACACCAAAATATTCGATTTTTCCGTTTTATAAATTCCGTTCAAATGATGTTTCAGCTAGATTAGCAAAAGAAAAATACTTCATTGACATATTTAAGCCAAAACTTAACGTCAAATCATGACGTCATCAATTTGTGATTATTATTGTGTACTTTGACGTCGTGACTAACGTCGCGACGTTGCTACGTTAATTCATTTCGCCTGATGATTTAATAGAAACCGGTTGCGAAATAAAAGGATCTTAAAATTGACAATAGTTTTATTTGTTTTTTATAATTTCTTGACCCAGTTTTCTGGACTTTTTCGTATATATATATATATATATATATATATATATATATATATATGAAAGAGATAGGTACAGAACTAACCACAACAAGCACTGACTCCATAACCCGAGATTACGACACGACGCCTAGCTATCCATATCATACACATCAGCTAATAGACAAAATCCGATCCTCAATAGAGGAAATTTCATTTGTCTATTATATATGATGTAATTTTATGGATAACATTTCTACGGGTTAGGATATTTATATATATATATATATATATATATATGGCAAAAGATAGAACATGTTCAATCGTGTATTTTGGCACCCTTATTATTAAGTTTTGTTATTACTTTAAGCGGGATTTTGTGATGGACAAAACATCTTTTTAACTTTGAATATAGATGACTCAGCGCGAAACAGTTGTGACTGCCTATATGTTTATAGACAGTTACATCTGTTTCGCGCTGAGCCATCGATATTTGCTCACCAGAGCAGGCAGCGGTGTCATCATGTTCTTGCTGGACAATCATTATGTATTTACCACCCACTTGTGTTCAACTACACTACTCATGCACGTGCATTCAGAAGTTCATAACCTATCATTTTGTTCCTGAAAAACTAACCTGTTTTTGCTGTTATTGCTTATAATACTAATTGCCTGACCAAGTCTTGGATATGTACATAACCGCAAGTGTGTGCAATTTAAGCTTATACATCACATTTGCATTGACATTACGATCTCCATTACACACAAACACTTCGTTAAAAAGACCGTTGATGGATCAACGACCTACAGTCATGGAATGCAACGAAAAATTTTGTTGTGACAAAATCAAAGGATGGGCTAGAAGTTTTGGTTAGTATTGTCCAGCAAACGTAACCCGGGACATCTGTAAATGTAATAACCCTACTTCGGCAATGTTTTGTTAAGACGCTCAACTAACGGATTTAGTGCACGAAAATTAAGTTGTCCCTGGTTATATCGGGGGGACAATATTATGCTTTACATATTGATAACTTACATATGTTTTCACTATGCTTCACTTGCTTAACCATTTACTTTTTCACTAACCTTATCATCCGGGGCAGGGGATGAGCTATTGAATGTGAGCAATCAATGTCCCACTGTCAGGCACACAGGCCTGCAAAAATATCTCCTCCGAAACAGAAAGCAAAGCAAAATCAAATTTTATTGCTGTGGGTTTTTGGTCGTCCACATTAAGATATTTCAAAGGGTCTGTATCAGGATGAGGCAAAGCAGGTCGCTATGTCAAATCTAGAATTTGGTCTAAGGATCACAACCTTTGATCATTCATGGTATGATTATACCAGGTCGGACACTAGGTCACTAGATCAGAATCATTTCTTTTGCTCTGAAAATCCTAATTGTAGGTACTTAGACTATCGACCTTGGTGATATTTATGCCATGCAAATAGTATGACAAGAAACATTCCAAGAAATCTACCCAACCTTAGAATTGCTTGGCTTGCTCAGTAATAATGCCAAATGCTTTCGGAGTAAAACAATATTGAAAAAATATGGCATGTGACCACCAATGACTCAAATCGAAAAAGAAAGAGTAACGTTTGTAGCTCATCAAACAAGTAAGGAACCCGTAAGGGATTTCGTTAAACGCTGCATGACCCAGATGAAAATGGCAAATTAGTAATTGCCGAGTTAATCCTAACCGAATCTTCTCTTGTTTGGACAAATAAGCTAAACGGTATATCGATAGAGGTATTTACAGAAATATCTTTACCACCCAGCGATTATGCGTTTGAGAGCGTACGAGACGACACTGTCAAAAATCACATTTTTCAACCATTGTTCTTCGTAAGGATCAAATGAAATTGGAAAATAATGATGGTGTGTCCTCGTCGTTTTCATGAAAAGTCGAATTGAAAGACGAGAATATTTATTTAGCGTACCTTTTCAAGTAAGAGCCCAATAACTCTGATGGTACGTATCATTAGAAATATTATCGGCAAGATTTGTCTCGTCAACACGATCATAAACCTTCTCAATTTTTGTCATTCCATTAGGTGAAGTTCATTATTGTAAAAAATGGTCACCATAACTGCAAAGTTAGAAAGCATTATCTTCACGCATTTATTCCAGGGGCCTGCGCATCGCAAACTGAATCATACACTACCGCTGCTCCAAATTAGGACACTATGCAAACGACTGTTGATTCGGACATGCCCATACTTCAACTTTCCAATCGTGTCGCGTATGGCCGCTTTATAAATATAAGCAGAAAAGGGGAACACAACGGTCCACTTGAGGAAATATCAAGCTCCTAGCAATGGAGAATGGCAGGATATGCACTGGCTTATTCTTTTCATTTTTCCACCCTTTCTGCTTCAAAACCAAATTCAAATTGGCCAAGTATTAACATGATGATTGACTGAAATTCGCGTGATTAACCACCGTGATAAAGAATGCTCCGGTCTCCTATAAAGAAAATGACGATAAGGGAAAATACTACACAGGATTGCCAAAAAATGTTACGTTAGAAAAAGTACTTAGATAATATTCCAAAAACTATAGGTATAGATAGTTTGCACGTGCCTTTCCGTGACGTAAAACGTCAAAGACGTCACAGAAAAACGCAATGTTGTTTACAAAAATGGCTGCCGCCGTAATGTGCTCTGTCTTCACTTCAAGACCGATTTATGTAATAAATGAATGATATTGAGTTTATTTTCAACTGGAACATGTTTGGAAATGTAATTTAAAGGTAATATTTATTCATCGAATGAAGGTTTTTGTAACATAAGGAATGTAATATACAGATTATTACACGGCTGATGAGGGCCGGAGAGTGATATCTGCCCTCGGTCAACATGTAAAGACCTCGGGGCAGATATCGCGGTTGCGGGCCGATATCTGGGAAACACCTTTACGAAAAAAAATCTGAACTTTTGTGTAAAAGGTTGCATGTTCCAGACATCTTGGTCAACAGTGTCCAGAAAATGCTACTTTTCATTATTTAGATCTTTTGCTGTTAACGTTTTCCATCTTATCTGATCCGGTCGTTAAAACCGGATATGGATTTGGAATGGATTCGGTAAGTAAAGAACTGATTAGATTTCTGCATTGATCTTAGTAAAAGGTTAAGTACTTGTAGATTCAATTTCAGATAAAGTAAATTCACTGCAAAATCAGCATGCATAAATGGAATTTCGAGCACGATGTTTAAGAATTGTCATAAAATAAGACTTTTTATGAGTAGTTAATTAGTTTTATCTAGTAGTCGGCCGTGTGTGAAGTTTAATGAACGACTACCAATATATAATAAGCTATACACATGTATACAATGGTGCCGCATGTACGTTAGGCAGTATCATGTTACTGTCACACACCTATTGCTTTTAGCTCAATTAAGCACGAAGTGCTCGAGGTGAGTTATTTTGGTAACTTTTTGTCCGGCTTCCGTCCGTCAGTCCACGATTTGGTGTTTTATTCTATCATCCGTAAAAAGTAGCCAATCTTGATCAAACTTGTTAAAAACAAGTAAGATCATATGTTCTCAGACAAGTTTGATTATTGGTCTGAAAGTGCGGAGTTATTTGCCGTTGAATGTCGAAAAATGCTGGTTTTAACTTTGTTTAAACTTTAACATCTACAATTATTTATTAATCAAGACAAAAGTTGGACATAATGTTGGAGACCAAAAGATCTCGGATGAGTAAGATTTTCAATCTGATTTGACCAGAAAGTTAAGAGTTATGTGTTCTTGAATATTACAAAATTACCGTTTTCAACCTTCTTTACACTCAAGAATCAATCAAGACAAAAATTCAACATAATGTTGGAGACCATGATATCTCAGATGACTTTGATTTTCGGTCTAAATCGAGAATTATGTGCCCTTGAATTTTACAAAATAGTCGTTTTTGACTGTCTTCGACCTTGTTAATACTATACTCGTAGAATCTACAACTATGAACTGATCAAGACAAAACTTGAGGTCAATGTTTGATATTATAAGATCTTGAATGAAATATAAGTTATATTTTCATGTTGATGACCATGAGATCTTGGATGACCTTGATTTTCGGTCTGATCGGACTAGAAAGTCATGAGTTATTTGCTCTTGAATGTGAAAAAATCTGCTATTTCTACCTTGTAAACTCTATAGAATCTACAATTATTGACCAATCTAGACATAACTTGAACACAATATTGGTGACTATAAGATTTCGGATGTTTTTTTGATTTTCAGATAGATAGAATAAGAATATCATAAGTTATATATAATGGCTTTGACTTTGACAAAATTACCGTTTTCGACTGTTTTCGACTTTGTTTGCACTTTGATTCTACAATTATTGACCGATTAAAGACGTTTTCGGGAGTTGTTAGTGCGCAAGTTCCTGCGCATTGAATTTTTCACTCTTGACAGCCTCGGTGGCGCAGTGGATAGCGCACTCGACTTGAAACCCTGAGGACCCTGGTTCAAACCCCACCGTGGTTGTGTTTTTTGGCAAGGCACTTAAAAGGGAACGATTTTTTCAAGTAAAGTGTGACGTAATTTCGGACAAACAAATGAATTTCGTGGTTTTTGTTATAAAATCTCGTAACTACGGCTTGATATAAGCCGTAGTTACGAGATTTTATAACAACACTGACTGTTTATCAAAACAACTGTAAACCCAGTCTACTTTAGTGCAAGATTCATACAAAATGAATATGGTTACCCCTTTATTTCTTTTTACAGTTATTTTCAGCATACTTTAATGTACAAAATTTGTGAATTTGAAAAAAATTAAATTCGTAAAACTTTTTTAATTTCGATTTTTGTGCTTTATTTGAACGAAATTTGTGGAAAAATGTGCCCTTGACGAAATAAGTAACAATTTGTAAAACCACATTCCTTTGGTACTTTTATTTTTCTACTCATTACATGAATTCCACATTTTGTTTGTAATACAAACTGAATTGTATGATCAAAGAAATAAGTAAGATATCTGATAAAAGTATGAAAAATCACGTATTTGTTAAGATAGTGTGTATTTTTTTAAAAAATCCAAAATTTATGCAAAAACGATTTACAGGTGTGTTGTAAAAATGCAAATACACGGAAACTAATATGGTGACCCCACCTTTTCTTTGCATATTTGAACTAGGCATACTCTAAAGTAAAAAATATGTAAAAATGAGAAAAATTAAATTCGGCAAAAAGAATCTAGTAAATGTCTTTAAGACGAAACGTCGATACAATGCTGATGAATATAAGTGTTTGCGTGAGTTTGAATTTTACTCCAATTGGATATGAGAAAGTTTTCAGTTATGTGCCCTTAAATCTGACAAAATTGCCGTTTCATCTGTCCTTCAAATTTTACTCTTACAAACACAACAGTGACTAATGATAAAGACAAAACTTGACACAATTGTTGTTAACTATGAATTTTCTTTCAGTGTTGAAGTCACAAATATTAATTGTTTCGAACAAAACGGGGACTGATATCATCTTGGTTTAGGTGAGTGATATAGGATCATCATGGTCCTCTTGTCATTAAAAAGAGTAAACATGCAACTTAAAAAAATCAGAATCAATGAAACATGCAGGTATTTACTTCCTCTAATTCGTCGTACCAGACTGTACGGTACCGCATCGTACTTTAATTTTTCTTTCGTATTTTCAGGTGGTATGTCGTCAAGCAATTATGGTTCAGGAAGCAATTATGGTTCAGGTAGCAATTATGGTTCCGGAGGCAACTACGATTCAGGGAGCAATTATGGTTCCGGAGGCAATTACGATTCAGGGAGCAATTATGGTTCCGGAGGCAACTACGATTCAGGGAGCAATTATGGTTCCGGAGGCAATTACGATTCAGGGAGCAACTATGGTTCCGGAGGCAATTACGATTCAGGGAGCAATTATGGTTCCGGAGGCAATTACGATTCAGGGAGCAATTATGGTTCCGGAGGCAATTACGATTCAGGGAGCAACTATGGTTCCGGAGGCAATTACGATTCAGGGAGCAATTATGGTTCCGGAGGCAATTACGATTCAGGGAGCAATTATGGTTCCGGAGGCAATTACGATTCAGGGAGCAATTATGGTTCCGGAAGCAATTACGATTCAGGGGGCAATTATGGTTCCGGAGGCAATTACGATTCAGGGAGCAATCATGGTTCCGAAGGCAATTACGATTCAGGGAGCAATTATGGTTCCGGAGGCAATTACGATTCAGGGAGCAATTATGGTTCCGGAGGCAATTACGATTCAGGGAGCAACTATGGTTCCGGAGGCAATTACGATTCAGGGAGCAATTATGGTTCCGGAGGCAATTACGATTCAGGGAGCAACTATGGTTCCGGAGGCAATTACGATTCAGGGAGCAATTATGGTTCCGGAGGCAATTACGATTCAGGGAGCAATTATGGTTCCGGAGGCAATGCCGATTCAGGGAGCAATTATGGTTCCGGAAGCAATTACGATTCAGGGGGCAATTATGGTTCCGGAGGCAATTACGATTCAGGTAACCGGCCGTACCACAACCTACATTACATTGCCTTGTCTTAAATCATCTTACATAACATTACCTTGCCTTCAATAATCTTTCATAACATTTTCTAGCCTAGCCCTACCTAAAATAAACTAGCCTTCAACTATCTTACATAACAATACCTAGCCTTATATTACCTAACATAACATTACCCAGCCTTTAATAATCTTACGTAACATTAACTTCCCTAACCCTACCTGACATTACATTACTCAGCCTTAAATGATCTAACATTACATTACCTAGCCTAACTCTACCTAACATTACATTACTCAGCCTTTTATTACCTTAACTAACATTACATTACCTAGTCTAACCCTACCTAACATTACATTACTCAGCCTTAAATTATCCTACATAACATTATCTTGCCTTCGATTATCTTTCATAGCATTACCTAGCCTAACCCTACCTTATATGACATTACCTAGCCTTACTCTACCTTACATCAAATTACCTAGACTTACTCTACCTTACATCAAATTACCTAGTCTTGCTCTATCTTACATAACATTACCTAGATTAACCCTATCTTACATCACATTAACTAGCCTTCAACTATCTTACATAACATTACCTAGCTTTACTCTACCTGACATCACATTACTTAGCCTTACTCTACCTTACATAACGTAATCTTGACTTACTCTACCTTACATAAAATTACCTAGCATTACTGTACCTTACATAACATTACATGCCCTTACTCTACCTTACATCACATAACCTAGCCTTACCCTACCGTACTTCACATAATTTAGACTTACTTTACCTTGCATATCATTACCTAGCCTTGCATAGCCTTACCCAACCTTACATTACATTACCTTGCCTTAGTCTACTTAACATAACATTACCTAATCTAACCCTACCTTACATCACATTACCTAGCATTACTTTACCTTACACAACTTAACCTGGCCCTGGTTTCTCGAAAAAACTTAAGTATATTCTCATGAGAACATGCTCAACTTCAAAGGGATACTCTCCAACGTTGAAGGGTATTCGATTGAAGTTCACGTGGATTTTGTGCGATTTGAGCACGGTGCTCAGATTTGAGCATGAGAATATACTTAAGTTTTTTTCGAGAAACCGGGCCCTGGCCTTACCCAACCTTATATTACATTATCTTGCCTTATTTTACCTTACATTACCTAGCTTTACCTTACCTTATCTCATCTTACTTCATTCGACGAAACTTAGTCCTATATGACATCATTTCATTGGGATTATAATTAAATTTTGCTGACACGGGATTAATGTCTCGGAAGACCTATTTTCCAATCCTCGGATGTCTGCGTCGGCTTCAGCGTCGGCGCTTGTAACCTTGGTCATACCTCATTCCCTATTAGAGATAAAGCCTTAATATTTCACATGTGTGTATCTTTAACCAAGACCTTTTATTGGGGACCATGACATCTGACCTTGTGACATTGACCTGCGAGTTTGACCTACTTTTTTAACCGTTTCAAACAAGTTCAACCTTGCATATATAGTGTACCCTACCATACAAACAGCCTATATATTTCACACGTGGGCATCTCCCACCAATACTTTTCATTCAGGACAAAAATCCTTGATCTTCTGACATTGACCTTAGAGTTTGGACTTCTTTTGAAAAACTTTATCTAGCCTAAAGAAACCCTTTAACCTAGCCTATATATCGTATGTCTATTACATAAACAGCACAGCTATTTCATTCATAGATACCTCTTACGAAGGCCTTCCATTTTTGACCACGATCATCACATTTTACTTTCACCTTTGAGTTTGACATCATTATTTAAAAAAAAAAAAAACTCCAACCTGGCCTTAATCGCGAGTCCGATTACACATTCAGCCTTGATATTCGACACTTGGAAACCTTCCGACAGGCCTTTCTATTTTAATTACCATGGTCTTTGACCTTGTACACTTGACATTAAATGTTGACATATTTTTTAAATAAATTTAACCTGGCCTATATCTTATGCCCATTTACAGATACAGCCCTGATATTTCACACATGGATATCTGCTGCCAATGATTTTCTTCTGGGACCATGACATTTTACCGTGGTTTAGGACTTTTTTATTTTCTTTGTGAAAATCTGCCATTTTGGCGCGCTACATTGTCCGGGGACAATTCTGTCTTTTACTTTACTTACTTAAACCCACATTGCCCCCCTTCCATTACCTTCCCTTCCATTAACTTACTTGTGTCCTACTTTACTTAATCGCTTCTTTTCAGGGGGGATGTCATCGAACAATTACGGTTCCTCGAACAATTACGGCTCCTCGAACAATTACGGCTCCTCGAACAATTACGGTTCCTCAGGCTCATGTAAGTATTGTGTCCTTCAGTGTTCTTTCTTATCAAATACAACATGCATAAAGTTGACCATTGACTAGAAGGGCGTTTTTCGCCCTTTGGTGTTTTTCATGTTTTATATATTATAATCATGCTGTATTTTAAGATGTCCTGAAATACAGATGCAGTAAAATAGGTATTTTTTCTTGTTTTTGCGTAGGAAGTAACTTTTATAATTGCATAAAATGCCTTTCTTGGCCGTTGGTTGAATTAAAGAATAGAAGCCAAGATGTAGGCATTAGAAACAAATATTATTCAAATTATTCACGCGACATGAACGCCCAAACTTGAACTTAGCCCTTTCGAAAAACAAGACCTGGTTTTGACGTCCCTAAAAGAATGGGCTTGGGAAAACATTGAGACAAAATAAGACACTGCTGATAACCAGCATTATCTCCTTCTGCCTCAATGGTTTCTGTACTTTTTTTCCTACACAAATCCTGACTCAATCAGCTTTGATGTCTACAGTGGCTTTGAAACTGGACCCCCATAAAATTTTGTCGTTTGGGAAAGAGTTCAGTAAAGGAAAGAGGGATTTGTGATGCAGAAAACTGAAAGCAAAGCCTAAACTCTGTCACTTCTCCCATCTACTGTGCGTTAAAAAGGGCGGGTCCAGAATTTTTTTCCAGGGGGGGGGTCCAAACCCAAGATTTTTTTCCGGGGGGGGGGGGTCCAAGCTCAACTTATGGCTTAAAATGCAATAAATATGTAACGTTACACTATATTTATATAGTCAAAATTTAATTTTTGGCCAATGCCAGGGGGGTCCAGACCCCCGACCCCCTCTAGATCCGACCATGGTTAAATTTGTTGGACGAACCCATGTTGGACCAAGCAAATCGTTATATTTCGTTGCCTCCCAATCTAATTCTATTTGATGATGTAAAATGTTGCCGTATCATGAGGCAACTAGATTTCTTGAACTAAGGAAAAACATGATGATTGTTAACTGGAAAGGATAGAGGTATGTTGTAATTTATCTGAAATCGGTGGAGTAGATGGTATTTGTGGTTTTACTAGGTCACTGTTGTATTTGGAATTTTACGTCTTTTTATAAAAAGGAAACCATTCAAAATAAATTGAGGATCTAGAAAGCGTCATGAATAGCGGGGCGCATAACTGATATAATCGTTCAGACTGTGTTACAAGCATGATATTTGACAGAAATATCGTTTCAAGTGTATTTTCAAAAAAATGTGCTAGCAACTCGCAATATAATATGGTGGCCATCCTCAGAGATGGCCGCCTTCCCAGCATCACGGAGCTTCACCTTGAAATGATAAGTTACGTTAAAACTAATAGTGCTTTTCAAAAACATAGACGTATTATTGTCAGATGTAAAAAGACAATATAAGTGCGTGACAACGTATGAGTAGCGAACTCACTGCGTATTCCGACTTATGAGTAGCGTACATCAGCGTACCTTTCACGTATGAGAAACGAGTGCGGAACGTAAACCTAACGTATGATGAGCGTTAACTAAAGGAAATAAAAGTGTTTCTGGGGGCATGTGCAGACAGTTCCTGAAGTACAGTGTACCTGATCTTCATTTTTCAATACACCATTAAACTGTCCATTATCATAGTAAATAAATGGACACTCAATGACAAGTAGAAGAAGAAGAAGAAGAAGAAGAAGAAGAAGAAGAAGAAGAAGAAGAAGAAGAAGAAGAAGAAGAAGAAGAAGAAGAAGAAGAAGAAGAAGAAGAAGAAGAAGGAGGAGGAGGAGGAGAAGAAGAAGAAGGAGGAGAAGGAGGAGAAGGAGGAGGAGGAGGAGGAGGAGGAGGAGGAGGAGGAGGAGGAGGAGGAGGAGGAGGAGGAGGAGGAGGAGGAGGAGGAGGAGCTGGAGGAGGAGGAGCTGGAGGAGGAGGAGGAGGAGGAGGAGGAGGAATCATCCTTCTTCGTCTTCTTTGTATTCTTCTTCTCCTTCTTCTTTTTCTTCATTTTCATTTTTCTCTTCTTCTCATTTTTTCCTCTTCTTCCCCTTCTTTTTTTCTTTTTCTCCTTCTTCTTTGTCATGTGTCATCTTCGTCGCCATGATCATCATCTTCTCCTGTTACAGCATTCAAACTGCTAATTATAAGGAATTATTGCGGTGTTGGTACTCAACGTATAAGAAGCGTACGCGGCGTATGAGTAACGTACATTCAGCGTACTCGACGTATGAGTAATGTATATTTAGCGTACCTCTAGCGTATCCAACGTATGAGAAACGAATGACAAGCGTAAAATTTATACGCTGGCATACGCTGAAAATTTTTGGGTGTGTTCAAAAATTATTTGGCCCACAGCGTACATCAGCGTATACCGACGTACCCTAGCGTATGAGTAACGTATAACAACGTACCTCTAGCGTATCTCCAGCATATTTCAGCGTATACCAGCGTATGACCCAAAAATCCATACGTTCCTCATACGCTGGCTCCATACGCTGTAGTGTGACTGGGCCTTTAGCTTCTTATAACATTGCATTATCAAAAGAAATGGTATAAGATAAACACCCCTATAAACAAATAGAGGCCAGTGACATTTTTCTACAAGCAGCGTTGATAATGGCTTGTCGTTGTATGGTGGTAGTTTCATAGATAAGTGTGTATTTCCTTGGATATTTCATTTATTCGTGAGCGACAGTAGGATTCAGATCGTCCAAAATATTGCATTATGGGTTGTTGATTTAATTTTCTGCAACCCAACCAGCCCTTTATGTTTAATTGGGCTATGAGTAACCGTTTCAATGATAACGAATGCTTTGAATGTTGTTTGAAGCCAATATGCGACGAGTGCCTATTGAATAATGACATGGGAATGCTATCGTTGACTGGGAATGTTTCCAGGCATGTTTGGAAATGGTCGAAAGATGGGTTATTCTGCCCCCGGTCGTAAGGATATCCCATATACAGTCGACACTCGTTGTGTCGACATCGGATGAGTCGAATTCCGCTCAAGTCGAAGTGAAAAACTGGTCCCCTCCTAATCAATGGATATCAAAAACATTAAACAAAATCATTTTGAAATAAATGTAGCAATTGAATTATAGTAGGAATAGGAAAGAAATTGCTCATTTCGAGCAATTTCTTTCCTTTTCCTGCTATATTTCAATTATGACCGTACTTGATGAGCATCAAAAACGGTTAAACATTATTTCAATAGAAACAAAGAAAAAATGGGATGTGTCGAACTCCGGATATGTCGATATATTTTGACGGCCCCTCTGACTTCGACACAACGAGTGTCGACTGTAACGTGTTTCATGTAGATTACTGTTGAATCTAACAATTTAAAGGACCGAAAGATTGGCAGATGTTAATCGGCTTTGTAGGCGTCATATTAAAGTATCCAGTTCTGGTCATTCGCTAAAAGACCATTTTAGGCGGAATATTGGGACGGCTGAACATTCTAAAAACACGTAAATTATAGTTTAAGGCACTATTAACTTTAAAAGAAGATCACTTAATATATTCTATTAATGAAAGAATGATCGAAAAGGTTATTGACAACTATGATTGACCTGCAAGATCTTATCATGCAAAGCTCTCTAGCGTACCCGTGTTCCTTGACTTCAGATTTTTCCAATGTTCTGGGCAGTATAAGACATGATATATCCAACATTTACGAGCTTTGAATAGCGCACGTGTTGGCCAAAACGCATTTTTACCAATACGTTATGCAAAATTAAATGATCTGTGTAAACGATCAAATAGATAAATAACTGTCAATTTTCAGTTTCTATATTTCAGCCATTTTCTAGTTCAATGAGTACAAAAAGTGACTGATGGAGGAGTGTATTCGATGCTTTAGAAGAATAAGGTCGTAAGTTGTACTTACGACCTTTTATGCTGCATACATTTTTGGAAAGGGTATTTCAAGCTCTACATATGGTGCAAATTTGATAGACATTTGAACTTGTCATGCTGACCAATTTGGCTATAGACAAAGGTCGTTTATTCTTTTTTTTCCCTTTTGAAATAAAACCGTTTTTTCCAGTTTTCTCAAAACTATGCTTGATCACTTACGTCCTTCTTCTTCTAGAGCATCGTATTATTATCCTTAATTGTACGAGAATATTCTACTATTTGACCCGTCACGCTAAAAGGGACCTTATCAGGAGTCACAAAATCCAAATTTTGACAAACTTGTCGGACTCGGCACAGATCAACCAGATACTGTATGCGAAAAATGAACATAGATCTATAATGAGACAGCAAAAACATTCCGGATTTAGAAAATTACATGAAGTGAAAAGTGTCGGCCCTAGTCTGGCTGTGCGGACTGCGCAGACTGACTAGGGTCGATATTTTTCACACTTCCTATAAGGTCTCTTTTAGCGCGACGGTTCACCTATAACAATCTGTTATTTTTGATAAATGTGATCACGCTTAAAGGGACACTATCGGTTGTTTGAATATCAACCCTAGTCAGTCTGCGCAGTCCGTTCAACTAGACTAGGACCAATACTTTTCACTTTTATGTAATTGTCTGAATCTGTAATGTTTTCTCTATTTTACTGTATGTTATTTTTTCACATTTCGTGTCTAGTTGCCATTATGATGAGTCTAACAATTGATAAGGTCCCTTTTAGCGTGACGGGTCACAAATGTATTTACAGATTCCGAATGTAGTGATGGTAACAGTTTTTACTCTTACTGCCAAACTGAATTGACAGTTGTGTCAAATAGTGACACAGCAACTATATGCCAGTGAGTAGAGATTCTTTTTTACTATTTTCTTGAGTGTATCGCTCTCTACATTCTCCGAACAAAATTCAACATGATATATTACGGGTAGAAATGAAAAATTCTTATTCTTATTAAGCATTCACCGTTTACACAACGTTGGAATAGTATAAATTTTCGTAAGAATCGTTGTCGTCTTTATATTCCCAGTACAATACACCAAAGTATGGCGAGTACCTAATTTCACATACGATTTTGGTTGATCAACTTGCATAATATAAAGGGGTCGTCTCATACTGATCAGGCTAATCAGGCTGGTGTATTGCTGGTGGAACAGATGGGCTTCTCAAACTTCTCAACTTTATTCATTGCTAGTACTTTTTTCACTTCGTAAGCTGGTTTGATTTTCAACCAGATCAATATACTATATTCTGGCAAATCAGTTCGGTGCCGAACATGATACTTGCATCACCAATTAGTCATGTTTTTCTCAATCTTATCTTTTTGATGTACTGGTGTTGGATGTATTGTTCTATGAGGTTTAAAACATACATTAATCTTATGCTGATGGAAAAATACGCCTTAAGAGTAAGGTATGAGAGTGACTTGGATCCTGATCAGACTGCATAAATGTGAAGGTTGGTCTGGATCCTTGTTGGTCTCAAAAGCGATTTGATCTCTCCCATCAGATCCCAGCTCACATTTATCTTTTTTCTCATCCTACAGGAACATAGAAAACTTGGTTAATTGTACAGCTGCCGAGATTACCACTATTTACCCGGCGAACGACGAGTCGTACTGTCAGGTGTTACTCTACAGCGCCATTAGTAATGATGCTTCATCACTTGGCCTGGACACAGCATTATTTTCATCTTGTGGTAAGAGGATTCAATACCCCTTTGTACATGTCGTTGTCGTCCATATGTATAATTCTCATGTCCATGGGCCAAGGTTTATGTCATACTTCCACATTGAACTACATTACAAGGGCTCCTCGGGTTCTCTAAATGTTTGATTTCTCGAAATTTTTGGGTTTATATAAATTATGACCTTTTCCAAACTGTTAAAGTGATGTAAATAGAGATCAGAAGACATAAGATTAAAAGTCAACAAAGCAGAAATTTTATATATTTATAAAACAAAATGCATTAAATTAAATGTAGGAAATGTTTCATTTCTGCATCTTATTCTTTAAATTGTCTATGTTTTGCAAGACTTCCTCTATCAAGGGCGTCAAAAACATGTGCTATTGAGGAAATGAAATCTTTTCCTTAAAAAGATTAAATGTTGTTCTACGCACAAGAAGGACAAAAGCAACATTGTTGCGTTTATAGAACAGATATTGTGAAATAAACCAAAGAAAACTATATGTTTAGCTCAATATATACCAGTGGTGTAAGGAAATGCAAGTATTGGAGTGGGTATAGAAACCTAGAGTTGTCTGTACCTAGCACATGTTATTCACTGTATAACCTCGAGAAGCATGGCGTTTGAGTATATATGTCGGAAGCACAACTTCGAACATAGCTAGCAATCAAAGTACTGAAAATACTGTTGGGAAGCAACTTTGCCAATAATGTAGGCCTGTCCAGAAGTAGAGTACTTTGATTAGGTACTTTGATTATCCATTTGAATACCTCGAATACTTTGATTCGTAGAGCACATTAATTAGGTACCGGTACTTTGATTATCCAGAATACCTTGAATACTTTGATTCCATGCTGGAATTGTATCTATTTTTAGCACAACTTTATGCATGCATATTAATCGTTTGTGTAAGCTTTGAATATATTTCATAGTTCAGTAAACTTGACTGACCCATTTACAAGGAAGGCCATTGGACTGATCTTTGAACCACAATAAAGCAAATTACTACATCAATCTTTTGTTCTCTTAGAGACATGAAAGTTTCATTTTCAGTCACACAATTCAATATCTACACATTACTTCAGACTTACATATTGAATGTTCGAAAGACTGTTACATCATTAATCTTTGCTTTTGATAGAACTATTTATAGTGAGGAGGACCGGAAGATGTTGTGTGGTATACAGAGAATGGTAAAGTGCAGAGACAGGTGCTGCAAAGAGAAGCAAATTTTGCAAAATTGCTTCCAAAGAGACCATGTTCGGGAAATAACTAATATCATAATTACCGCTTTTCTATTCCTTCAGATACGAGTTCAACGACTTCCACCGACTACACGAGTTACACCGGTTACACTAGTTACACGAGTTACACCGGTTACACTAGTAATACCGACTACAGCAGTTACACTAGTTATAATAGTGGTAAGAATAGAGGCGCGCTCTTTAGACCATTTTTGAAAGATTTCTAAAGACATTTTAGATAGAGCGTTCTAAGACCGAGATTCTGACCGATGTGTTCCGGACGCTCCATACTTTATACAAATGATGTCATGATGACATCATTTGTATACAGTATGGATCCTTCGGTACACTTCGATTTATGAATTATGGAACATTCGGAACAACTTGGTCAATTCTTTCTCATTGTGTTCCTACAGAATTGACCGAGGGGTTCCGCAAGAAACATTGATTAATGGTGCCTCCCGTCGAACGCCTTACGTATTCCTGATGTTTGTTAGTTTTTTTGCCAAATATTTACGTCTTGCATAAAGGTAACTGTCATACAAAGGATTGGTTGAAACAACGGGTCCATATACAGATTGACTTCAAATTCTGTGGATTGATAGGCTTACATAATGCCTTTGATTTATACATGTAGGTGTTAAAAATCTGATGTGGCTTAATTTGGAAATAATGGCTGACAAATTTAGACTAAGTTCCAGTCTGATCATTTAAAACGGGTGCCGCAATATGTAACGGGTATTGGTTTTCTTATAGACCAAATTGTAAATTGACGACTGGACCCAGGCTACACAAAGTGGATGAGGGTAAATAAATATGGAAAGCAAATTGTTAATTTGAAGTTTTTTGTGTTTTTTTCTGTATAGATGACATGAAAATGAAACTTTGCATGTGCTTTGAATGGACCAAGGACTGAACATTGTAGGAACCATTGATTCTATATACATGTATCATTTTTGTTATTTCCTGTATTTGTTATTCCGTCCATGTCAAATTTTGCTTATTTTTGTATACTAACTTTACGAAATTATCTCTAAAGGTTTCATTTTTGTTTGCATTGTCATAAACATGATCCTACTTGATTAAGTTAAATATGAGTCCACTTTGAGTCGAATGCATCGTAAAGTATGAGACAGTTTTTCGTTTTGACCTTCGAATGTCATTTGGAAAATTTCACGTTTCATAATTTTCAGCTGTATCTTGAAATCCTTATTTATAGGGTTTTGAACTTCCATCTCCTGTTCATGGCATAAATGTACTCTTTTGTGACCCGACGCGCTAAAAGGGACCTTATCTGGTGTGTGAAAA
This sequence comes from Fragum sueziense, assembly GCA_963680895.1. Lineage (NCBI taxonomy): Eukaryota > Metazoa > Mollusca > Bivalvia > Cardiida > Cardiidae > Fragum > Fragum sueziense. The sequence goes on from OY804607.1 coordinate 43,238,569, forward strand.
ATATCGACCCTAGTCAGTCTGCGCAGTCCGCGCAGCCAGACTAGGCCCGACACTTTTCACTTGTATGTACTTTTTTCATATCTGAATTGTTTCCCTATCTTTCTTTACGTTCATTTTTCGAGTACATTATCTGGTTGACCTGTGCTGAGTCTGAAAAGTTCGTCAAAATTTTAGATTTTTGGAGTACGGATAAGGTCCCTTTTAGCGTGACGGGTCACTTAAATTAATACATCTTTTATAGGTGAATGTGCTAGCGTTTATAGTTTGGGAACATACTACACAACATGCAATCAAACATTTACGGACTTAAGTACCGCTTTAGATACTACACCTATGGATACGGTCGACGTTTGTGAGTGAGTATACCGTTCTACTGCTATTGCTTTTCAAAGATTAAAAAGTGCACAAATGTAAGTGATCTTAAATTAATTAATATTGAACGTCTGATTGGAATTACGTATATCTACTAGGGTTGTTCGGAACTTATTGAGACAACACATATGGGATTATGATTATAACACACAAAGGATAAAGATATTTCATGATAAAGGCTATTAATATTTCTCTACAAATTTATTGTTTTTCGAAATTTGCTTTTATAATAAATAAACTGAAATCAATAAACCTTTCGACCTTGAAAGGTATCGGAGAACCGCAGCGTCATTGACGTAATGTCAAAATGACTGACGTTCCTAAGAATACGTTCCCTGCGGTCGTTCTTTTTCGAAGTACATGTAAACACCATTCAGTGTTACTCAGTCCACATGTCGTTGCACCCATTTATCATCAATCATTTTACACAAATCACTGTCGAATTTCTTTAGTGTTGCTCACTTTAATTCCTTTTAAATCGTTCAAACGACTATCTCGGCACCGCTTTACGAAGATTTTCAGTGATTCAACTCGCCGTTGTTGGTCACTTTCTGATAGTAGTCTGAGTAACTAACGGCCACAAACACCATTCGAATATTCTCGGATCTTGTCGGTTCTCAATATCTCTCGAACGCATTACAGTTGCCGCCATGGGATAATTTCACCCATGCCTCTCCGCAATCATAACAACGGATGCAGACCAAACAACTATTTAAGGCTATGCCATGCCAGAAAAACATTTGAAAACAAACAACGTTCAAAAGTCGATTATATCCTCACGAATGTGATAAAATGTTAACAGATAAAAATGATGTGTTAAAGCTATTATTGACAGTATAATTTAGGCCTATTTGATAAATAACGTTTGCAAAAGGGTTTGTTTGTTTTGATGACGTCATTTACGCGCGTTTACCTCACGCGTTCAATATGCTTGCCTCTGTATTGGGCTCGAAATCATGTTGCCAACGGCAATTCATCGCACACAGTCTCGAGGGTCCTTTTTCCTGTATCCCTTTCCCAAACAAGACCTGGTTTTGACGTCCCTAATAGAAAAGGCTTGGGAAAACATTGAAACAAAAGAAGAAACTGCTGATAACCAGCAGTTTCTCCTTTTGTCTCAATATTTTCTGTGCCATATTTTACACAAATCCTATCGTTAAGGCTTACGAACTGAGAATGTAATGCAGAGCCAGATGCGATATTTGAAAAGTACCAGTAATTCCTAAAATGCGTTACATTTCCATTTCAAATACAAACATAAGCATTTTGTATGGTTTAGAATTTTGAATTAATGCATACTTTTGGAACTATTTGACAAAAATGTTCAAAATTACCTCCCTTGCATATGGATATAGAGTAAAATAGTATCTATAAATTACTTTCTTCTTGAAGCATAATCTTGTAATCCGGCACGGTGAATCAACTTATGTGAAGTGTATTTACAAGTGTTTGTAATTTGATGCATTTCGTATGGCTAGAAAGTGGTGTTTTCATTCTCAGTTCGTAAACCTTAATGACACCCATTTTGTCAGTTGTGGCAGTTTTTGAAAGGAATCACCCTAAAATTTTGACCGGCTTTGTTGTTTATATCAACATCTCCGTCCTCATCCCTACTGTCCTCATCTGTCATATCACCTATACACTGTTGGTGAACTCGGCCAAAGCGAGGGACGTTTTTCGCTACAACAAGGTATAGTTTTTGCGTTTAGATGTGAGTTTAAAGATCCATTTTTCTAATGGCATTGAATTTGTTAAAAAAAATAGACCGGGTTTACCGTTATGTATTGACAAACCGTCGGTGTTGTTATAAAATCTCGTAACTACGGCTTTATCGAAGCCGTAGTTACGATAGTTTATAACAAGACCTGACGGAATGCCATTGATCGTGAAAAAAACGTTCTTCGCTTTGGCCAAGTTCACTACCAGTGCTATAGGCCGATGTTCTATTGGTTATCTTGTCTTTGTAAAGTTTTTCATCCTCTACCATTGTTAGTACTTTGTCCACACCAGATCTTCTGCGAAAAGATACGGAATGGTATATCTATAATGTTTAATATGGACAAAAGTTGCCTCCCGCATCTACAGTTCTGTTTTCATGACATTTCTAAAATGTCGATATTGCCATGGAAAAATTTACAAATGAATAATTTTGTCAATCATATCTATTCACTTAGGAACATTATCTTTTTTATAACGTTCTTTTACAATATTGATAGATTAAAAATCATACACACACCTTTAAATTGTAGCCATTCCTAGAATCATTTTCACCAAACACGGGGATATTTTGTTGCAGCAAGTACAGAAATGTGGGAAAGTTATCATTTCCAACGTTTTCATGTGTGAAATCCAGGCTTTTCTGGTGATTTCTACTCAATATAAACACTTATCACTTACTAGTGGGAAAATATTTGACCATATAATGTTACTGTCCTGAAAACAGGACTTTCGGCATACATGGATTAATCAAATTATTTGACCGAAGTGTTTCATAATATTAGAGACATTCATGTATATCAGTCTAATTAAAATGCGATGTTAACTTTTCAGTAACATCTAAGACCCACTAGTTAGAAAAGACGTCATCTTTAATAGTCTCTCCTCTAAACTACCCCGTGATGATCTTTCAGTGCAAAATTACAAATGTACTTGTTTTGAACTAAAATTTTAGATAAGATAGATCAAAATAGATACATCAAGGTTCAGTGAAGATGACCTCCAACCGTTGAGTCTCAGACGTTACTGTGTGAAATAAGATGTGTTAATCAGATATTGTCTATAATCCATTAATCCATATTGTCGTCTGCAGCAGCTTTCAAATTGGATCACCCTAAAATTATGTCGTTTGGGAAAGGGTTAGGTATTTTTAATCCAACACAGAAAGCTGTATTATGTGGTGTCGTGTACCGCTGATGAGATTGTAATTAACAACCCAACATGGCACACCAACTGTGTGAATGACTTGTACACCGCCATGAAAAACGATATAGCAACAGTTGCCACCGTTCTTGGTGTGGACCAATCAACTTTAGATGTACTAATTCCAAGTTGTGGTAAGACAGAGCTACATATTAGAGGGGATGATGGCTTTTCAAAATGCAATATTTCATGGAATACACACTAAAGTCATTGCTGTGGGTACTCAATGGAATTGTCTCGTTGGGGCAATTCAAATGAGAGCCAGCACAATTGGGTTTGAATTTCAAAACAAAATTAGGACACATTCACCCCTTCTTGTCTATTGTTCTTTGAGAGAGATACAATGTCTGAATTGAAATAGAATCTGCTAAATAAGTGTATTAATATAAGTCCTTGAAACATCAATGCGTCCATAGAAGACATTGTTTAAAAGTCCCAAATAGGAAAGGCTTGGGAAAACATTGAAGCAAAAGAAGAAAATGCTGACAACCAGCATTTTCTCCTTTTGTCTCAATATTTTCTTGCCTATAATTCACATTTATTTAATTCTAGTTATATAACTATTAACTTTCTCGTCTGTAGCAAGGTTAATTTACCCAAATATGAAGTAGATAATCATGTAAGAAAAGTGACAATTGAATATTTTATATTTCAATGTATATTACTATACATAATTTATCCTGCAAATAGATTCCTATCGTTGTTTATCTGTAATAAACTCATAACTAAAGTTTTAAGCAAGCTTTAGTTACAATATTTCCATGAAAAGTGCCGATTTCTCTTGTTTTGTAACGTTTTGTATCATCATTTTTCTTTTATTTCAGACTCATTTTTCGGTGGTAAGTTGATTAACTATAAAGCTTATGACCCAAGACATATAGCTATGTGTGCCATTTTCTTTTTCTTTCTTCTAGTATTTTTTCTTAAATAATAATGTGAGAAAAAGTCACTTTCTGAAAAAACCAAAGACTTATTTCTAAAAAAGTGTCTGGGGTCCAAATGACCCAACCTGATAGTTTTTTGTATGTAATATTTGCTGGTCCATTGAGGGGTAAATGATTATGCGCGGTTAAACATTATTGTAATGCACCTATTTGATTTGAACAACAAATAATAAAAACTTCTCTTCCTAAACCACGCTTTAGATTTCAGTGTATTACAGCATGAAATTTCTTTGGATAGATCTCTATCAGATTCCTTGAAGACATGTTAATTTGGATTTAAACCATGACCTTTGTTGGAGGCGCTTGTTCTTTTAACCCTTTCCCAAACAACAAAATTTTAGGGTAAACCACTTCAAAAACTGTCACAAATGACAATATGGATGTTAATAAAGATAGGATTTGTGTAAAATATGGCATAGAAAATATTGAGACAAAAGGAGAAACTGCTGGTTATCAGCAGTTTCTTCTTTTGTTTCAATGTTTTCCCAAACCTTTTCTATTAAGGACGTCAAAACCAGGTCTTGTTTGGGAAAGGGTTAAATATGAAAGATATATATTCTGATTTACCAAATACTTTAAAAAACGTTTTTCTCAACATGTGTTTATACGAGTGCCTTGAAATTTTTCATGTGTGCTGTCTGATAGACCTACATCAGATTGTCGTAAATATTTTTATCGGATAATAATTATCGTCAACGTGGACGGGACTTGTCTTTTGTTGTATGATAAAAGTACAAATTGAGAAAAATCTCCTCCAATTGGATTTACAAAGGTCAAACAGGTTACAATTGCAACGATTAAAAGTGTATGTTAAAAAGGCCAATGGAGTGATTAAGGGCCATCATGGTAATCTTCTTTCCTCGATGCATGGGCGGATCTAGAGGGGGGTGGGGGGGTGGGGGTCCGGACCCCCCTGGCATTGGCCAAAAATTAAATTTTGACTGTCTTGATTTAGTGAAACGTTACTTATTTACTACATTTTTAACTATAATTTTGGCTTGGACCCCCCCCCCCCTCCTGGAAAATATCTTGGGCTTGGACCCCCCCCCCCCCTTAAAAAAACCTGGATCCGCCCTTGCGATGGCATCCAAAAAAACCCTTCCAAATGTCGTCGAAACAAGTTCTTATTTGGGAATGTGTTAATTTGATCAATTACTTTACATTATCGGCTTTTGACTACATCAGAAGAAATAATGCGGGAAAACATTATGGAAAATGATGAAATTGCTTGAGACAAGCAATTTCTTCATTTTTCACAATGTTGTAACCCAAAACTGATATTTCTTTAAAATTACATCAATTTGATATTGTCATCTGTAACACCTTCAAATCGGAACCGTCCAAAAGTAAACCATCTGAGGCGCGTTCTTTAGAGCGAGATTTCTTAAGATTTCTTAAGATGTTTTTGATACAGCGTCTTTGAGACCGAGATTATAAGCGGAGTGTTCCAAATGTTCCATACTTCATACAAAAGACGTCATCATGACGTCATTTATATGAAGTATGGAGCATTCGGAACTCTGCGGTTTTTGAATCATGGAGCATTCGGAACAACTCGGTCAATTCTCTCCCATATAGATTCTACAGAGTTTATCGAGGGGTTCTGAAATAAGTATAGAGTAATGGCGGCTCGCTTTAAAAATCTTGCTCAAAAGAGCGCTTTATCCTAAAACATCTTAAGAAATCTCAAGATATCTCAAGAAATCTCGCTCTAAAGAACACGGCTCTGGCTATGGGTTAATGATGGTCGTACTCGCATTTCAGCTGCTAGCGGTTCCACGTCGTCCATGTCCTATACAAGTTATACGGACTATACCGGCTACAACAGCTATACAGCCTCCATCACCTCTACTAGCTCCTACTCCGGCATTGGTAAGAAATTGTTGTTTATTTATTTACCGGGTAATTACTGATGCGACCGGTTGGTGAGCCAATAGCTAGTTAACCCATTACCAAGCGGCAAATTTTTTGACTGTTCCAAATTCAAAGATGTTGCAGACGGCAATTTCAAGTTAAGGAAATTTAAAATATTTTAGTCTTTTTTGATAGAAAACATTGTGGGAAATGAAGAAATTGCTTGTCACAAGCAATTTCTTCATTTTCCACGATGTTTTCCTTATCCATTTTATTGTGAGGAGTCAAAAAGAGTCACTGTGTGGTAATGGGTTAAACTAATGGTTACCGTAGAGCCACCTCTGCCAGACGCCCGGCATCATGAGAAGGGAATGGGGAGGTACTGTGCAATCAGAAGAGAGTGTCCCATAAGCTGGCTGGTCCTTTCAATAGGGGGAACACTATAATTTCATTTAACCCCTTCACTAACGGAAATTGTTTAGACGGTAATCCTATTTTAATGTAGCGAATGAATGTTGATAATGAAAAGATATGTGTATAATGTAGCACAGCAGATATTGAGACAAAAGGAGAAAATACTGACAATCAGGATTTTCTTCTTTTGTCTAATATTTTTCTGAGGCATTGTCTATCAATGATGTCAAAACAAGCTCTTGTTTGGTAAAGGGTTAACCCTTGTCCTACTGACTTTAAATGTCGTTCTAAACGAATTGTCAATTCAATAGGCATTTCAATACGTTTATCTAAATGTTTTGCCACAACGATTTAGTATACAATAAGCGGTACAGGCTAAGATCAGACTGCACGCCTATATAGACTGGTCTTAGTCTTTACTGAGTGCCAAAGCTAAGGCCATTATAAGAATCGGACGCCAGTAGCATAACAATAGTTTATTGAGTTCTCTCAAGGTGGTTTAACATACTTACTGACCTTAAAGGGACATAACATTCCATTTTCATTTTGTTAAAGTGTGTCTTAATCCAAAGATTGGTTATTCTAATGCGTAGAAATGCTATCATTTTTTTAAGTTGTTATTTATAAGCGAAAAATAAGCACTTAAAGTTGAGACAGAAATGAACTGTTGTCCACAACAATTTGTTTAATTTCAGCTCAAAATTATATATTTCTCTTTAACGGTGCAATATTTTGGCTTAGATTTTTCAGAATTTTCATAAGAAAATATGTTCTTTCAAATAAAATAAAAGTAAAATTCATGGAAAATATTAAAAACGCATCGCTTCTTTTCGTTTTCAAATACATTTGTATTTTTGATCATATAAGCAATAATAACGGAAAAGTACTTTTGATATATACAGAGTGTCCCAAAAAAACGGAACCCTATTTCAAAGTTAAATATTTCAAAGCGGAAGCAAAAAATATAATTTTTGAAGTTGCAGTACTGAAGAAACACCATTTTTGCATATGTGTTCTAAATTTCATTTCAAAATATGAAATGGTTCAAAAGTTATGTGCAATTTAATAAAGACACTAAAAAACCGTTTTAACACGAAATCGATTTTTGCGTCTTGTTTGTTCGTAAAAGCGCACCGACGGTCATCTGTTGAATTCTTTACCGTTGTACATGTATGTGCCAAATTTCTCAAAATTCAATATATATGATGCTCCCACGATATTCTGATTCCCGTCAGACAATAAAAGACCATACTCATTTACTAAGAATAGGTTATACTGGTCAAAACGAAATCATATCTATGACAATCAATAATTTTTTTATGTACTATTGATTAGATGACTTTCGCGTTCGTCTCTTTAACATCACGTTTTATAGGTTCAAAGTTTGTTTATAAATAACTGGGACCACTTTAAAAGTGCTGCATGTGCAAATTGAGTCCATATGGTTGCTGTTTGAAGTAATTTTAAAGTACTTGTCATTTGAGCGCTGATATGGGTCAGTAATAAAATAAGTGCATATGATTACATGTATTATGAATCTGTTATACACTTTGATATTATGTTTGTATTCATTTTTTTTGTTTTGGTTACATCGCAGCTCTAACAGTTTATTTATTAGCAGAAAAGATGAAATTAATATGCACTATTGTAAGTAAAATGTTTCTAAATCACTCTTGTATTGCATTGAATAAAGGCCTATTAAACAATTGCGACGCGTATGTATTCAATGGGTGTTGGTGCGCGCTGCAAAACGGAAAAATCGATATCGTGTTAAAATGGTTTTCTGGGTGTATTCATTTGATTGCCAATATTTTCAAAAGTAATAGACATATTTCCACCAAATTTTAACTGCTAATAGAAAAATGTCGTTTCTATTGCATATCTAAATTTGGTGGAGATATATTTGTTGATACATGAGCAATTCACTTTCAAAATTGGGTTCCGTTTTTATTGGGACACTCTGTACAATGAAACGAATAACACACGCTCTGTTGCCTTGTCTATGTATGTTATGGATTATAATTTTCCATCATTTGAATTTTTTTAATATTACACTATTTTTGAAAATATTGACAAATAATTGCTCGTAAAGACGGACATGTTAGCTATCTGCTATCCTGACTGTAGACGCAATACTTTCCAACAAGTTTTAGACAGTCAAAAGGGAGGCTTATACCTGAAAAGGTTAAATTCACTCACAAACATCAAGGCGAATGTAGAAACCCTTTGTTGTCGGAAATTTCTTATCTACTGCTAATACTCTCACACGTTTGCTATTTTTTTTTTATAAGAATGATAAATAAATTTGTTAACCTAATGATTACCCTATAATGAATCAACCAATTTGATTTTTTCGGCAAAAATTGCCTTTTTAAGAGGATGAAAAATTAAATCAATTTAATTGATTAATAATTACCTGTTCACAAATTTAACACTAAATACATGAGTCCAATTTCTGTGCTAGTTGATTCTAAAATCGTATCCGGTCCATTCTCATAAATAGATATCAGCAATTTCAAACAAAATAATTCTGAAATAAATATTGCCGTTGAACTTAAGTAAAGAAAATAATATTTTCTTTACTTAAGTTCAACGGCAATATTTGTAATATAGTAGCAATATATTATATTGCTACTATATTACAATTATGAACGTAGATCTACTGATCGAGTAACAAAAAATGATAAAATATCTTTGTAATCAAAGTTGACTATTTGATGAGAAAATCTACGGATCATTAGAGAAAAGAAAACTTCCTTGTGACTAGGACGCAACGAGCTTCAAATGTACGTTGTTTTGCAGATACAAGTGCATGCTTCGACTTCGCATTAGCGTTGGCAACTGTCCCTTTACAGTGCTCGAATGAGTTGACTGCTATAGGAGGAGCATTCCTTACCTATGACCAGACAGCGATTTGCAAGTAAGATACATGAGATCACTTGAAACACTTTGGGTGTTTATAAAAAATATGTTTATATGTGACCGATATCAAAGAATAGTTTGAAGCAGAAAAGCAGAAAAGCAGAAATACGTTAGGTAACAGATGCATGTAACATGTCTATCGTCGGTGTAAGTGCAAAACCTCGTATGTCGATTCTGGCGATTTTCAAAGTACAAATTTGCATGTCCAGTTAAGACAATTCTCGTAGGTTTTGGGATATTTAAATTGTCGGTACCAATGACACGTTATATGAGAACAATATGTCCAAATTTCAAGTAAACCTTTTCTGTTTGGGAAAAGTTATATAACATTTATCACCCCCTTTAGAATTTTCTGCAATCGAGATATGAGGTTTTGCATTTACAACGACGCTATGCAACAATAGCTCATGAAAAGTCATTGACGACCAAGCAAAATTGTATTTGGTCACCAATTATTTGTATATCACCCGATCTTTTAACCATTTCCCAAACGAGACCTGGTTTTGACGTTCTTAATGATAAATGTTTTGGGAAATATTGAGACAAAAGAAAAAATTGTTGGTCATCTGCAATTTTTCCTTTTGTCTCAATATTTTCTGAGATATAAATGTATTCTGCGTAAATATTATCTTTATAAACATCCATTGTGTCCTCTGTAGCAGCGTTCAAACCCTAAAATTGTGTTGATTGGGAAAGGGTTAAAGGGGAAAAACAAATTCAGCAAAATTAATGTTTGATATTTGACTGTCTTCGCTGCTTCAAAGCGGGTTGAAATTGGTCACGTATTAGAAAATATATTGATGTTTTTTCTAGCATTGCTGTGTCACCTGATTCCAATCCGCTATTACCGCTGATCAATTAATCCCTTACTTTGACGGTAATGGAAGAAAGAGCTTTCAAAACAGTTAGGGAAAAGATGAATATGCTGATGAACAACTTTGTCTAGTTTTCCCTAGATATTTTGTGTTGCAACCAGCAGCATAATGATTTCAATTCTAAAATCAAATTGACTAACCTGTACGAACAATTACGCCCGTAAAACAGGCGTAAATGAGACGTAATTATGAGACGGAATCCGCATCATTTTCCGCTAGTAAGCTTGCCTGTTTAAAGAAATATAAGAATGAGACGGAAACCAAGCGTAAACCAAGCGTAATTTAGAGGCGTAAAATGTTAATTAACCGGAATTCTTAGAGACGGAATATGCAAATGAAACGGATTTTTTTACAGGCGTAATTGCTAGGAGGCGTAACTAGATAGAACGATGAGGCGGATTCCGCTTGGAATTTTTAAGAAATTACGGGCGGAATCCGCCTCATAATTCCGTCTCCTAGATATTTACTACATAATATGTGGGTGGGGAATGGTGAAAATGAACATTCGAATTTGTTTAATTTAGTCAAAAGAACACTCACCAATGTTGCCTCACTTGGTCTTACCATTTAGTGAGCCCCTTAACTTTAACCTGACCTATATTTTATGTGCTTTTACACATACAGACTTGATATTTCACACATGGACACCTCCAACCGAGACCTTTCATATTTGATCATGACATTGGACCTTGTGACCTTGACCTCAACTTTGACCTACATTAAAGGTAGGCCCTTGAGGGGGCATATATGTTTTACAAACATTTGTTGTTTAGATAGAGCCTTGATATTTCACACAAAGATACTACCTGGCATTTACTTTCATTCGGGAATTAAGACCTTGTGACCTTGACCTTGAAGTTTGACCTACTGTTTAACCTGACCTATACATCTCATACACTGTAAGATATAGAGCTCTGATATTTCACATAAGGATAGAACTTGTTAAGACCTTTCATTTGGGATCATGACCTTTGACATTAGGACCTTTACCTTAAGGCATATACTTTACAAGAACTTTAACTTGGCCTATATTGCAATCACTATTACAGATGGAGTTCTGATATTTTACTCTTGTATACCTCCTACCAAGACCATCAATCTTGGAACTTAACCTTGTGACCTTGAATTTGGAGTTTGACCTTCTTAACATGCCTATTTTTTGCAGTGTAAAATGAAAATGGCTAGTATATTGGAATCGCGTCATTATAAAATTGCTAAGTCCAAAAATTCCGCGGTTACATCCCAGTTTGTCTAATCCCATTTCGTCTAATATATGAAAATATTGGATTAGACGAAAAATTCCCATTTCGTCTAATACTTTTCAGACCTTGTTTCATGTCCTAAAAATCTTAGATAAAAGGAAATTATTAAACAATTTAGATCTATAGGCCTAATACATGCATAAATAAATATCTATTAGACAAACTGAGAAAAAATAGAAGAAAAGCAAATTTCCTTGAAATAAGGGTTTTAAACGAAATGGGAAATTCGAATTTTAGACCAAATGGGATTAGACCAACTGGGATGTCCCCAATTCCGCGTCCCTGGAAAGTTTAAGTTATTTTCCGCATTGAGAAACAGCCATTCCGCCTTGTTGAAATGGCTAAGTCCAAAAAATACGCCTGTTAAAAAATTAAAGTTTTAAATTACGCCTGTTATGATAAAATTTCGCCTCCATTTCATTTTACGCCTCTAATTTCCGCTACTACTTTACACAGTGACTGAGGCGTAAAGTATAAATCCGCCACTGTTACAAGCGTAAATTGCCATTTACGCCTCATTTACGCCTCATTTACGCCTCATTTACGCCTGTTTTCCAAGCGGAATCCGCCTCCTTTTTTCGTACAGGCAGTCAAGATTACAAAAAAAACTATTATTGTGTATGTTTTTTTGATAATACTTATATTTTTGTACACTAAATTATGTAGATGTTATTAGCAAAAGAGTTAACGGATTTCCGGCTTATCCGCAACATAACACCACGTGTTAATGCTTGGACCCAATTTTTTCCGAAATAAGCCCAGTATTCTAGGAGAGGGGCAAATGCATTGGCATATCAAAAAGTGCTTTTCTAGTTCATCGCATATATTTGCACTATTCTTGCTTTGATATCAATACCACTTTGCTGTTTGTAAACTTTTCTAATTGGAAAGCCATGCTGCAATGAAATTGATTATAAAGGGGTAAAGGCACTCTAATTTTTTATCATTACACCTTCCAAACAAGACCTGGTTTTTACTCCCCCATTCAAAAAGGATTGTCAAAACATTGAGGCAAAGAAGAGAAAGCAGATAAATTCAATCAACTTTATCTCAGTTTGCTTCAACATTTTCCAAATTATATTGTACGTAAATCCAATCTTAATCAACATCTCTTTTGTTTTGTGCAGCAGCTTTTGAATAAGATCGCCATAAAGCTTTGCCCTTTGGTAAAAATGATCAAAAGTAATTGCTGTAGGTATGCATTGACACAACATAGAGTGTGGTAAACAATATATATTATTAAGAATCATTGCATTTTGAGGAGCAGATAACCTTCCTGTTTGTAGATCTGGCCCCGGTTTCTCGAAAAAAACTTAAGTATGTTTTTTAATGCTCAAATCTGAGCACCATGCTCAAATCGCACGAAATCCACGTGAAAACTGCAATCGAATACCCTTCTACGTTGGAGAGTATCCCTTTGAAGCTGAGCATGTTCTCATGAGAATATACTTAAGTTTTTTCGAGAAACCGGGGCCTGGGCTAACTAGATGCATGTGTATTTTATACACGTAAACGTAAAAGATAGGCTTTTGGTACACCATTTCACTTGTCTGAACTTTGTATTTACAATTTAGTGCCACGTTCGAGGCATTTTCGTGCTTTGCCGAAGAACTTACCATGTTGGACCCTACACTGTACGATTCATGCCTGTATGGTTTGTCTACAATCGATCTGTCTGTTGTTGCGGTATCCTTAGGACAAGCTGACCCTGCAATTAGTTGTGGTAAGATATCTTTACTATTAACCCTTTCCCAAACAAGACCTGCTTTTGATGTCCCTAAAACAAAGGGGTTGGGAAAACATTGAGACAAAAGAAGAAACTGCTGATAACCAGCAGTTTCTCCTTTTGTCTCATTTTTTTCTGTGCTATATTGTACACAAGTCCCTTCCTTTAAAACATCAATTTTGTCATCTATCGCAGCTTTTGAATAGGACCGCCTTAACAATTTTAGCCATTTGGGAAAGGGTTAAACAAAACAAATACATCATAACTGCAGCTTGTCTGAAGATGCAGTTACGAGGTTTTTTGTTAAAAAAGTAACTGTATTTTGTGTCACTTTACATCAAAATACAAATATATTTACTGATCCAACACAAAACATTAGAGGCGCGTTATTTAGAGCAAGATTTTAGAAGATTTCTTGAGATTTCTTAAAATGTTTTTAAAGGATAGAGCGTTCTTTACAGCAACACTTTTAACGTATACAACCCATCATAATTAGCACCAAAGAACAGGAGGCGAAATTTGAAAAGTGCCAGTAAATCCTAAACTGTGTTATATTTCCATTCCAAATACAAAAATAAGCATTTTAAACAGTTTAGAATTTTGAATTCATGCATACTTATGGAAATATTTTACAAAATGTTAAAAGTTACCCCCTTTCATATGAATATAGAGTAAAAAGATATTTGTAAATTATTTTCTTCTTGAAGCATAATCTTGAAATCCGGCACGGTGAATCAACTTATGTTAAGTGTATTCACACGTGTGTGTAATTTGATGCCTGTCCCATGGCTAGAAAGTGGTGTTTTTAATGATAGGTCATATACCTGAAGACGCTCTAAAGGAGGAGTCACTTATACTTTGTGCGGAACCTCTCGGTTAACTCTGTAGAAACAATATAAGAGAGATTTGACCGAGTTGTTTCGAAAGCTCCATGGTACCGTGGTAATGCTCTATACGTTATACAAATGATGTCATCGTGACGTTTTGCGTATGAAGTATGGAGCATTTGGAACAGCTCGGTCTGAATATCAGTCTCAAAAACGCTAAATATCAAGTCATCTTAAGAAATCTCTCCCCAAAGAACGCGCCTCTGTACCAGTATCACGATGACAAATCATGTTAAAAACTAATGATGTTTTTATGAGATAATCGAGTTTCAAGTTTTTTACATAACAAAAGAAAATATGTATATTTTGTACATGTGTAAACAACCAGACAGGACGTCGCGCACGGTATTGGGGAACTTTTCAAAAAACGCTACCCTCTGCGATTCATAACTGAATTTTGCAAGAACCGTTTTTCTTCCTAAAACTTTGTTATATGTCAAAATAACCGTAAAACCCTTATCTTTTTCAATGACATACTCTTTTCGTGTTGTTAGTTTGTATGAATTGGCTAGAAAGATTTTTTGTTCGTAAATTCGGCGAAAAAACGCGTGTAACATGTAACATAAATTTTCAACGGCGACGGATATGTATAAACAACTTTGCGATTAAGTAACGTCAAACACACTGAAAAATATATTATATGACAGTGGAAAAGCTGTAGAATGTTTTGCCGAACGGAAATCAAATTTCGATGTCGATTACGCAAATAAGCACAGTTTGTTCTCCAAAAATCGCAGTGTAACAATTAGAATTACGTCGCAGAAAAAATGACAATTTTGTTTGATATTTTGTGAAATAATGACTGAAATGCAACAAAACTTGATATAAGAAATATTATTTTTCTCTATTTCTATAATATATACAAGAAAATTAGTTAGCATAATAAACGAAGCATTAATGATATAAAATGCGTGTGGACAGAAATTGTTTCAGGTCGTTGAAAACTCTACTTTTTTACCCTTTAGAGTTTCAAAAATACCGGTTCCCTTATTCATACAACGATTTAATTTCAATATGGAAATATTATTTTTTTCTTGTCTGTCATATCAAAATTTCAACGCAAAATAATGAAACGTAAAAAAGATGTTCAAATTTGTTCGTGTGGACAGAAATTTTATATACGTCAACTTTTTTTTAATTGGCGTAGCCTTAAAAGTATCTATTTGGTGCATTTTAAGGTAGAACCGGATACTTTTAAAACTTTAAGCTACGGTCATAAATTTGATATCTTTGGAAACTAGAAGCTATTTCTGGTTCAAATCCGAAATCCATCTCCTCGTTCATGTCGTGACGACGTTACCACGACGACGTCAACATAGGCACCTCGCACGTTTTTTACGTCGAATTTCTATAGCCCGGAAATGCACAAAATTGCGTTTTGGTGGGGCAATTTCAACGTCACAATAATTAAAATTACATCGATGGAAAGATCTTTTCAAACGTTATAAGATGATACAAAAATCAATTATTTCGGACTGACGACGCAGAAAAAAAAGACGAACTTTCATCTTTTTTCCACGTCAGATTTCGAGGAAAAACTAACTTTAGAGCAGAATTTCGTAAAATTGGCCAGAACGATTTTTGCCATTTTTCATTTTTATATAGCACTCTAATATTGTAAGCATTTGGCAAGAAATCAGAAAAATTCCCCGTACCGATTTTTAATAAAACATATTCAAATATTGTTGGTATGCGTCAAAGTTATGCAGTCGGGCGTCGGCAAATTTCGACTAAAAATCACTTTACGACGGATTTCCGTAAAATTGACTAGAAGGACTTTACATTATTTCATTTTACATCCATATTGTAGATGTTATGCAAAAAATCAGAAAAGTTCACTGTTTCGTTTTTAATAAAACGTGTTTGAATGTGTTAGGTATCAATCAAAATTTGTACAGTCGGACGTCGACGTCGATTTTGAAACTACATGCGTTGACGAGCAACAAGGATGTAGACGCGCCGGGGTTTTCAAACTGCTCAAGGAGACCACATTTGTGTACTCAATTAGTCGGAAAGTAAATCTCTATTGTATAAATAAATACCTAGCAAGAAGTACAGAATCGGGATAACAGTCGACACGCTCACGAAAGCCTATTCGAGGGGACAACGAAAACGGGATTGAAAAGATTCTTTCGAAAAAGAATATGCGGAAAATATTGGTAACCAACAATAAAAAATGTCATATAATAAATAAACCGCTTCTGTTCGCATGATGTGGGAAAATAGAAAATATAAAAATAATAAAATGAATAATATAAATAAAAATTAATGCGAATATATATAACATCGCAATATCAAAAATTAATGTCATTCGCATTGCATCAATTTCTATAGGATAATTTTTGTTTCATTTCTGCAGCTTATTTGATATCTCTTTAAAATGTTGTCATCGATGAAAAATAAACAAAGACTCTATCATATATGCACAGTCAGAATTTAGAAATGTTTTTACTTCAACCCAAATGTTACAATTGACCATTATCTAATTACGATGTGATTTTGACGTTCCGACCAAAATTGATTGGGAAAATGTTTAGAGAAAAGAAGAAAATAGCGACAGTCACAATTTCTCTTTTTTATTTCAATATGTCTAATAAAATACACGAATTCAAAGTAAATGCATTTGCATAAGTTTTTTTTTTTCAGTTTTAAATCCCGGCGTGTGTTCATCCTTGTTGCGCATCAACGTACGTAGTTTCGACGTCGACGCCCGACTTTGTAAATTTTGATTTATACCTAACACATTCAAACACGTTGTATTAAAAAAAAACTATACAATAAACTTTTCTGAGTTTTTGCATTTCACCTGCAATATGGATGCAAAATGAAATAACATAAAATCACGGTGGCCAATTTCACAAAATTCCTTCATAAAGTGATTTTTAGTCGAAATTTGCCGACACTCGACTGCATAACTTTGACGCATACGATCAATATTTGAATATGTTTTATTACAAATCGGTACGGGGAATTTTTCTGATTTCTTGCCAAATGCTTACAATAGGAGCGTGCAATATAATAATGAAATATGGCAAAAATCGTTCTGGCCAATTTTACGAAATTCTGCTCTAAAGTTAGTTTTTCCTCGAAATCTGACGTGGAAAAAAGATGAAAGTTCGTCGTTTTTTTCTGCGTCGTCAGTCCGAAATAATTGATTTTTGTATCATTTTATTAGGCTTGAAAAGATCTTTCCATCGATGTAATTTTAATTATTGTGACGTTGAAATTGCCCCACCAAAACGCAATTTTGTGCATTTCCGGGCTATAGAAATTCGACGTAAAAAACGTGCGAGGTACCTATGTTGACGTCGTCGTGGTAACGTCGTCACGGCATGAACGAGGAAATGAATATCGGATTTGAACCAGAAATAGCTTCTAGTTTCCAAAGATATCAAATTTATGACCGTAGCTTTAAGTTTTAAAAGTATCCGGTTCTACCTTAAGACGAAAATAAAACGAATCAAAGTGGAGTAAAAGCTTAAGACGTGCAAAAGACAGAAATAGTGGAGATTTTCTTAAAACATGGTCTTGTCTTTTTAAATCAAATTAGTCTGTAAAGAGAGTAAGCATTAAAAGCACAACACAACCGTCTACGTAAAAACTTCAACGTTCCGCAATTATTAGAATAATGACGTTCGCTAGTTTGACGTTACGTTTAGTTCCCCAATACCGTGCGCGACGTCACTATTGAACGTATTAATGGTTCTCGGTTGTAAGCTATGTAAATGGTAACTTAAAATGATAATCATATTGCACTTAATGGGTTACATTGATGGAGAAAAGTTATGTTTGTCTAAAAGTACACACGGTCATGACTCGTTTTCTCTCTCACCATACACAATCATACCTATCAATAACTAGAATTCTGAACTCTGAAAAATGATACAGCGAATTACTGCGAGTCTGAGCTTAAGAGTCGCAAATGTCAAAACACGGTTTAGAAGCCTGCGACCCCGAAGCCCGAACAGTCCGTTGATTGATTTACATACATTTGTAAGAAGGAATGACGCCGTCATGGCATCACGTGATATAAAAAGGATACGTTTACCGAATCATGTGTAAAAGTTAAGAAGTTATGGTACTATTCCGGATACTTTATGAACATCCCTCGCATGAGTAAATGATGAAACGAAATATAACAGGAGCTTTCTCGCACACAGGGACCTATTTGGAATGTGTTTCATTAAGACATATATTATTTTCGTTGCAGATGCCTTCTTCTTGTCGTTGATGTCCTGTAAGTATTATCTATCATATTATCATAATTTGACATGGCATTTATCTTCACAAAAGACA
Organism: Fragum sueziense; assembly: GCA_963680895.1. NCBI lineage: Eukaryota > Metazoa > Mollusca > Bivalvia > Cardiida > Cardiidae > Fragum > Fragum sueziense. The sequence continues at coordinate 43,257,040 of OY804607.1, forward strand.
TACGATGTTATATCTTGTATGGATTCAGTCGTCTATATACAGTTTAGTCGCATTGATTTTACCATAGCTGTTTAAAGAGTGTTTAAAATACAATTGATCAATCAACCAACCAAACAACCGACCGACCGACGGACCAACGAGACCGACCGACCGATCAATCAAGCAATCAATCAAGGGAATAGTCTCATCAACACTATTCTATAGATTACCAGCCATATTTCGGTTCAATTGAACACGGCAATTCTAGAATGCACTTTTACCGCCTGTTATATCTTAAGGTAGTACACCGTGATGAGATTCATGCGACGTCGGAATAATTCAGTCGATGTCGTAGACATTTGGTGGTGGAACGTTCCACCACAAAATTTTAACGATGTCACATGAATAGATTCGGATACATAACGAATGTTAACACGACGTTGCACGCTTAATTCCGACGTCGCGTGAATCTCATTAGGGATGGATTACCTTTATGTTGTATGAAATTTCAGACTCTAGCTCGTATCCCAGTTCAACTGAAACTATGACGGTATACCCAAGCATGACCACAACCCCCAGTATGGGTGCAGGTATATACATAACAGAAAATCACGTGACACAACTAATACAGAAGCTCGGAAATAGTTTTTTTTAATACATGATCAATTTGAATTCGTTAGATTCAGAGAATGTTGAATAACGTCCGGATATTGCTGGATATGGTAGATATTATTTAAAATTAGCTGATAAAAGGTTATTGTAAATTTTTACCCTGTCGTTCATCACTTTTATATTAGTTGATTGCTAAAAATCCATAATATCCAGCAACTCCCCGATGTACCACATATTAAGTCTTTCCTTAATAAGCCCTGCTCTTGAGGTCACTTTTAGAGTAGGTTTGGGAAGATGTTGAAGCAATTGAAGAAAATACTGATGATCAGCATTTTCTCCTTATGCCTAAATGTTTCTGTGTTTTATTCTGACAACTTTAGTTACATTCATTTTGTAGTCTTCAGCAGCTTTTGAATAGGACATTCCTTAGATTCTGAAGTTTGGCAAAAATAACCCAAACCATTTTAGATTTTCTGCAATTTGTGTCACGTGATTGATTTTCTCCCTATAACCATATTCCCAAACATTTCTAAATTGCTAGTCTAAAGTGAAACTACATTACAGGCTATCTGATTGGACAAGACGCACGTCTCTGCTAATCTGATGGTTTGTCGTGTGGTTTTAAAGGTATTGTTGGATTATGACTGTTTGGTGAATACCACCCCTGATTTGATATCTCTGATGGTGCATTAATATTAACACATTACCAAACGGCAAAATTTCAGACTCCTCCAAATTCAAAGATGTTGCAGACGACAATTTAAACTGAATGAAATTTTACAGTTTTTGTTCTTTTTTGTGGAAAATATTGTGGGGAATGAAGAAATTGCTTGTCACAAGCATTTTTTTTTTCATTTTCCGCAATGTTTTCCAAAGCCATTTCCTTGCGGGGAGTCAAAAAAAGTCACTGTGTGGTAATGGGTTAAACCAGGACAACTCCATTTTCATCGGTAATGTCCGCTGCTTAAGTTTTATATCCAACCCTCGTCTAGTTACATTGTAAGACCATTACATTTACAGACTTCCCGGGTTAATCTTTGTATTTCTTCCTCCATTAATCCATAAAAACTTTCATTTTGTCCGCAAACTCCCTTGGTTGGAAGTAATTAGAAAACATTGTCTAAATGGTCATTTTTCCATTTTTGAAAAGTTTAATTTTTGTGAAAACTCAGCTGGTTTGATTTTGTTCTTAGTTTTACTTTGGCATCTTAAGTTTTTACAATAGAAGAAAGGAAGAAGATGTTGACCCCTATCTCTGAATACTTCAATATGACCTACACAAGTACCACCCCATAATTACTCATTATACATATATTAGATAAAGGCTGTACAATAGATTCCACGTGAAATAAACATCCAAATGCGTGCAGCGCATTGAATGTTTATATCGCGTAGAATCTACCATAAAGACCGTACCTGACTAAGTGTTCGCTAGCGGCTTATTAGAGACGGGGCGTGGCTTTGTATTGACGTCATATTAATTAGCCGGCAGTCTCGGTTATGCGAAATAAAGCGGCAGAATTTTAAAATATACTGCAATTTCATAGGTCACAAAAGGAGGTCGAACACTAAAGTAGCAAAAACCCTTCTTGTCTGCTGCAAGGTACATTGAGTCCAAACAGGACTACAATATATTATTCTATTGTTCGACCTAATTTTTGGACCAATGAAATTGAAATATATTTTAATATTCCGCTGCTATATTTAGCATAAACGAGACTGCCGGCTAGTTTATGTGACTTCTGTACATAGCCACGCCACGTCTCCAATAAACCATTAGCGAACAGTAATCAGACAGAGTCTGTATAGTAGATTCTACTCGATATAAACATTCATTGCGCTGCGCGCATTTGATTTTTTATTTCGCATAGAATATTCTATACAACTTCTATATACAACATAGTTTTGCTTAACGTCTATGTTTATAATTTTTGTCATTTAGGAAAGGGTTTGAAGGAAGTATCCATTTCAACCTCCTTTTGTTTTATATTTTTCAGATTATGGACTATGCTATGATGTTGTGGCTGCTCTCGGCGACCACTATTTAACTTGTATATCTACGCTTACCGCCCTTCTGACCATTGATTACGCTGACCCAAACGTTGACCAAAATATTTGCGAGTAAGCACATTTGGATTTGAAAATAGTTTCAAGTAGTTTTGGCGGAAATACGTCAGAGGTGTGCTTGGCTTCAGAAACCTTCACAAATTTACTGATAAAAATGTTTTTGAGGACTATGCAAACTTTAAGTCTTAATTTTACTTAAAATCTACCATGTGTAAGAAATTAGTGACGTTTGTCCACCTTCTCTGCTTCAAACTGAATTCAAATTTTCCGAAACTGTTATGTTACCTGATTCTCCCCGGGGAAAATCACGATTTGACAAAACAGAAAAAATAACTTAACTCATTACCACACATTGACTCTTTTTGACCCCCAGAAAGATAAGGGCTTTGGAAAACATTATGGAAAATGAAGAAATTGCTTGTGACAAGCAATTTCTTCATTTCCCACAAGGTTCTCTAACCCAAAAGTCTTACAATTTAAAATTTCACCACATTGAAAATGTCGTCTGTAACTTCTTTCAATTTGGACAACCCATATATTTAGTCGTTTGGTAATGGGTTAAGGAAATCTTCAATGATTCAATAATTCTGCCAATGCTGGGCCAGTTCGAAATTGTCTTTTATCAGAAAAAGTGTGAAATATTAGGGATTTATTTGAAGATATCTTCTTACCCAGAAGCTACCAGCACATTTTACACAAACTAACTAAACATCCAGGCCTCGGTTTTTCAAAAAAACTTAAGTATATTCTCATGAGAACATGCTCAACTTCAAAAGGATACTCTCCAACGTTGAAGGGTATTAGATTGAAGTTAACGTGGATTTCGTGCGATTTGAGCACGGTGCTCAGATTTGAGCATGAGAGCGTACTTAAGTTTTTTCGAGAAACCGGGGCCAGGTGGGGTCATTTATGAGCCCAGACACGTTTTAGAAAGAAGTCTTGTTTTGCAATGGAATGGCTTTTTGCAACCTTTTTATATGGGAAAAATAGCAACTGTTCGTGTCCGCTGTGCAAAGTTTTATGAGCTCATCAGAGTATGAAGTGCCCAAGGTGAGCTATTGTGGTCGCGTTATGTCCGTCGGTGTCCGTCCATCAAATTTTCGTCCGTCTGTCTGTTCGTCTGTCCGTCCGTCTGTTCACTATTTGGTGTTATCACTCTAGCATCCACAAGCATTAACCAATCTTTACCAAACTTTGTCAAAACATGTATGACCATAAGTTCTCGGGTGAGTATGTTTGTGGGTCAGATCAGGCCAGAAAATCCTTGAAAGTCACAAATAGCTAGTTTTGATTTTTAAGTACTCTAGCATCGACAATTATTCACCAATCAAGACAAAATGGCCACACTGTTGGTAACCATACGCCCTTGAATGAGTTCGATTTTAGTCCGATCGAACGGGGGAAGTCAGGCCCGAAGTTATATGCCCTTGAATCTGATGAAATTGCTGTTTTCAACTTTGTTTTCACTGCAATAAATATTGACAAAGACAAGAATTGACCACAATATTGGTAACCATAAGATTTTTTTGAGTTCAATTTTCAGTTTGATCGAACCAGAAAGCAGTAATGAGCCCTTGAATTGGACAAAATTGCTATTTTTGACTTTGTTTTCACTATAACTACCACAAATATTGACCAATCAAGACTAATCTTCGCCACCATTAGATTGTCGACGAGTTTAATTTTAGCCTGACCAAACCAGAAAACGCAGAGTTGTGTGCCTTTGCATTGGACAAAATTACAAAACAAGCACAAATACTGACCAATCAAGACAAAACTTTGCCAAATTATTAGTGACCATAAGATCTTTAATGACTATTTTTTATCGAACCAGAAAAGCCGGAGTTGTGTGCCCTTGACATTGACAAAATGTAGTTTTCGACTGTTTTCTAACAGCTGCAAACATTGACCAATCAAAACAAAACTTCATGATAATGTTTATGACCATAGGAACTTCCATGAGAATAATTTTAGGTTGACAAGAACTGCTTGTTTTGAGTAATGTGTCCTTTACTTTGACAAAATTGCTGTTTTCTTTGCCTTTGTTTTCACTGTAACTGCCCCATGTATTGATTATTTAAGACCCGTAAGATCATAAATTTATACAGTTTTGAGTTTGATTATAATCTCATCTCCCATCGTAAATAATGTGCCCCGAACATGACAACATTGTTATTTTCACGGTACCTAGATTCAGGTGAGCGATTAAAGACCATCATGGTCATTTTGTTTGATCTTATTTGTAAGTCTACCCCTAATGAAATTCACGCGACGTCGGATTTATTCAGGTGTCGTCGTAAACATACGGTTGTTCCAACGCCGAATATTTACGGAATCGAGAGAATTGGTCTGGATATGTAACGAATGATAACAACATCGCACGTAAAAATCCGACATGAATCTTATTAGGGATGAACTACCTTAAGGTTGGAACTAAAAGCGACAAACAAATTGACCAAACGCCAATCGACAGATCGCTCCGCCCAACATAAAATTTAAGGCAACTAATGGGCATGTGGTCGCTAATTGGGAACGATTTTATCCAGTTAATCGTGACGTAAATTGGGACAATCAAAATAGTATTTCGTGGTTGTTGTTATAAAATCTCGCAACTACGGCTTGATTTAAGCTGTAGTTACGAGATTTTATAACAACACCGACGGTTTATCAAAACATAACGTTGAACATAGTCTATTGTTAGCACAAAATTCTTTGCAATTGGTATGTCGATTGTTTTGATTGTCAGTCGATAAATCGATACAAAACCACGTGCAACGATGAACAATTGGAGCATGACATTTTTGTGATCGTCCATTGGCTAATCGATGTTTTCGATTGACAGTCGGCGTTTGGTCAATTGTATTACGTTCATAAGCAAGACCTAGTTTTGACAGTTCTTACAAGGAAGGTTTTGTGAAATTAAAGCCACAATTTTCTCATTTTCCTCTGTTATATTGCAGATTTTTATTTGTATAAATTTTATTTCAACTGATGCCTACATTGGTTTTGTCATCTGCAACAGCTTCAAATCAATATTGCATATCATGCTGTTTGGATTCGTTGCAGATTATGGAAGTTTCTGATAATTCTTGCTAATTTGGTACCTACAGGTTGTTAATGTTGATGTGCCACAAAAGATATTTCCTTTTTTCAGGATGATTTTCGAGATTTTACAGTGTTTAGCGAACCAAATCACCAGTTATGATAGCGACACCTTCTGCCTCGAGGTTTTGGTAGCAAATAATACACAGTTTACCGCTATTTTGGTCTATGTTGACGGTTTAAACCTCGGGTTAGATGTTACACAGTTAACAGTTGTGGCAGCAACATTGGATTGTTGTAAGTGTTTATTCCGCTCTCATCAATATTCTAATCATATAACTCATCGGTTATATTGCGTTTTTATTCACCTGAAAGGGTGTGGCTAAGCCAAAAGGTTATTCGACGAGTTTACTTCTCGATACCTTGGTTAACATAAGGGAAAAACGTGCGGCACGAGCATGAACACATTTCGAAATTGAAAGACTGTGCGATTGTAAAACGTGTTATTAAAAAACCTCGTAAATACAGCTTGATTCAAGCTGCAGTTACAATAATTTGCAATAACACCGACGATTTACCGCTAATTGAAAACGCTGTTTCTCCTCAATCTTCAATATAACAACCGTTTACTAGGCTCCGCCCTTTCTCCCGAAAAAAATCAGAATATATAAAAGTAGAGTTGTATACAAACACTAAAAATCAAATATACATAGTTTTAACATTTACCAAACCATTTATCGTAAGCTATACGAGCGAATTAATGTCCTAATTATTTTATTCCCAAAAGAGGAAGTGTTTGTGTTGGGCCATTTATCAACAACAAGAAGTTAAAATCCATTTTTATTCACCTGAAAGGGTGTGGCTTAGCAAAGAGGTTATTCGACGAGTTTACTTCTCGATACATTGGTTGCAATAAGAGTAAATCGTGCGGCACGAGCATGAACACATTTCGAAATTAAAAGAATGTGCGTTTGTAAAATGTGTTGTTATAAACCTCGTAACTACAGCCTGATTCGCGCTGTAGTTATAATATTTTGAAATAATACCGACGATTTACCGCTAAGCGAGAAGGCTGTTTCTCCTCGAGCTTAAATGTAATGAACCGTTTACTAAGCTCCGCCCTGTCTCCCGAAAAAAATCAGAATATAAGTGTTTGTAGACTTATATGCCCGCTTGCATACTCGATCCTGGGTTTATCCGTAGACCGTTACCGAACTCGACTTCAGATAACCTAGGCTTGAACCCGAGATGATCCCGACTTCACGGTCATTTGCTCTAACGGTTTTGAGCCTGGGTTTTGACGATCTCGAGTTTGAGCTATGGTTCATATCATTACGCGTGCCGAAACCGGTTTTTCTAGTTTTAAGCCGATCTAATTGCCAGCAATGAAAACAATCTATTTTTATCCATGTGTTATCCCCCCCATTTCTATTTGCCACTGTTTTTCTCTTTTTTCTCTATCTCTTTCCGCAGAAATGCAGGCCCCAATACTCCCTTCCTGTCCATCTCATTTTCCCTTCCTTCGCATTCTCTTTATGATCGCTTTCTTTCTGTCTTTCCTCTTGTTTTCATCTTCTCTATCTTCCACTTTTCTCGTATTAAAGAAAGGGCCAACCATCCTTATTGCACATCTTTCTTTTATTTAACATAATAGAAATTCACGAATATTTATCTTTTTCCTGACTAGTTTTAGATCTAACCCTTTCCCAAACGACAAAATTTTAGAGTGGTCCAATTTGAAAGTTACTGCAGACGACAAAATTAAGATTGAAAACCATTGGATTTGTGTAAAGTATAGCATAGAAAATATTGAGGCAAAGGGAGAAACTGCTGGTAATCCGCAGTTTCTTCTTTTATCTCAATGTTTTCCCAAGCCTTTCCTTTTAAGGACGTCAAAACCAGGTCTTGTTTGTGAACGGGTTAATTAAAACAGCTAGGGCTTTTTGCGGCTTCATTTTTGATTTGCAGAATACTATCAAAAATTTTGCTTTTATAAATTATTCAATTTAGTGCAAAATTGATTACGTTTTGTTAGACGCATTAATATTGATGAAATTCATATGAAAAGTAATATTTATTCGTGATTTTTGAAGACAAACATCGTAACTAATGTACATCTGGCTCACCCAAACCTGCTATGTACCAGGTTTGGCTGAGCCCGGGTTTTTAACTGTGAATTGAACTCAGCTCACAAGTGTGCAAGTCAACACAAGCTTGGATAAGAAATAGCTATGGCTTAGCGAAACCTATGGTTCAGCAAGTGAGTTGTCCCGTTACCCTGTATAATCCCGGCTTAAGCTAGGCTTATACGCAGTATGCAAGTGGGCAATACTTTCCTATGAAACGCCTTGAATGGAAGTGTAAACATGTGTAATTAATGCCAGGTTGTCTACATGTCTATGTGTAGATATGAAGGCTCTGGCTAGCTCTAATAGTGCATAAGAATGATACTCAGTTTAAAATTTCATAAAATATGTTAAATTTGAATGTCAAGGTGACAATGTCAATTACTCTGAAACGAAATTCGCTGGCAGGAGGTGTGGAATGTAACAGCCTTTTCTCTTGTTTTGCTTAAGGTTCCGGAACTGTAATGGCTGTACATTATATTATAACACTTTTCCGTAAAATCCATATATAGCGAAAGAAGAACTACATCGGGTTTTATTTACAATAAAATCCCTATGTAATTATGCTTTGTGTATGCGCCAAAATGTCACGTGGCGTCAAGGTAACGTCAAATGACGTCATTTAACCGACAATGCGTTTCCTACGCCGAAAACTAGTTTATGGCAGAATTTTCACAAAATAACACATTTCTAATATGCGTTTTTGTTATTTAGAGTGTTATAATGGAGATAATAACAAGTTTAGCGGTCTTTATTGCTCAATAAAAACCTCTGTGCTCTGGACTACATGTTAAGGCAAATACCTCGGCGCTGTGCGCCTCGGTTTTTACCTACACATGTAGTCCGTCGCACATCGGGTTTTATTGACAATAAAGACCGCTAAACTTGTTAATATTTCATAAATATAATATGTAATTAAGGCAAAGCCTTAAAGCGAGCGATGACAAACTAACTAAACATGGTTACATCCCAGTTGGTCTAATCCCATTTCGTCTAATATATAAAAATATTGGATTAGACGAAAAATTCCCATTTCGTCTAATACTTTTTCAGACCTTGTTTCATGTCCCAAAAATCTTAAATAAAAAGACATTATTCAACAATATATATCTATAGGCCCAATACATGCATAAATAAATATATATTAGACAAACTGAGAAAATATTTTAGAAGAAAAGCAAATTTCTTGAAATAAGGGTTTTAGACGAAATGGGAAATTTGAATATTAGACCAATTGGAATTGGACCAACTGGGATGTTCCCCTAAACATACCAGTTCACTTTTGGACCGACAAAACTTCATTGAAAAAGAGATAGATTTAAGAAGAATCTATGTGTAATGCAAATTTGTAGAAGTTACCCATAAATTTTCTCAAACAAAACCAGTTTTGAAGCACAAGGATAAAATTAATGGAAACAATTGAGGGAAAAAATGTAATCAGCATGTTTTCCTTTAAAATGGATACGAAAGAGACAAATTCATATTTTTATATTTAGACAGAAAGTATTAGCAAGGAGCAATCGGACAATTAATACAAAATGCCTTTATAAATGCATTTTGTTGTCTTCAGGCTCTAGTCTCAAAAAGGACCAGTTTAACATATTTCTATTTGGGAAATAGCTCAAAGATTGTGCATCGATCTTTAGGAAAGAGGTAAAATTTCCGAACGCGACCATTCATTTGAAGTCTGCAGGACACATGCGTCATTGCGAAAATTTAAGCCAAATGATTAGGGCCTATCCCTTTTGAACAGCGAGTTTGGCATGCTTGTGAAAAATAATCTAATCACCTGTTTAATCTAACTACACCATTCATTTTAATTACACTAGATTTATCCAGTTTAGCTCTCTCTCAAACAACCGATTGACGTCTCAAATTTCAAAAACTAAGCCTACAACGTATTGAGAGATATTTTGAAGAAAAAAAAAACTATTTCGACCACTGTAACTTGTTTCATATTAGACCAGACTAAGATTGGACTACACCATGATGAATTCGCTACATGTCTAGATGAAAATAGTTTCATGTTTTGATACCGTTTCGCTACAATTCGGCCCGTTTTGGTATTGGTTTAGGTACATTTCGGTCGGTTTCGGTTTGTTTGGTAAATCGTCCAACCCGTTTGGGCCGATATGAATCTGCTTTGCGCCACCGCCAGCCCCTTTTCGCCCATGAGTTTAGCCTATGAAAATTGAAATCAATACAAAAACCATACACTTTATGTCCCTACATAAACATTATTGATTAGATATGATATTAAAATAAATGAGTATTGCCATTTAATGCAATAAAAATTCAAGATTAATAGGAGTTTAGGCTGATTTGAATCTCCTTTGCACCATCGCAAGCTCCTTTTCGCCCGTGAGTAAGCCTATAAAAATCGGAGTAAATACAAAAACCAGACACTTTTTCAAAAAAAAAAAAAAAAAAAAAAAAAAAAACACAGTATTGAATAGACCAAAAATGACCAAAAAGGCCCAGTCCAAAAAGGCCCAATATTTAAAATGATAAAATAAGACCTATATCTAAATTATATTTGAAATTATAGATCTAATTATATTTTAGGGTCTATTTCATCAAATCATGTGATTTATGATGATATAATAGATGAATGAATTGATAAATTATAGAATTAGACCCATACGTGATTTTAAGTTAAATTAATTAGACCCTATTAGGCTAAGAATTTTAAATTTGAAAAACTATGTGATTTATGATAAATTTAATAACAGACAAATCAATTGGTAAATTGTAGAAATTTATAGATCTATAAGTGATATATGGGCCTATATTGATTAGATCATCTGCACCTTCTTGGACTTTGGAGCAGTTGGAAATTTTGCCATCTGGTAAAGGGTTACCTACTGCATGTCAACTACAACAACAATAACAATGTAATCAGAAATTATCATTATAAACTCTAAAAATATCTTTTAATTTACATAATATCCACAATATTCTTTCCTTTGTAAATTGGGCGTTTCTGGACTGGGTCTTTTTTTGGTTTTGGGCCTTTCTGGACTGGACCTTTTTGGTTTTGGGCCTTTCTGACCCCGATTCATATGATCTAATAATACATAAATATTACAATCTATTGCGCTGGAAATTCATGATTAAAAAGTTTATACTGATACAAATCTCCTTTGCGCCGCCCAGCTCCTTCTCGCCTGTGAGTAGCATATGAAAATCGGAATTTATATATATAAAAAAAAAAAAAACCACCCAGAAAAAACAGATACTCTTTGACAGAAAAACAAACATGATGGATTAGATATGATCTTAAAATACGTGAATATTGCTTTTAAATGCAATAAAAATTCGTGACAAAGGAGTTTAGGCTGATATGAATCTCCTTTGAGCCGGTCCACCACCAGCTCCTTTTCGTCCGTGAGTGGACTATGAAAATCGGAATCAACACAAAAATCAGACACTTTATGCTCCAAAACAAACATTATTGACTAGATTTAATCGTAAAATACATGAATTAAACAATTTAATGCGATAAATAATCATGATTAAGGAGTTTGGGCTGATATAAATCTCCTTTGCGTTGCCTTCAGGTCCTTTGCATCCTTTGCGCCAAAAACAGGTCCTTTGCGTGTTTTAGTCCATCCACTTCCGGCAGCCAGAAACGCTGCGATTTTTAAAATTGTGGTTAGGATTTCACAGACGTAATTCGTCCACAGCTTGTATTTGTTAAATCAATTGAATCCCACAGCTTTAACGTCTTTATTTTTTTGGTAAGCATTATTGACCATCCTTTACAACCGTAACACAATAACTGATGTCCAAAAACATTCACTCCGGAGACCGGAAGTATCGGTATGTACGTAAGAACGTTTTCATGCATTACCATTAAAAAAAGCGCTATCAGTTGTGCCACAGAAAAGCAACCATAGAGTAATTTAGGGTTGTCATATGCAAAATTCCATACTGGTCTTGAAAAGTAGCTACTTTGTATACATCTGTAGACAACAAATTTTGGTGACGAGGTTCTTACCTCCCATGCATCTATATAATATTGTGATATGGACCTGTTTATCAATGACTTTGTCGTAGGGTTGAAATTGAGCTATCATTAAATATGTCCAAAATTATAGCGACTTTGTTTTATTTATGTCCGATTCGGTTTTTGGCCTGTTTCGTCCACCGTACTTTGATTTATTTCCATTTATGGTCAAAGGTAGGTAATTTAATTTACTAATTCTACTAACAATTCACGTTAGAATAACCTGGCCTGAATACTCTTCATTGACTTTCCGTAACTTCTTCTATGTCTCTAGACAACAATTATTTTCAACTTAGAAATATCTTCGATATATATTATATATATTCAGGTAACTATCTAAATGATTAATGAAACGATTGTTACATGTCTGTCTATTGTATTGTTCTACCCGTTTGCATTTATAGCTCGTGCATAAAAGTAATTCAATTGATTTAGGATATGATCAGCTGATAATTGTCAAATGTCGGTCTATTCATTGCACGCTTCGTTGGCTTTTCTAGCTTGTGCAGAAAAGTTATTGTTATTATTATGTACTTTCAGGAAAACTCATTTTATGATCCATCCTACATTAAAGATCATATTGAACATACTCGTCGTCGTTTGTGAACCCACAACATAGGCTGAAAAAACCCCTTTCCGACGACAATGGCGCCCAACGTTTTATGCCGCGTATGCAGCAATGAACATACAGAGACATTATCAACACTGTGTTGGTTTTCTGAAGAAAAACAAGCGTGATTACGGGATTCCACCTGGATCATCGACAAGGTTTAGTCGTTTATTCTAATTATATGGTTAACCATAAACATTGACTGTCGTCTATAAGCTATACAGACTGTTTGAACCCCGGTTTAAGTTCCATGGCACCTGTCCGATTTTGGATACAGTGACTTTGATGATCGTGCAATCAACATTGAAGAACTCTATAAGTTTACCCTGTATTAGACTGTGGTGATCATTGTTTAGTAATTGTGACTTTGATGTAAATGTGCTTGATGATTTTGTATTGTTGGTACTTGTATTATGTGTTTGTATGAGCATAAGAATTTATCATAGACTATATAGCGTTAGCTAGACAAAAGGATCAAGGCCACTAAAGATTATTTGTATTTGATTGTTGTAATTTTCATGATTTCGCTATTCATCCTTTTCTCTCATCTTGTCTGTCTATCCAATGCCAATAGATACACTAACCATTCACCTGTTTAAACCTAGCACGTGCACATTTACATTAGTGTGTAGTTTACCTGTGTTGCTATTAATAGCGATAGGTAAAATCCGATATCGTACGGTTTAATGCACCCAGTGTCGTGAGAAAAGGAGTGTGCTTCTTTTCCCACTACAATTTGATTGTCATTTTTTTTTTTTTGTATCATAAATAGTTATCTATATGTGATACATTGCGCAAAATCAGTTTTTTTTTGTTACCGTGAGTTTGCGGAAAACGCGCCGTTTGAGAACGTGTATAAACATTTACTTTTGCACAGCTAAGTAAATGAACTTATACATGCGAAGGGTTAATGTTTTATCTTAAAACCTACGGTTATACTTAGTGTACACTACGGGTACTTTTGAAACGACGCGTTGTTATTTTCCGATTCAAACACGTGCGGATACAGTAAAGTATAGACTTAGTTATTTTGCATTAGTTAATTAGATAGGAATGAGTGGTCTAATGGATAAGGCGCTGGATTTGTAACCCAGATGACCAAGGATCGAATCGTACCAGCGTAAGGTATTTTTCTGTGCACTTTGAGTTCTTAGATAGATGGTGGTATTGTGTTTGATTTGATTGGCTAAATTGGATTCATTTGCGCAAGATATTACGAATTGAAACTTAGTTCAGCGGAGCACAAGTTATAATAGAATTGGTACTTAGTCTGATAGCCAGGTGTGATTTTGATTTTTTTCAATCAAATTATCTTTTATTACCTGACGAGTTGTTGCCCTTTACGAACCATGGCTGAATTTATATCAGAAAGAGAGATGCGAAAGATTCATAGGGATAGAGTCAGAGATGAAACAGATAGACAAAGAGAGTTAATGGAAAGATTGAAATTAGATAGGCTTTTGCCTGATAGAGATGATAGAATAAGGATTACATCAACCCCAATGGTAGGAAATAGGAAGAAAGTAGATTTTGAGGATGAACATAAGGAGTTGTTAACTACAATAGATCAGTTAGGTGAGGTAGATGAGAGCACTAAGGAGGTCTTGGGTTGGATAGATTCAAAGGTGAAAGAGTATGATATTAAAAGTGACAGAATTAGTTCGAAGATTGACACGTTTTCGTATGCAGAGGAAAGTAGGCTTAAAGAGGAAATTGAGAAATTAGAGTTAAAGGAAAGGAAGTTGAGTGATGAGATAGAAAGAAGTAGGAAAGATGTGGAAAGGGAAAGAAGGTTAGAGAGTCTTCGGCAGAGAGAGAAAAGTTTGCGAGATAGTGTGAGACAAAAAGAAGCCAGTATGAGTATGCTTCGAGATAGTTATGATACTGATGGTAATGTTAGAAGTTTTATGCATAAGCCTTCAGTACCTGTTTTAACAGAGGAAACTTATGATGAGTGGAAAGCAGAGGTAGAGTTTATGATTAAGTCTGGGTTATACCATGATGAGCTCATGAGACAGGCAGTTAGAAACTCCCTAACTGGTAGAATGAGGAAAGTCCTCTTATCCGTGAATCCTTCTGCAACAACGACTGAAATTGTTGAGAAGCTGGATAGCATATTTGGTAATGTTAAGAGTGGAGAGGCAATTCTTGCAGAGTTTTACTCTACAAAGCAAAGGCAAGGTGAATCTGTGGCAGAATGGGGCATAAGATTGGAGAATATGTTGGGAGCTGCTATGAGAACAGGGCTAATAAAGGATGACACCTATGATGGATTGTTGAGAAATAGATTTTGGAGGAATTTATATTCAGAAAAGTTACGAATCGCAACTCGCTGGTGTTATGATACAGCAGTTGATTTCGAAGATCTAAGGACGAAAGCTCCATTCGTTTGGAACGAAGCTCAGAAAACTGCTTTCGATTGCATCAGATCAAAACTCACCAATCCACCAGTGTTAGCATATGCTAATTACAACTTGCCATTCATGGTCCATACAGATGCCTCTGGTGTTGGCCTTGGTGCGGTATTGTACCAAAGACAGGGCGAGATAGACAGGGTAATTGCTTATGCAAGCAGAAGCTTGAAACCGTCTGAAAAGAATTACCCTGCTCATAAGCTCGAGTTTCTCGCACTTAAGTGGGCCATCACGGAGAAATTCAACGACTATCTGTACGGTTGTAAGTTTGAAGTCCTGTCTGATAACAATCCGTTGACATATGTCCAGACGACGGCGAAGCTGGATGCTACATGTCACAGGTGGATGGCAGCACTGGCCAGCTACAATTTTAGCATTCATTACCGTAGTGGCAAAAAGAACGCTGATGCAGATGGTCTATCACGGCGGCATCACGAATATGACTCAGTATTAGAATCAAATGTGATTGATGCTTTATCGCTCTATTCCTCAATGGATGCTGAGGAAACACCTTTGGTCTATAGCCTAGCTCATGGTGCAGCAACGTCAAAGGCTTCTAGTGCAGATCCTGACATACCCGAGGACGTTTTGCAGGCCTACTCACTATCTTCGAAAGATTGGGTGAAAGCACAGGTGGCGGACACTGTAATATCAAAGGTCCTATCGCATTTACATGTTGGATCACGACCATCAGCTCATCCTTCTTTCCCAGAGAGCCCAGAAGTACTCAAATTTCTTCGAGAATGGGATAAGCTTGAGCTAAGGGATAGAGTTCTGTACCGCCGTGCCAAAGTCGGCGACAATGAACGTCTGCAGCTAATTCTGCCATCCGATCTCCGTGATGATATCTTTCACTCGCTGCATGATGACCTTGGTCATCAAGGTCGTGACCGAACGATATCCTTGTTCAAGGATAGGTTTTTTTGGCCTGGTATGGAAACCTGGATCCGGGATCGCATCAAGAATTGCCATAGATGCATTAGACGCAAAGGTGGCCATAAAATTGCAC
The DNA here is from genome assembly GCA_963680895.1 of Fragum sueziense. Taxonomy (NCBI): domain Eukaryota; kingdom Metazoa; phylum Mollusca; class Bivalvia; order Cardiida; family Cardiidae; genus Fragum; species Fragum sueziense. The sequence goes on from OY804607.1 coordinate 43,272,908, forward strand.
CATTAGTACCCATCATGTCCACAGCTCCTCTTGAGTTAGTTTGTCTAGATTATCTGAAACTTGACATGTCAAAAGGTGGATACGAAGACGTACTTGTAGTGACAGATCATTACACTAGATATGCACAAGCGTTCCCTACAAGAAACCAGACAGCCAAGACAACCGCTCGTGTATTGTTTGACAACTTTATTGTACACTACGGTTTTCCTGCGAGACTCCACAGTGATCAAGGGGCCAACTTCATGTCATCACTCATTACTGAGCTCTGCTCACTGGCAGGTATAAGTAAGTCCAGAACCACTCCTTACCATGCTATGGGAAACGGTATGACAGAGCGGTTCAACCAGACGTTACTTAATATGCTAGGTACACTGGAGGAAGACAGGAAGTCAGATTGGAAGAGCCACATAGCCACTCTGGTACACGCGTACAATGTGACGACACATCCCAGCACAGGCTTTTCACCGTACTTTCTGATGTTTGGACGTCACCCTAAACTTGCACTTGATGCATTTTTAGGGTTAACAGCTAATGATACCTCCTCCAGGGAAACGCACGAATACGTGCGTAAACTACAGGAGAGGTTGTCGTCAGCTTACAAGAAGGCAAGTGAGGCAGCAGAGGCTACGGGTTGTTCAAACAAGGGAAGGTACGATGAAAGGGCCACGGCTTCATCACTGGAACCAGGTGACTTAGTGCTACCAAGGAACGTCAATATAAGAGGTCGTCAAAAATTGGCAGACAAATGGGAATCTGAACCATATGTAGTGGTGAGACGACATGACCCAGATTCGCCGGTTTATGAAATAAAAAAATCCACACCTGGGTCCAGGAAGACAAAGGTTATCCATCGGAATCTGCTTCTGCCATTGCGGACCCCGTTTGACAGTGCAGATTCAGATAGTACACCGAGATACGTGATACCAGCACGTCGGCCAGGTTTTACCAAGAGGACAGAAGAATCTCCGCCCCGTGAGAAACGAGTTAGACAGAAACCGGCGTGGCAGAGGACAGGCGAATGGGTGATAGAATAGCTCGTTTGTTTAGTCAGTCCTCATCTCTTTAAGCAAGATTCAGAAGTTTGTTCTCAGAGTTCTTTGTTTCGTTAGTTATATATCATTCATTCATTAATTCATTCGTCATATCATTTACTATTTTTCTAGTCATGTTATATAATGGCATTTTTCGTCCATGTTATATAATTTTGATTTACAGGATTAGTACGAAGTCGAGGACGCCTTCTTTCTCGAAGTGGGGAAGTATGTCGTAGGGTTGAAATTGAGCTATCATTAAATATGTCCAAAATTATAGCGACTTTGTTTTATTTATGTCCGATTCGGTTTTTGGCCTGTTTCGTCCACCGTACTTTGATTTATTTCCATTTATGGTCAAAGGTAGGTAATTTAATTTACTAATTCTACTAACAATTCACGTTAGAATAACCTGGCCTGAATACTCTTCATTGACTTTCCGTAACTTCTTCTATGTCTCTAGACAACAATTATTTTCAACTTAGAAATATCTTCGATATATATTATATATATTCAGGTAACTATCTAAATGATTAATGAAACGATTGTTACATGTCTGTCTATTGTATTGTTCTACCCGTTTGCATTTATAGCTCGTGCATAAAAGTAATTCAATTGATTTAGGATATGATCAGCTGATAATTGTCAAATGTCGGTCTATTCATTGCACGCTTCGTTGGCTTTTCTAGCTTGTGCAGAAAAGTTATTGTTATTATTATGTACTTTCAGGAAAACTCATTTTATGATCCATCCTACATTAAAGATCATATTGAACATACTCGTCGTCGTTTGTGAACCCACAACATAGGCTGAAAAAACCCCTTTCCGACGACAACTTCCATACATATTTACTAGGAAAGAACCCATAATGTACAAAAACAGTTTTCATAAAATTGGTGTGGTAAACAAACTATTTTATTTCATGGTACCGTATGGAGTGAAATAATAATTTGTACCTTTGAAAATTTGCCTAACTTTGAAAAAAAGAATGTTACTTTCTCATTGCCTGCGATGCAAACTTTAAACCCAATTAGCTCCCCTTGGATTTACAAATTTTAAAAAAGTAAGTTGGTAAATCATTCTTATTTATCAATGTCTACAACATATCCAACTTTCAAAGAGATCTATACGCTAGAAGTGTATAAACGAAATATTGCCATTACAGTTCCGGAACGTTAATATAGGACAAAGTAAATCGCTTTATTATATCGACTGTGGGCAAATAGTTTGTTATCAATTACCATTTATTTTTTTCATCTGTAGTAATTTTCGAAATAGATCTGTTTAAATTAAATAGTTATTTGTGAAAGGATAAAAATTGGTCATATTGATTTTTGTGTTAGCCGTAGGTTATAAAAAATAATGTCCTTCAGAGCTAAAGATAAGAACGGGTGTCGGCCTTTCAAAATGCTACGTTTCATTCATTTTTCATTTTGAATAACAAATTTAAAATGCAAATATTTACACCCTCTTATCTGCTGCTTTCTTTTTTCAGCATCCACGTATAGTATGCTTATGACAGGTATGTATAACAAAGTTAACTAATTTCCACATAATGGCAACTTTTGGCGCCCTACAATATATCAAAGATGTAAGATAAAACATGTGGAAAATAAAGAAGATTTTCAACCCTTTAATTATGTAAAAACAATATTAGAGAGAATAAGCAGAGTTATTCCGAATGCTCGATATTTTTAAACCACTGTGTTCCGAATGCTCCATACGCAATACAAATGACGACATAATGATGTCAGTTGTATAACTTATTGAACATTCGGAACACCTCGTCCAGGATATTGTCTTAAAAACGCTTTATATAAAACATCTTTAAACATCTAAAAAAATCTCGCTTTAAAGAGCATGCCTCAGGTCTCGAGATTCAGTTTCGGTGTGTCAAGTACAATGGCAGCATGCTTGTGTGACGATGAACTAAATGTTCATTTACTACCTACAGATTATTTAAAATATGGTATAAACGAATATATATGTTACATGCCTCATTTTTTAGCTAGACCTTTCAAAGAAAATGAGAGCTTATACTGTCACCCGGGCGTCGGCGTTGGCGTCGGCGTCGGCGTTGCAACAAAGGTTAAAGTTTTTTCAAACATCTGTTTCTACTTATGCTATTGCTCTGAAACTTTGCACATGCTTTTGTGACCATAATATTAGCATGTAGGCAAAGATTCATTACTCTCACATTTAATTTACAGGAATTTTAACCTTTTTTGACTTTGAAATTCTGGCTTAAGCAACTTAGAAAAATCGAGCGCGCTGTCTTATGGACAGCTCTTGTTTACTTCAGAAATGATTATTCGTATCAATTCTGATAAATAAATTGTTGTTATCATGAAAATAGGTGAATAATGTGTTACAGCAAATAATTGCGTGTATTGTTTTGATTAGTATAGTTTAGCTTTTTGTTGTGAATTTAAGGAGGATCGAGCAGTATCTCCCCAACGAGCACCGACTACCTTCCATCTTCAGCATACGACTATCCATCTTCAACAGGTAATCTGACAGCTGTCAACCAAGTCTTAATTGACCAAACAAATAACATGATCTGAAAATGACAGCTGTCAATTAACTTTTTTCAAAAAAGGAAGAATTTTCAGGTTGTCCAATTCGAAAACTGCGGCAGAATACCAAATGGTTGTTTATCAAGGTTGAATTTGTGTAAAATATGGCTCAGAAAATATTGACGCAAATGGAAAAAGTGCTGATTATAAGCACTTTCTTCTTTTGCCTCAATGTTTTCTCAAACCTCATCTATTAAGGATGTCAAAACCAGGTCTTGCTTGGGATAGGATTAGAATCTCAATTGACCAACCATATGACATGATCTTACATTTTATTACTTTCCAAAAAGGCAAGAATCTGCACTGTTCTTCATCTGGTAGACCTAATAGGCATTTCGTCGGTGTGGTGTTAATGCAAAACCTCGTAACTTCAGCTTACATCAAGCTGGAGTTATAGGGTTTTGTAATAACACTGACAATTTGTCAATAATGGATGTATACCTGACGATAAATGGCCTGGCAGAGCAGCCAATGCTAATCGAATGGAATGCTCTGCCAGGTCAATTCTCGTCCTCTATACTACCTTGATAAATTATCCTTAGCCAAAAGCTGCTTTGTACCTGAGAGGTACCAGGTGGTGTAAGAAAACTAAAGATTTTGTTTACTAGAAAACTCGTGGTCAGACATGTCAAAGCTTTGACAAAATATTGAGTGAAAAGAGGATGTATGCTGATACCAAGAACAGTTTCCTTTCCCTCGATATTTTGTGTTCCTTTAACAATCCTATCTTTAATAACACCAAGTATGTCGTCTGTTGTAAGATAAAAATGATTATCCATTGTCCTACTGACTTTAAATTTTGTTTAAAACAATCTTTCATTTTAACCCTTTCCCAAATGACAAAATTTCAGGTTTCAAGTAAATCAGCAGTTTCTTCTTTTACCTCAATATTTTCCTATGCCTTTTCTTTAAGGGATGTCTAATCCAGGTCTTGTTTGGGAAAGGGTTATTAAGAGACATTTCAAATTGTTTGTCTCAAGGTTTTGTGACGATAACTGAATAGAAAGCAGACAGTATAGGCTAAGATCAGACTGCACATCTGTGCAGGCTGATCTTAGTCTAAACTTTCTGCAAAAGCTTTGTTCAGAACAGGAATATGACGCGAACAGCATTAGAAGGGTTAAATATGGTAAAATTGCCATACGCAAAATGGTGACTGTGCCATAGAGAAAATTCACTTTGGAGATTGTGTACCACGTGATGAATAACAACTACGGCCAAATTAGTCACGCTTTCAGCCGCGTTCCCATTGCCGACCAAATCAACTCGGTCAACTCGATCGCCTAAATCACCCGATCAAACCCGATCAAGTGTATTTACATGACTTCTTCTTTATTTCTTGTCGATAAACTCCTGATCACTTTTGCCAACCGCGCTCGATCCTCCCGATCAATCTTGCCGACCAAGTTCGACCAGTACTCGATCGCTTGATCGAGCTTGATCGAGTTGATTTGGTCGGCAATGGGAACGGGCCTTTAGGTAAGAAAGTGTACAGTAACTTGCTTATTTCTGAATAGGGTTTAATGCGTAAACTGCCTTATTGATCGAGCTCTTTCCTAAGATGTATGGCTTATTCGTAGAATCCTTTTTCTTTTCTAAGTCAACCAGAAAAACGACAAAAAATCAGATCAGATTTTATTTGGTCGGTTGGGATTGATTTTTCGAAAAAATAGATCTACAAATAATTTTCAAATAAATCATAATTCTTAGGAAAATTCTTAAAAAGGCGGGGTATGTGCAATAAACCGCTAACAAATTATAGCAGAATTCAGAAAGTTATTGTACATGTTTTTACCTGAAGCGAGGAAGCGGGCTATTTCAGCCGTAAAAATACATACATAACAATTCCATGATGCACAATATCCTGCAGTAAAATTGTCAGGGATAGAAATACCAGGCTGCTCATATTTTAAAGAAATTTATAAGTAACATTCTTTCACTTATTTTAAACATATACTGAACAAAAGTGAAAACGCTACACCTACTTTGCTTGTTATATTTCTTCTAAATATAACAAGTAAAATAATCAAAAGAAAGAGTTTCGCGTTGTTCATTGACTTGGATGCGCCAAGCACTAAACTTTTTGTGGACCTTAATTACGGGGATGAAAAACGGATCCTTTTAATGTGATAGGGATCAGTTTTTTCCAGTGTACAATTTCAACAGAATTTTTACACACTTTAGACCTTCAGAAATCCAAGGAGAAGAATGCAAACCATACCGGACTGCACGGAATGGTAGTCTGACTAGTTACCAGTAAGGAAATGTAAAGCAACCGGCATGTCATTGATTCAGCGTTTAGAAAATGATGTCTGAAAAGCAGATTTTCATTATGTTCAAACACTGGAATTCATTTTACAATGTAATCTCCATAGGAAATTAGAATTGTTATTGCATGGACATCTGGGAATAATCCTAGTCGAAGAAGGGTTCAAAAGTCCTCTGTACGTAAGGCTTGCATGATGTTGCAAAAAACCCAATCGAAAGCCGTGATAAAGTAAACATCAAACATTTCAAATTCCCTCTTTGTTTATGTCAAAGGGAGGTTATTAATGAATTGACAGATTAGCCCTTGATTTCAGAGATTGCTACAAGAGATAATTGAGATTTTAAATGTTTTTGGTAAACCGGATATGACCAGTTCCAAAAAAAATAATTAAGCGTTTTCTGCGCATTAGATGAAATTAACTCTTAACGCATTAAGGGCTGTAACTCTGACATTAAAGGAGACCAGGCAGTGAAATTTCGACGAAACAATTACTAAAAGCCTGGGAAATAAGGTCAAAGTATATTGCATGCTTTTAGTTTGATACTTTTCCAGAAATATAAATCTTTCAGTGTAGCGTTTTCAATTTTGTTCAATATATAATATATAATTATATCGAAACGTTTTACTCTAAAGTTATTTTTCTGAATGTAGAATGTTTTTCCTATCTCATTGATTATTGCATTTTCAAAGTACGACAACTGCTCTGATGAGCCTGGTCTATTTCTCGAAGATCGATTTTATGGATTTAATATAATATATATTATAATTGTCAGTGTTATTGCTAAATATCGTAAGTCCAGCTTCATTAAAGGTGAAATTACTAGGTTTTGTAATTAAAACAATACTATGATATGGTCCTTTTTCGCATGACGGCCCACACTTTTCAAGTTCATGTTGGGACAGCCTAAAACTGTGTACATTAAAAAAAATATGACAAAAACATTGTTTTGTGTTTCTTTCAGCCTCCATGGCAGACTACACCGGTGAGTAAATAAATTATTCTAAATCTTAAGGTAGTCCACCCCTAATGAGAATCGCACGACGTCAGAATTATTAGGGCGCGGTCGTAAATATTCGTTGGTGGATCTCTCCATCGCCGAATGTTCTCGCCCGAAAAGATTCGGATACGTAACGACGCCACTCGAAAAAAACCTGATGTTTTATTAATCACAAAATGGCAACATTATGGGTATTCTACCTTAAGGGACAATTTTCCAGTATTGCTATTTCTTTTACCAATAAAATAATTCAATTATATAAATATTTTTCTGTCGAAAGTATGCGTAATGACCAACTGAAAAATGAAATGGATGATCATCGATCTGCTTTGGATTTTATCGTCAATCGTATGGTATACCCATACAGGTAAAAAAGACAATTTCTTGACTCTTTCAAAGGTCACAAAAATACTCAGAAAATGCTGAATGGTCTTTCTGAATCTCATAAATGGCTTAAAATTTACATTAATTTCACCAAAAACAGAAAATATAAAATGCGTGACATTAAGAATGCGTAAATGTATAAAACAGCATATTCACATATTTAATTAGATCAACGAAGCAGAAGCGTTTTATGCCAAAGTTTACACTTTTTGTAAAATACATTGTATTGCAAGATTTACATATAAGTTCGGCTATCCATTATAGATAGCAACATATTATTATGGGAATGAACTTCTTTTCCTATACCAGAGAGAGCAGTGTTCATAGTAGGGGCCTAATAGTCTTTTACGATCACTTGCATCTTAAACCCATCATTTTTCATCATCAAATTAGCCATGCGCAGAATTTACATTTACACCTATGATAATTAAACTAACTGTTAAACTAGTCAGTTTAAGAAATGACATGAACATTGCGAGACTATTAACATGTTATGATTTTCAACTTTCAGAAGCCTTTACTTGTACCACTGATCAAGATTGTACCAGGTACAGCAGTAACTACTATTGTGGAGTCATGGGTATATGTCGAATAAGTAAGTGTCTACAAAGCTACAGATCATCGCTTTTCAACAAAAACCTCATAACTGCAGGTTTTTTAATCCTTTCCCAAACAAGACCTGGTTTTAACGTCCCTAATAGAAAGGGCTTGGGGAAACATTGAAACAAAGAAGAAACTGCTGATAACCAGCAGTTTCTTCTTTTGTCTCAATATTTTCTGTGCCATATTTTACACAAATTCTATCTCTAATAACATCCATTTTGTCATATTTCACAGTTTTTAAAGTGGAACACCCTAAAATTTTGTTGTTTGGGAAAGGGCTATGCTTCATTTTATTTTTTTAAAAAAGCACTGTCGTAAACTTTGGCATGTTATTCGGTTTTGTTCTTTAAAATGAAGATATATTCGCTTCCTGTACGAAAAAAAAGAGGCGGATTCCGCTTAGAAAACAGGCGTAAATGAGGCGTAGGGGCCTAAATGAGGCGTAAATGGCAATTTACGCTTGTAACAGTGGCGGATTTATACTTTACGCCTCAGTCACTGTGTATAGAAGTGACGGAAATTAAAGGCGTAAAATGAAATGGAGGCGAAAATTTATCACAACAGGCGTAGTTTAAAACTTCAATTTATGAGCAGGCGTAATTTTTGGACTTAGCCATTTTAACAAGGCGGAATAGCTGTTTCTTAAAGCCAAAAATAACTTAAACTTTCCAGGGTGGCGGAATTTTTGGACTTAGCAATTTTATAATGACGCGATTCCAATATACCAGCCATTTTCATTTTGCACTGCATAAGATAAAGGCAAAGAAAAGGCTTTTGTTAAGAAGGTGAAACTCCAAATTCAAGGTCACAAGGTCAAGTAATTTGTTCCAAGATTGATGGTCTTGGTAGGAGGTACGCAAGAGTAAAATATGAAGACTCCATCTGTAATAGTGATTAGAATATGGGCCAAGTTAAAGTTCTTGTAAAGTATATGCCTAATGGTAAATGTCCTAATGCCAAAGGTCATGATCCCAAATGATAGGTCTTAACAAGTTCTATCTTATGTGAAATATCAAAGCTCTATATCTTAGAATGTATGAGATGTAGGCCAGGTTAAACAGTAGGTCAAACTTTAAGGTCAAGGTCACATGGTCTTAATTCCTGAATGAAAGTAAATGTCAGGTAGTATCTTTGTGTGAAATATCAAGGCTCTATCTAAACAAGAAGTAAAACAGTGAAGTAAAGCATAATATGCCCCCATCAAGGGCCTACCTTTAATGTAGGTCAAAGTTGAGCTAGAGGTCAAGGTCACAAGGTCCGAGGTCATGATCAAATGTGAAAGGTCTTGGTAGGAGGTGTCCATGTGTGAAATATCAAGTCTGTATGTGTAAAAGCACATGAAATATAGACCAGGTTAAAGTTCTTTAAAGTATGTCAAACGCCAAAGTCACGGTCACATGCAAAATGTCTTGGTAGGAGGTATCCATGTGTGAGATATCAAGGCTGTACATGTAAAAGGACACGAAATAGAGGCCAGATTAAAGTTTTTAAAAAGTAGGTCAAAGTCCAAGGTCACAAGGTCCAAGGTCATGGTCAAATGTGAACAGTCTTGGTAGGAGGTGTCCATGTGTGCAATATCAAGAATGTATGTGTAAAAGGACATGAGATAGAGGCTAAGTTAAAGTTTTATAAAAGTAGGTCATATGCCAAGGTCACAAGGTCATGGTCATAATTATGTGAAAGGTGTTGGTGGGAGGTGTCTATGTTAGAAATATCAATGCTGTATGTATAAAAGAGCATGATATATCGGCCAGGTTAAAAAAAAGTAGTTCAAACTTCAAGGTCAAGGTCACAAGGTCCAAGGTCATGATTCCAAAAGAAAGGTCTTGGCAGGAGGTATCCACGTGTGAAGTATCAAGGCTCTATCAATAACAGTGCATGAGATATAGGCCAGGTTAAAGTTTTTTAAAAGTAGGTCAAACTCCAAGGTCAAGGTCACTAAGCCAAAGGTCATGGTCTCAAATGAAAGGTATTGACAGGAAGTATCCATGTGTGAAATATTATGGCTGTATCTCAAATAGTGCCTGAGATATATAGTTCATAAGATATAGAATTAACTTTGTGAAAATAAGGCCTCCCAGTCTATTTTCTCTCAGTCTATGACCATTTCCTACTTCCTGTTTAGAAAATTGGAGGGAATTTTGCTTCTCTGATTTTTTGCAAAGGTAATGTTTGAGATATGAATTCAAACATTGATATTGATGAATCCAGGACATTAAGGGGCTCACTAAATGGTAGGACCAAGTGAGGCAACATTGGTGAGTCTTCTTTTGACTAAATTAAACAAATTCAAATGTTCATTTTTACCATTCCCCACCCACATATTATGTAGTAAATATCTAGGAGGCGTAATTATGAGGCGGATTCTGCCAGTAATATCTTAAAAATTCCAAGCGGAATCCGCCTCATAATTCTATCTAGTTACGCCTCCTAGCAATTACGCCTGTGAAAAAATCAGCTTCATTTGCATATTCCGTCTCTAAAAATTCCGGTTAATTAACATTTTACGCCTCTAAATTACGCTTGGTTTACGCTTGGTTTCCGCCTCATTCTTATATTTCTTTAAACAAGCAAATACTAGCGGAAAACGAGACGGATTCCGTCTCATAAATCCGTCTCATTTACGCCTCTTATACGGGCGTAATTTTTCGTACAGGAATTTTCAACGCAAACCTCGTAACTATAGCTTAGTTTAAAGCTGCAGATACAAAGTTTGCTTTGAAAAAACAGCAATATATTTCATAGTTCAATACAACCTATATATGTTATTTTTACTCAGAAAGATCACTCTTTTGACATTTGGATTCATAAAGTCGAAGCTTCCTTTAGCACTAAGTGCTGACGATAAAGTATTGCGATTGTCTGTGTCGTTTGCGTGCCCGTTTTTTTCTGTCCAAATTTAAAAAAATAACAGACGACAATTTAAAGTGAATATCTTTTTACTTTTAGTGACTCTTTTTTGGTAGAAAACGTTATGGTAAATGAAGAATTTACTTGTCTCAGCAATTCCTTCCTATTGCGCAATGTGTTCCTAAGCTTTTTTTTCTTCTTGTGAGGCGTTATCAAGCGTCCTTACGTGGTTTATCATAAAATAATGGTATGTGAATGGCAGTGCATTTTGTGATAAATATACTAGTAGACTGTAATGGTTTATTTTACGTTTATGTTACTTACCGTGGGTGTGGTTATAAAATCTCGTAACTACGACTTGATTCAACCGTAGTTACGAGATTTTATTACAACACCCACTTTATATTACCGTTTGTCCGAAATTACGTCTCTGTTTAGTTGATAAAATCGTTCCACATTTTTCAGATGCCTCAGACGATACCTGCGGACACACAAATGATTGCGAGGACCCACTTCTGGATTGTATTTATGGACATTGTACCCCTAGTAAGTAATACATTGTAATTTGAGACAAAATTAGGAAAAAGCCATTAGAAACATTTTATATAGAAATCTGTTTTTTACTATATGTGCTTAAGTTTAGTGAAATAAGAACCCATTTACTTTTGCTATAGCTAATGAAGAAGTTATTGGAAAACAATATTTGTCTTGATGAGACAGTATATGCGTGCATAGACCGATCTGCATCCTTATCGGACTTGAACGACATACGGAATCTTTTTCACAGAACCTGTCAGAACCTGTACATGTAACAAACCCCAACAGAATAAAACCATCTAGGCTCAAAAACTCTGTTTCAAATTAAAAGTTTATACCAATGTCAGATTGCGTAGTCTGCACACACTTACCTATTATAGATAGCCTACTTTTAAAGGGGGACCAGCTAGGCTGTCGAAAATGCAAATGTCACAATAATTTACAAACCAGAAATAACGTATGAAATTACCAACCTGAAGCGGTAGATCATTTATTTCCATTGTAAGCACTCCTCGAGCTTTATTATAAGTATTAAAAAACCCAAGTCAATTAATAACGTGCGGGCGTCCTTGTTTTTGTTTTGTAACGGCTACATATGCCCAACCTTCAAAAATCAATTACGTCAGAGATACGTCATCTGTGCTCAGCGAGATTTAACACACCGTACAACCGGCTGCGTCGAAAGTCAGCGAAGACAGATTCGGCATCTGATGTCATGTGCATGGTAGGTCAAATGAATTTACTTGTAAAAATAAACGAAAGGATCTTTGGTATTCTATAGTTGATAAGTACACGTATAAATGTTCAGTGCTTGTAAAAAATAAACCTTTCCACGTATCCCTCGCAAATAAGGTCACGGTCATCGACACAGCCGGTTGTACGGTGTGTTAATACCGCGGAGGTGTGTCTCGTTGACCTTGACCTTGTCTCGTTTTGAAGTAAAAATAGAATTTGTAAACAAGCTTGTAAAGGATTGATCTATAGCAAAGGAAAGGTGATTATTCGCCGTGATTATGGTTTTTATGCATTGCTTATTGTTTTTCCATGCACAAATATGAATTCCCGAACTTTTCGTAAGCATAAAAACGTAGTTTGGGCCCCTTTAACACCACTTTCCATATGATCACAGCAAAACGCTATGTACACAGGTCGTAATTAATTTTTCATCATGTTATCTTTTCTTTCAGTTCAGAAGAATTGCACCGACGATTCAATGTGTTTAGCTTCCCCATTCAAATTTTGTCACACGCTCGAGTTCTTTTGTGTACCACGTAAGTTATTGTTCAAAGATTAATTTGAGTTTTACTGATAAAACTGTTGCAACTGCATATCATACCTTTTCAACGAAAACCTCGTAACTGCAGCTTGTTTTAAGCTGCAGTTACGAGGTTTTGGTTGAAAAGCAGCAATATTTACCCTTTCCTAAAAAAACAATTTGGTAGGAAGATTGGTTTGATTGGAGGGAAGCGCCAGACGTCGTAATGAACATAGCGTCGATGAAGATAGAATGAATGTATAATATAACATGGGTAGTTATAATTTACGAGAATAGTAGAAAATGCTGATGATTTTTGTTCTTTTGTTTCAATATCCCTCAAGCTACCCTTACCAAAATATTAGCCCTGCCGCAAACAGTTGCGGCAACTTCGCTGCAAATTTGCGGCGAATTCGCTACAAATATTTGCTGCAAATTTGCGGCCACTTCGTTTTTCGTATGCAAATTAGCTTTCTGGCAAACTATTTGCCGCGAAGTTGCTGCAAACTGTTGCTGCAAAGTTGCAGCGAACTGTTGCTGCAAAGTTGCCGCAAACTGGTCCAAATTCTTCTCGCAAACTTCCCGCAACTATTTGCCGCAAAGTTGCGGCCACTTCGTTTTTCGTATGCAAATTAGCTTTCTCGCAAACTATTTGCCGCAAAGTTGCTGCAAACTGTTGCTGCAAAGTTGCAGCGAACTGTTGCTGCAAAGTTGCCGCAAACTCATCCAAATTCTTCTAGCGAACTTCCCGCAACTATTTGCCGCAAAGTTGCGGCCACTTCGTTTTTCGTATGCAAATTAGTTTTCTCGCAAACTATTTGCCGCAAAGTTGCAGCAAACCTTTGCTGCAACTTTCCAGCAAACTGGTTTGTTTATATTTCTTCCAATCTTCCTGCAAACAAGAAAGCTATTTGATTGAATGCAGAGTAAAATAGGTCACCTTTTCGTCAATTTGGGATTTACATTCAACCAAATACTTCCTCACTAAAACCGGAAGAGGCTTTAAATGAAAGTAAGGCCTTGGAAAGCTTTTGATTACATTTGGTGACAGTGATCAGTTTCACATTTTCTTAAGAAACCTCGCTTTACCCTATCCAAAACAAGACCTGGTTTTGACGTCCCTACTAAATAAGGCTGGGGAAAACATTGAGGCAAAAGAAGTAAATACTGATAATCAGCATTTTCTCCTTTTGCCTTAGTATTTTCTAAGCTATATACACAAATCCTTTCTTTTTCTATTTTGTTGTATGCCGCAACTTTCTAATTAATTAAATACCAATTCATTAAAATCTTATCCGAAACTTTTAATTTCTTAAATTAACAGAAGTTGATGTAGATAACAGTTTTTAAAGAAGGCATATTTCTCGGATAAAAGTTATCTTTCTCAGCTCATTTTCACAAGCAAAACAAATAACATTCCTCACCAGGAAGAACAAGATTCTCAATAAACACTTTTAAGGTAGTCCACCCCTAATGAGATTCGCGAGACATCGGCATTATTTGGGCTATGTCGAAAACATCTGGCGATGAAACTTTCCATCGCCGAATGTTCATGACCGAGCCTGAATAGCTTCGGATACGTAATGATGCCGCCAAAAAAACCCTGATGTTTTGTGAATCCCAAAATGGCCACATTACGGGTATTCTACCTTAAATCAATATCAGTTGTTGATGCATCAAGTCTATTAGGCTGACATTATTTTGTGTTCATCAAGTCTGTTTATTTGATTTTCGATTCGGCATGTTGTTCATTCTGTGTATCAAATCTTCAATCAATTTGTAGAAACGAATTTGCAGTCTGTTGTCCAAGAATCTTTCGTAGTTTATATTGTGCAGGTCCTTCTTCTTCGAATTCTGTATCACTTATTTACACTGTAGATTTTTCTAACACTTTGATATTCATTCTATTGGGCAATAATATAGCCCATTCACTAAAACACTCCGGCAATACATTGCGGCCCTGTTACACTTTACACTGATAGGGCATTACTACAGCCCATATTTACACCAAGCTGTTTCACAAGTGGACACAGGCGGTCAACTGGTCTCTTCAGAGTTTTGTTGATTGGTATATATATAGATCTCGGTCCCCATGCAAGTTTCTTATCTGTGATAGGTCTACATGATCCAACCAATTTTCTGCTTGTTCAGGTCGTAAATTTAAATCAATCACCATTATGATGTCCCCAATAGCAAAGTTTTAGTAACAAGCATTTGATTGACCATTAGAAGTATATGAAGCTAAATTTTTTTGTAACTTCTTACAAAACTTGTCTGTACATGTACATGTGATTAAAGGTAAATATTAGTCCAGACTGTCCATACTTTAGATGTACATTGATGTTCAACACTTCAGTTTAACTTTAAGTATTTTAGAAGAGCTGACGGACAGTTACTTGTCGAAGTTGTTTAATTTCAACGACGTTTTTCTTATCTTTCATGTCAAAATTGGACTTCTCTGTTGCTGTACGTAGTAGCCAACAGTCTTCATATCTCCAGCATTGTAAGGTTCTGTTTACACTGGAAATAAACAAAAACAGACTTGTAAGGTTTAAATTGTGAACAAAAACATTTTTCTCATAATGTGGGGCATTTGTAAACATTGATTTTAACAAGAGGACCATGATGGTCCTATATCGCTCTCCTGAACCTAAATGATATGAGCAACACTTTTGTTCAATTAAATTAATATTTATTACTTTAAGACTGAAAAAGAACTTATGGCCAATAAGGTTGTGAAAATCTAACTCATCCGAGATCTAAATTATGGTGCCAAACATTGTACAGGGCTCCAGATAAGAGGGGGTGGTGACTTTTCAAACTGCAATAATGCTGTCAGTGATCATCAAACCCTATGTTGTAGGTACTCATTTGTATCGTCTCGTCGAGACGATTCAAATGAGTACCCACAACACAGGATTTGAATTTGAAAAAACAAGAGATGTTTGTAAAACATATATGCCCCCTCAAGGACCTACATTTGATGTATGTCAAAGTCCAAGGTCAAGTTAACAAGGTCAAAGGTCATGGTCAAATATGAAAGGTCTTGGTAGGAGGTGTCTATGTGTGAAATATCAAGGCTGTATATGTAAAAGTAAAATGAAACATAGGCCAGGTTAAAGTTTTTTAAAGTAGCCCAAATGCCAAGGTCAAGTTTATGGTCAAATGTGAAAGGTCTTGGTAGGAGGTGTCCATGTGTAAAATATCGAGACTGTATTGGTAACAGGACATGAGAAATATGCCTAGTTTAAGTTTTTTAAAAGTAGGTCAAACTCCAAGGTCAAGGGTCAAAAGTGAAATGTCTTGGGTGGAAGTGACAATGTGTGAAATATCAAGGCTGTATGTGTAAAATGACATGAAAAATAGGCCAGGTTAATGTATTGTAAAAGTAGGTCAAACACCAAGGTCAAGGTCACAAGGTTAAAGGTCATGGTCAAATGTGAAAGGTCTTGGTCGCAAGTGTCCATGTGTCAAATATCAAGGCTGTATGTGTAAAAGGACATGAAAAATATAGGCCCAGTTTATTTTTTTTAAAAGAAGGTCAAACTCCAAGGTCAAGGTCACAAGGTCCATGGTCAAATGTGAAAGATCTTGGTAGGATGTGTCCATGAGTGATATATCAAGGCTGTATGTGTAATAGCACATGAGATATAGGCCCAGTTTATTTTTTTGAAAAGTAGGTCAAACTCCAAGGTCAGGGTCACAAGTTCCAATTTCATAGTAATATGTGATAGGTCTTGGTCGGAGGTTTCCATGTGTCAAATATCAAGGCTGTATGTGTAAAAGGACATGATACATCGGCCAGGTTGAAGTTTTTAAAAAGTAGGTCAAACTCCAAGGTCAAAGTCCAAGGTCATGGTCAATTGTGAAAGGTCTTGGTAGGAGGTGTCCATGTGTGAAATATCAAGGCTGTATGTGTAATAGGTCATGAGATATAAGCCCAGTTTAATTTTTTTAAAGTAGGTCAAACTCCAAGGTCAAGGTCACAAGGTCCAAGGTCATGGTCAAATGTGAACGATGTTGATAGGAGGTATCTATGTGTGAGATATCAAGGCTGTATGTGTAAAAAGACATGAGATATAGGCAAGGTTAAGAATTAAGTGTAAAAATCAACAAAGGGCAATAACTCCCAAGAATTTGATCGACAAGGTTATGATTCTTGTGCACTGCACCTCTCCATAATAAAATCTATCCACCTGTAAAGTTTCATGATTCTACCTTACATACTTTTTGAGTTGTGCTCTAGACAAGAATCAAGTTATAAAATCAACAAAGGGCAATAACTCAAAAATTTGATCGGCAGAGTTACGGTTCT
Source organism: Fragum sueziense (assembly GCA_963680895.1). Taxonomy (NCBI): domain Eukaryota; kingdom Metazoa; phylum Mollusca; class Bivalvia; order Cardiida; family Cardiidae; genus Fragum; species Fragum sueziense. Next base: position 43,289,726 of record OY804607.1, read on the forward strand.
TGTGCACTGCACCTCTCCATGATGAGATCTATCCACCTGTAAAGTTTCATGATTCTACCTTACATACTTTTTGAGTTATGCTCCGGACAAGAATCAAGCTTGAAAATCAACAAACGGCAATAACTCAAAAAATTTGATCGGCAGAGTAAGTTCTTGTGCACTGCACCTCTCCATAATGAGATCTATCCACCTGTAAAGTTTCATGATTCTACCTTACATACTTTTTGAGTTATGCTCCGGACAAGAATCACGTTTGAAAATCAACAAAGGGCAATAACTCGAAAAATTTGATCGGCAGAGTTACGTCTCTTGTGCACTGCACCTCTCCATAATTAGATCTATCCACCTGTAAAGTTTCCCGATTCTACCTTACATACTTTTCGAGTTATGCTCCAGACAAGGTTTGGTCTACGGACAGACCGACCAACGGACCGACCTACCGACCGACACTTGCAAAACAATATACCCCCTGGGTAGGTTCCAGTTTAGCGGTCCCCAGACAAAATGGCCACCACTCTGTTACCGTACATTAAGAAGTAAAGGGATGAAATAGCGTATTTCTTCATCAATAAAAGGGAAAATAAGCGGGGGGGGGGGGGGGGGTGGCAGCCCCCATAAATGATTTTAAAATGAAATGAAGCGGGGGTGTGGGGGCGGCAGCCCCCATAAATACATTCAAGTGGACAAGGTAAATGGACACCATTTTGGTAGGGACCGCTAAACTGGAAGTGTTCCTACGGAACACATCTAGTATACCGGTCCCTATTTTCTAGGAAGTAATTTTGGGGGCTGCCGCCCCCACACCCTCGCTTTATTTTATTTTGAAATTATTTATGTGGGCTGCTGCCCCCACACATCCGCTTATTTCTTCTTTATTGATGAAAAATTACTCTATTTTGTCACTTTACTAGCGACCATTTAGTTTGGGGACCGGTGTAACGTAGTAAAGTGACCCCCATAGTAAACTGACCCCCCGGTCACTATTCTATATAGAATACTGACCCCCGGTCATAATATTATGACCGGGTGGGTCATAGTATTATGACCTCCCCACACGTAGAAAAGTGACCCCTTACGTAGAATTGTGACCCCCCATAAAATATTGACCCCCTTCCCCACATGCACACCAAACGTCCTACTCTAATATAAACCAAACTATGGTACACGTACAACATCATTATTTCCATCGATAGGCATCGGAGAGGTGCAATGGCACTCGTCCGTGCATGTGTCTGTCCGCACATACAGAGTGCTTTGGCCACAACTTTTTATTCATTATTGGGCGAACCCGATTCAAACTGACTGGTTAGACGCTTCCACCGCATCTGAAGTGATTTGATTTATTGGAGTTTTCAACTGCAATGGTCATATTGCAGCGGCTGGAGCACCTAATATGGATTCTTGGTATTTCTCGCACCCGTACTGCCACCAAATACAAACAGAGCCTCCGTCTGCTCTCTCATAGACGATTTACGCACATTGGTGAGGGACTAATGACTTTTGTCAAATGTCAATATAGATACATGCCGAGTCAGGTTCGAACTGACGACCCATTGATTGGCAAACCCCCGAAAATGAAAAAATGCATATTTTTGGAAATGTTTTAAGTTCTACATAATAGAATTTGATAGAACTCCCTTATTGTATTAAGCAACATGTCCTGGTGGTAATGCAAAAAGAAAATGTCATCGCACTTATTAGTGATTTACAACAATTTTGATCCGGTACACATGCATACAACGACGCAAAACAGTTGTACCTGCAAACACACTTACAACTGTCTTGCTCTAATAAATAGATTTCCATCTTGAGGAAATCAGTTTCGCATAATAAATACGCTTTTACCTTCGAAAATGATAAATTGTAATGACGTGTTATAGACCCTATTATCGGAAATATGGTATCGAAACATATATGGTACGAAATATTTAATTTTCTACAGCAATGACCGAGTGTTCCGAAAAACTGGAGCATTGCCCCTTAAAAAGTTAATCATAAAGACTGTTTCCGGAAATGATGCAGACACCACCAAGTTTCATCATTTTGACTACTAAGAGTTACCCAAAGTCTAGTTTTTTAGGACAATGTCGCCGAGGTATGAATAAAGGCTATCAAACGTCAGACGCAGAAGAAAATAAATGATGCAATCAAGTAAAAAAAAAAAAAAAAAAAAAACCGATGATAATAACAACAACAGCAACAGCAACAAACAAAAGCCGTTAATAGTGTGTGGTGTAAATAATCTGAAGAATTACTCAAATATAAAATGTCATTTAATTCTATCTAGATTAAAAGAAAAATGAGAAAACACTTCTACAATAAAGCCCCTTTTCCCATAACACGTACAGCATCAACCTGAGAAACCGAGAGAAAAGGTTCTTGACAGAATTTCATGAAGTTCAAATTTAAGTTTCGTCCAATTTGGTGCAAGAATTTAGAAGATTTTGCTTCGGGCAGACTCTAGACGCAATGTTATACATTTAGTCCCCTTTTCACATGACAGGATTTTTGTACATGAATTGTTAGTAGAATAATCTACAGAACATCGCATTGATCACTGAAGAACAAAATTTCACTGAATTCTGGTCATCGAATGAAGAGAAATTAGAGAAACACTAATTTATACATTAAGTCCCCTTTTTTATGAGACACAGCCTCAAACTGAAACAACAACAACAAAAAAAAAAGAAAGAAAAAAAAAGAAAAAAAAAAAACACGGGAAAACAGACTCAAAAAGTATTTCAGGGATAACACTTGTGAAGCTTCATTGATTTTGGCCTAAAGGTTGTCGAGATGTGACTGTAAACGGACGGACGGACAGACAGACAGACAGACAGAAGGACGGATGGATGGATGGACGGAGAGATAGCATGGCGACTAAATGCTCCGCGAAACTCTTTTCGGGGAGCATAATAACACGGATGTGATTTGAATCGATATACATTTATAATTGGACATCGAGTCGTGAGCCTCGACGAAAGGTTACGGTATATTCCAATACATGTAAATAGGGGGGAGTGCCTATTTTCCACTGAATTAAAGCGAACAATGACAGGTATTGCGTGCAGTACATGATGCCGTGTGAGTTCAGTAGCTGTATCCAGATAGTACTTCGTCGATTTATTACAGGGATACGGGTTCGAGTCACCTATTTTTATAATTCGAAATCCCTCTTTCCCCGACAATTTAGGCTCGCTCATCTTTGATCATTCACATGTCGTTGTCTATCTATAGTGTATGTTAAACAAGCATTCTGAAGTATTGCACAACAATACCAAGTCCCCTACCGGCTTTATATGTGTGTGTAGAAAAAGGAGCCCAACACAGTTCAAAGTCCAGCATCCGTATCTTCCTCAAAAATCACTGGACCGGAAGGAAACTCAACCTTGTTCTGTAACTTATCAGTGCGGGTCTTCAAACCAAAAATCAGCTCAATAGCTGCAAGCATTAAGAAAAACAGTCTGGAAAACTGTGACTTCCCAGAAACTTTCTAAGTCCAGCATCTGTATCTTCCCCAAAAATCACTGGACCGGAACGAAACACAAACTCCTCCTGTATCTCATCAATATGTGTTCATATACCGAAAATCAGCTCAATACCTGCAAGCGTTTAGAAAAAAAGTCTGGAAAACTGTAATTTCACAGAAATTTTCTAAGTCCAGCATCCATATCTTCCCCAAAAATCACTGGACCGGAACGAAACTCAAACTTGTTCTGTAACTCATCAATGCAGGTCTACATACCAAAAAACAGCTCAAAATTTAGCTGTCAGCATTGAGGGAAAAAAAGTCTGGAAAATTGTAATTTCCCAGAAATTGTCTAAGTCCAGCATCCATATCTTCCCCAAAAATCACTGGACCGGAACGAAACTAAAACTTGTTCTGTAACTCATCAATGCGGGTCTACATACCAAAAATCAGCTCAATAGCTGCCAGCATTAAGAAAAAAGTCTGGAAAACTGTAATTTCCCAGTAATTTTCTAAGTCCAGCATCCATATCTTCCTAAAAAATCACTGGACCGGAACGAAACTAAAACTTGTTCTGTAACTCATCAATGCGGGTCTACATACCAAAAATCAGCTCAATAGCTACCCCCGTTGAGAAAAAAAAAAGTCTGGAAAACTAATTCACCGGACTGACGGACGGACGGACGGACAGACGGACTGACTGACTGACGGACGGACAGACAGACAGACAGACGGACGGACTGACTGACGGACAGAGTGCAAACCTTCGCCGGTAGGGGACTAATAAGCAATAAGCTAGGTGGGGGGGTCAGTATTTTATAGATGAAATCAGGGGGGTCGTTATTTTACATGGGGGTCAGTATTTTATAGAAAGGGGTCAGTATTCTATATAGAATAGTGACCGGGGGGTCAGTTTACTATGGGGGTCACTTTACTACGTTACACCGGCTAACTAGAAACTACCCTAAAAATAGAATTCCTTTGTGTACCAGCGTGGTCTCGATTCAACTGCGAATATCTTCGCCTATACCAAATGTCATGCCGTCAGACTAAATATGCATAAACAACAATGTTTTATACCTCGATTCTCGACCAAGCTGCTGAAAATAACACGTTATTTGATGAATTAAATTGACATTTCGCTCTTCTTTGCCAGTTCGTTGAAATCTTTGTTTGAAAATATTCGTTTGCGCATGCTCAGTTTATACTAGAAGCCTCTTTTGAACTTCCCGTTTAGACTAGAGTACCTGGAAGTTTGTCGATATTTCTTAACGCTAACAAATGAAGCGAAGAAATATAAACAAGCTACAAGGTGAATACAACTTGGAAAGATCCAATAATAAAATTTATGAAACAACAAAATTGGGGACATTTACATAGCTTCTAAAAGGGGCGGCTAGAATGGGCTAAGCCCCTCCCCAATGTTGCCCAAAAATGCCGAAAGTTTCTTTTTAAATACACTGAAAATTTAGGATCAATCTAATTTTACCCCTCCGATATCTAGTAACTGGCTCTGACAGGGGCCAGATTCTCATTCCTTATGAAAATCGCTTCCTATGGACTTGACAGGCCCGTAGGAACAGGGGGGGGGGGGCTAAGCCCCCAATGTTGGCCAAAAATGCCGAATTTTCCTTATTTCACACTGAAAATTCAGGGAAAATCCAAATCAGCCCGCCTACGAATATTCAGACACTTGGGCTTTAGCCCACCACCCAATATTAAATTGCTTCCTACGGGCCTGGGGCCTGTGTAACATTATGCCATTTGGGAAGGGTACAAAGGCTTTGCACAAATATATGCATGCATGTTTGTGTAAAAAATGTGCACACATGTACATGTAACATGTACACGTGTGCACATTATGATGTACACTGATTAAAGGGACATTTCATCCTCATTTTGATTTTTTAAAGTATGTCTTGATGCCAAGATTGATTTTTATAATGGGTATCTAAATGGTATCAGTTTTTTGAAGTTGTTGATGATAGGCGATAAACACGCCTTCAAAGTTGAGACAGAAACGACAAATTCTATATACATCTGAACTGTTGTGGACAACAATTTGTTTAATTTTAACACAAAAATATATATTTCTCGTAAACGGCGCAATATTTTGGCTTGAAATTTTCAGATTTTCATAAGAAAATATGCTCTTTATATAATAAAAATGAAAGTGAAATTAATGAGAAAAAATCTGAAATGTCACTTTAAAAAAACAGTTAAATGACTGACTCTGTAGATGAGTTATTTGGCAACTATAATAATTATTGGATAAATTCAGAAATTGGAAACCGATTTGATTTATTGGGGTTTTACGCCGCTTTCAACTTCTATGGTCATATCGCGGCGGCTGGAGCACCTAACCGTGGGTTCCTGGTATTTCTCGCACCAGTACAACCACAATATCCAAACCGAGCCTCCAGCTGCTCTCTCACATAAATGATTCACACCCATTGGTGAGAGACAAATGATTTTTGTCAAATGTCAGAATGGATACTGGCCGAGCCGGAGTTCGAACTCGCGACACCTGAGTTGACAGACTACGACGTAACCGACTGAGCTATCAGGGCTCGGCAAATTGGAAACCGAACTCTTAGTACCTTACTTATCTAGTTTGCTCTGTCGTATCATGAATTTGTTAGATTATCATCCATTCTAAATAACAAACTTGTCAACGTGAAATTTAAGCATGGACGTTCTACACTTATATTTGGCAGTGTACACATACCCCGGACTAAATGAAGATAATTTATAGATATACACTGAAAACAAATTAAGTCAGTCTTTATGTATTGGTTCAGAATTTTGAGTCTATCCATGCTTCAATATGTATATCGTCATAGTAAATGCAAAACCTCGTATCACATTTTTGGAAAATTTTAAAGGGGAGGGAAAAAGTGTAATAACTTTTCCCAAACTGAAATGTTTTACTTGAAATTTGGACATATTGTTCATAATTAAAGTATTATTGATACTGATCGGTACAATTATCTCAAAACCTGCGAGAATTGTCTAAATGGACACACGAGTTTGTACTTTGAAAATCGCAAGAATCGACGCACGAGGTTTTGCATTTACACCGACGATATGCAAGAATTTTACAGGTATTTAAAGCTCCTTGAATGAGCACTGGACAAGTTTAATTTCCTGCAAATTTCTTGCAAACTGCATGATATTCAATAATGTTCAAGATAGGCTTCTTGCAAAGTTCCGGCAAACCACATGTAAAATATTTGATGGATGACTTTCCTGCGAAGTTCCGACAAACTTTCTTATTTCTGGCAAACTTGTCGCAAAGTGAAACGTGTTTGCCAGAAGATTGCAGGAAGGTTGCAGCTAGCGGCAAACATCGGCGAAGTTCCGGCAAACCCTTCTAGCGAACTAATTTGTTTGCAGCAAATTCGCGGCGAATTTGCTGCAAATTTGCAGCAAAGTTTTCATTTCTGTAAGGGTAGATCTGCCAGTTAATCTCAATATAAGGATTTCAAAACCATGTCTATGCAAAACAGTCGCAAAATAGTCGCTCTTCAATAAAAAAAACTTCGTAGCTGCAGCTTAATTATTTCAAACTGAAGTTATGAGGTTTGTATTGAAAAGCATTGATATAATCAAAATAATGAAAAGCTGCTTGTTTGAACAAATACCGTTCGAGCCCTAGTAATTCTATGATATTTAAATGTCTAGCCACCTCTGTTGGCGAACACCCGCCGACCAAAAGCCACAAAACTTGAGTCCTTTGTTCCAAAATAAGCCTAGGCTTTTTTCCCACGAAAATTATCCGTAGTTTACCTGTGTTTCTAGTGAATGTGTCATTTTGCACTAAAAATAAAAATATAGTGATTTTAAACGTGGTCTGAATGCACGAGACACACAAGCATTTTGTGATTTTTGGTTCAGATGTCCTGGTAATTAACAGAGAACAAGACGAAATCTCTGGGGCGTGAGGGGTGTACATTAACTCATAGGCCGACTTCGATTGGCACAATGACACCCGCCATCGTCCCAATCGAACACCAATAGCGAGCTATTTGGCGCCATATCCGCAGCTATAGCTCCAACCAAACAGCAATGGCACAAGCTATATTCTGACCACTGGAAAAAGTGTGGTCCAGCCATTCGAGTCAATACGTCATTCGGAACTCCTCGGATAACAGCGAAACAATCAGTGTAGAAGTAAACAAAAATTTTGATTGGCTGACTCAGAACGGGGAGGAATTCAATAGACAGAACAGCGCTGGTCCCAATGATGGTTCCCAATGACTCGAGCTATCGCTTGATTTGAAGTCGGCCATAATGTCTCCAAATATAGTGCCGATTGAGACCACAGGGAATTTTAACGATTTTGATGGTGTCTCTTTCTTTTTTCTTTCTTTGATAAGGACGAGACACCATCAAAATCGCTAAAATTCCCTGTGATCGAGATAGCAAGAAAGGAATGTTAATGCATTTTTAGATCATGTCAGTCTTCATAACTTCTTATCCTGCTCAACTATTTTGTCTTCTGTGTCTCCTGGTGCAGTCTAAAATTTGACATTTGTGAAAGGTTTTACAAGTCCTGGCCCCAGTTTCTCGAAAAAACTTAAGTATTTTCTCATGCTCAAATCTGAGCACCATGCTCAAATCGCATGAAATCCACGTGAACTTCAATCGAATACCCTTCAACGTTGGAGAGTATCCCTTTGAAGTTGAGCACGTTCTCATGGGAATATACTAACAGTGTTTTCGGGAAACCGGGGCCTGGAGTCATAGGTCTCCATATAGCCATACATTAACTCATTATAAGATGGCACAATTTTGACTGACTTTGATTCAATGATGATGCGGACGACTTATATAATTTCAAATGAATGAAATTTTAAACTTGTTTGTCTTTTTTGTTTTAAAGCAATATTGTGGAAAATGAAGAAATTGCTTTTTGCAAGCAATTTCTTCATTTATCACAATGTTGTCTAAAGCCTGTTATCTTTTGGGGAGGCAAAAAGAGTCAAGTTGTGAGAAAGAGTTAACCTTTTTTTCTCCATGAACAGGTACATGTACAACTATCAGTGATTGTACAAGCGCAGGTATTACTGATCCCAATGCTGTGTGTGTGGAGGGGGTGTGTCATTGTGCAGAAGCGTACATATTACAACACGATGGAACATGCGCAACAAGTAAGATTACTTACTGTCGACCTACTTTTTGGACCAAGGAAATTGCAATAAACTTTATAAATTTCTCCTCTATATTTCGCATAAACAGGCTGCCGGCTAGTTCATGTGACGTCTATACATAGCCACGCCCAGTCTCCAATGAACTGCTAGCGAACACTAAGTCAGATAGAGGCTGTATAGTAGATCCTATGCGATATAAACATTCAACGGCTGCGCGCATTTAAATGTTTATTTCACGTAGAATCTACTATACACCCTCTATCTTATACATAAATCCCTTTCCCAAGTGGGGAAATTTTACGGATGATTCTTCTCCAAACCGGCGCGGATGACAAAGGGATGTAAATAAAATGATAACCTGAGTGTGTACAATTTAGCTATAAAAAGATAATAAGGGAAAAGGAGAATATGATGGTAATCAGCATTTTTATTCTTTCCCCCCAATGTTTTTCCAAACATTTTCTTTTAGGAATGTTAAAATGTCTTGTTTGGGAAAGGGTAAATATTCATTACCGAACGGCAAAAAAATTTAATGATTTAAAACTCAAATTCAAGTTTATCATATTTTACATTTCTGTCCTTTTGGATGTAAAACATTGTTGAAAACTAGTTTGTCATTTGCAATTTCTTTATTCCCCATGATATATTCCAAAATATTTTTTATTTTGAACAAGTTTCGGGAGCGTCATGTACGCAAAATGTTATCCAGAATAGGTTCCGTTTTCCCTACTGCCAAACATTCACATAATTATATTATAATATTTTCCCCAATCTGCACAGCGTCGGTGCTATGACAAAATTGCGTAACAATTTTTCATTTTTTTTTATAAATGCTTTCTACTAAGTATGTAGGGGCGCATATCCTGTCAAAACGGCGTTTCTCTACACATATTAGAACCCTTTCAATTACCATGTGACAAAATTGCGTAACTCGATTTAGCTGACAAAAATGCGTTGTACATAGAAAAATTATTTACACGAGGGTATTAAAAGGCTGAGAAATGGCATTCTTCTCTGTTTTTCTTCTACTTTGACCAATAAATGAACCGAAGTTATGTTCAATTACCTTATTTTACCTTAAGGAAGCTGAATTGTTCATGTAGTTATTGAGTTACGCAATTTTGCCGGCACATTTTTTAAAACGGAAAAAAGTACTAAAAACGTTTTTGGCTCTCCTGAAAAAAATGGTTTTTGAGCAAAATTTCTATTACGCAATTTTGTCATAGCACCGACGACAGGCTAATTGTAATACGATATTTTTACCGTATTTTCAAAATGGTAAAGATTGTACTTTTATTTTTTTCTGCGAATCAGCACAATTTAACATAGTTTTATGGGTTTTTAAAGGGCAAAACAAAATTTCTGCTCCACATAAAGAGGTGCATCTTCGCAAGCCAATGGTGAAATCTACGACGTAACGTCGTTTCTGTATTCACAAACGTAGGTGGGTTCAACATTGGCAAGCGAAGATGAGAGAGGTGCTGCAGGCGACGTTGTTTGTGGGGGTAGAGATGGTTGTATGATTTGTAAAAGAATAATGCTTAAAAGGAAAAAAATACCGGTTGTTATCATTTATTTTTATGTTTCGGTGTTTTCAAACTATTTCTTTCGGAGATTTCAAAACAAGGTATAGGGGAGTTATATTATTTTTTTTAAAAAGCACCCAAGAAGAAATTCCTGATAATCAGTAATTTCCTTTTTTAACCTTTTGACTTCAATTGTTTTGCTTAGCTTAAACACTTACTTGTGTGAAAAGGCGTCTATGCCTTTGACAGGGCTCGTGAGACAGTACCAGTGGAAATTCGGAAATGTTGCAGATAGATGGAAAGTTCACATTTTGGTATTCCATGGAAGACAAAAATGTAGGAAATAAAGACATTGCTTGGTACATTTTTCCTCACTGTTTTCGAAAGTCGCTTTTCTGAAAGCAATAAATCAGCGTGTAAGTGGGCGAATGTGTTTCAAAAGCAATTACTTTGTTGGGCGTCAAGAATTGTTGGGGTTTTTTTTTTGGTAACGGGTTGATGAGTTTTCTTTTTTTCTCAGTTCTTGGATCCACATGTTCTGATGACGATCAATGTAACATGGACGATGCATATTGCTCCAGCTCAACCTGCGAATGCTCAACATCCAGAGTTGGAAATACATGCTGGACATGTGAGTTGTTTTTATGTCTTTGTGACCACAGGTGCGCGTTCTTTAGGGCGACATCTTCTAAAATGTGTAAGGATGTTTTAATATAAAGCGTTTTCATGATCATGACGTCATTTCTATAAAGTATGGATCATTCGGAACTCTGGGGTTTATGTATTGTGGAGCATTCTGAACAACTCGGTCTATTCATTCTTGTACTGTTTCAACAGAGTCCACCGAGGGCTTTCGCAAGAGGTATATTGTAATGGCACCTCCCTATGAGCGGTTTAAAAGTCTTGCTCTAAAGAAAGTTTTACCTTAAATATCCTAAAAAATCTCAAGATACCTTATTTATAAAATGTCGCGCTGAAGAAATGCGCCTAAGATCACATAGTATTTTATTTTACTGTTGTTCGTCTGTTTACAAAAAACATTATATAGAGCATCTTCCCCTAGTGTCTCAATATTTTTGTACCGGTATTTTACTCTTAAAGCTGCTTTAAAAGTGGACAACTATTAACTACTTGTCTTATACACTTAAAAATACTTCTAACACAACACTTACCTTTTTGGTAATAACTTGAAATTTGATGAACCATTTTTCATCAAATCTTCAACAAATTTAATTAATTCACAATTGCGTAATATCTTTAATTTTCATAAAGAAACATTGAGTAGAAATGATTAAATTTGCAGTTCTTATAATGTGACTAGAAAACAAAAAAGTCGCAAAAAAGCTGTGTGAGCTGATAACATAAATTCATGTTATTCATGTAACAGCAATAAAGTTTATGACATTCTGCTAACATTCTGTGTGTCCGTCATGGACCTAAATGACTCGAAGACACGAAATTTTCATTAATAAAGCATATTTGATTACGAATCTTTGCGAGATAATTCTAAACTCGTCCCTTTTAAGTTCCTGTTCCGGTTGTTGAAAATTTCTTGGAGCAAAAAGGCAAAAAACTAATCTCTGGTAACAAATTCGATGATTTTGTACAATACTGACACTTACAAAACATTATTTCTTAAACAAAATAGGTACAACTGAATTCTAGTATTGCTTCGCACGTGAAAGCATGTTATCAAATCTTATGAAGCAGTAGTTCGAGATATGAGCATGATTTGGTGTCGCTGCTTTGATACTATTTAAATCTGTAATTGCCTGGGGTTTTGTGACTTTTCATATTGGAGTCTTAGTGAAAAATCTAAATATTTTTTATGTTCGGATCAATCGATTTTGATGAAATTTACAGAAAAAATGTAAACGTAGTTGATTTATATTTGCCGAAAAGTTCATAAAATATACTGCATTACTTATTAAATTATGATGAAAAATGTCAGTGTTGCGTTAGAAGTGTCTTCAAGTGTAGTTCGGTCCGATTGATAAAAAAAACTATCAAATTTTCCGCTAAGAAAAACGTTGGGATGAAAAATTGTGCAAAGGTCCGCATCCAAATCTGAGATCCTAGCCAACTAATCTTTTGGTAAGATTTGCGTCGAATTATTCAATTCCACATCACTTCGACGCCCATTTTGTCAGTGATGTAAAAACCAGGCCCTGGTTTCTCGAAAAAAAACTTAAGTAGGCCAACATACATGTACTCATGAGTACATATTCAACTTCAATGGAATAATCCCCAACATTGAAGGGTACTCGATTGAACTGCACATGGGTTTCGTGTGATTTGAGTACGATGCTCAGATTTAAGCATGAGAACGTACTTAAGTATTTTCGAGAAACCGGGGCCAGGCCTTGTCTTGTTTAAACATTTTGCGAGAAGCTAGACAAAGGATTGTATAAAATTTGTACAATGATTGCCCTGCTGTATATAAATGACACATACTCAAAAACTTTTTCCTTTTTTCTTGCAGCGATTTCTCCAACTTCAGCCACGGGTGAGTATATAATATTTTAAATAGATTTTCCTGAACTTTGCATTTATTTATTTTTAACACAATTTTATCCCGATAAGACGTGTCTTCGATAAAATTTTGGTAATTAGCTGATTTGCGTAGAATATACTATTCAGTCTCTATCTAATATGTGGTAGGGGAGACCGGGGCTAGTTCGCCCCCCACCTATTTTCGATTGCTCATATTTTTAAAAATATGAAACAAATGGGCGTGATTTATATATTCAAGTTCAACAGACGATAGCCTTTCAAACTGCGTCTCTCCTTTTTATATTTTTCCTTTCAATAAAGAGAATTTCAAATTTTAAAGTTTTGATCGTGGTGGCTGAACTTGCCCCATACATGCCCCACCCTTGGGACAATGTATGCACCGACCTATAATTCCTTATATTTGATTTTTAGACTGTTTAAACTTCAAGGAATCTGTGAATTACTTCCAAATGAAGGTATAACTTGAAAAAGCATTGTTTTAACAGTCAAATCACAATGAGTAAGGGGACATTTGAGTTAACAAGTACAGGTCAGGGCTAGTTCGGACTGTGTTTTTTGAATTTGTTGTTTTTTACATTTCTGTTAGAGCTAGGTCTGTGTGATTGATATATTTGGTGCGAGAAGAAATGACATTTCTAACCGCGGTTATTCCTCTTATTCATGGGCAAGTTTGGTTGGGGCCGAACTTGCCCCAACCCCAAAGGCCGAACTAGCTCCAGACAGACCTCGTGTCAACATAACGTTATATCTTCTTTTAGATAACATGAACGCTTCATCTTTAGTTTTAATATGAAAGAGGACTTTATTGTCTTCATAAATATACAAAAAAGAAATCTGAATCATGGCGCATATTACTATAAATATAAACTTACATAAATGTCTGAAAGTGTCTAAAAATAAGAACCGTGTTCTAAATTCTATGTTTTTGTGTTCAATGCGACCAAAAACATTCTGGGAAAAGTTTTCGTCATGATTGACATTACAATCCGGGTCAGAGCTCTCTATCTCTATCGACCGGCTCAAAAAAGCCACTAGCCGAACTTGCCACCGGGGCCGAACTACATTGTAGCCCCGGTCTCCCACAAACCTTTGTTCGAAACATCAGCCGATAAAAAGATTTTTTACAACCAACAATAATTCTGTGAATGAAATTTGACACATTCAAAAACATATTAAAGTTAATGCATGTTGGTAGAGTACAAAAAAGCAACAAAAACATTCATATCATTCCCTAATTATGTAGGATATCACCCACCGATCTAATTAAGTCATAGAAAATCATTTGATTGATCTAGATCTATATAACTTCGGAGCTAACCCTAATTTGTATATTGTGAAAAAGAGAAAAGAGAAACAGAGCTTTCCATGGAAGAGTTTTTGAAAAGCATTGACAATGAAGTAGAATTTTTTTTTTGTTGCAATATTTCAACCCTTTCCCAAACGACAGAATTTTTGGGTGGTCCAATTTGAAAGCTGCTACAGACGACAAATTGAATGTAAATAAGGAAACTATTTGTGTACAAAAAAAAAAGGTCAGAAAATATTGAGACAAAAGGAGAAACTGTTGGTTATTAGCAGTTTCTTCTTTTGTCTCAATGTTTTCTAAAGACCTTTCACTTAGGTACGTCAAAACCAGGTCTTGTTTGGGAAAGGGTTTAACATAAAATGTACTGATAATCTTAGACATTGTATGTACCCATTTTGCTATTTGCAACGACCATCAAGTTTAATAAACTAGGACTATTGTGCTGTTGAGTTAAGAGTGGTAGTAACGATTGTATGAATAAGCCAGAATATGGAAAATGTCCCATTAGGCATTTGATAACAACATGGTTCTAGATCAGCCACATCGTTTTCCAAAAGTAGGTTGTTCGTGAATTGAAGTAACCGTAATTAGATCCAACTTTGGCGCAGGTTAATCTTGAAACATGACTGTCACAAATGCTATAATGGATGTTTTTCTAGATCTCGGCTATAATGTATTAGATAGAGGCTGTATAGTAGATTCTACACGATATAAACATTCAAAAGGCGCATAGAATCTGCTCACTGGTGGTGAACTCGGCCAAAGCGTGGGACGTTTTTTCGCGATCATTGAATTCCGTCGGTGTTGTTATAAAATATCGTAACTACAGCTTTGATAAAGCCCTAATTACGAGATTTTATAACAACACCAACGGTTTGTCAATACATATTGGTAAACGGGGTCTATTTTTTAGAAAAAAAATCATTGTTATTAGAAAAACTATCCAATCAGATCTTTAAACTCACATTTAAACCCAAAATATCTGTACCTTTTTGTAACGAAAAACGTCCATTGCTTTGGCCAATTTCAGCACCAGTGCTACTATACAGACTCTATCTGACTTAGTGTTCGTCAACCAACGAAAACATACGCTTCTACTGTCATTCTTTAAACCATGCCTCCGACCGGAGCTACTATCAAGCGGATCTTACTTGAATTACATCATTTTCCCAAAAATTACATCGTATTCCCAAAAATTACATCATTTTTTCATAACTGCATAGGAAATGGGGGCGTGGCTATGTAAACTGATGTCCAAAAGAAACGCTCCAATGGAATTTGTCGTTATTTTCCTTATGTCTATTACAATGTTAGTGAAATATATACTGTATATTATCATGTTGACCGACAATTACAGCAAATGAAAAAAATATGCGTTTATATCCATTAACATGTCCATTTCCGGTGACTGGTCACGTTTTCTACGTGCGCTTCGTGTATGTACATCACGTGATGAAATTGGTCATATTTTACACAGTAACATGTGTTGGTGGATAGGCAACCGCGAATTTAAAGATTTTCTCATGAAACATCCGAATTGAAAGATTCCAAGACTAAATTCTGAAAAAGGAGCTCGTTTTATAGTCTTTTTAAATGGGACGAATGCACAAACAAGTCGCAAGACAGTTTAACATATTGTGTTTCTCGATTCTGTGTCTTTATCGACGCGTTAGAATTCTGTGAACGTTTATTGATCGGCCACTCTCAACAAGACCTCACGTAACGCCTGTAAAGCAAGATAATTCCCCACGTCAACGTCATGTACGTTTCAGGTTTTTGACGTTGGGATCAACCTTCTGTCTAATTGTCGGTAAATATGATGGCCAAATAAATGTTTTTCTGGCAACTGTTGTTGTTGCAAGTAACGTTTGAAATACACACTGCTTGGAAAATAGAGCTCGTAGATTAGCCTTTTTCGAATACTGGGAAATCAAAAACAAGTCGCCTGACGTTTTGACGTCTTGCATTGCACGATCAGGCATCTTGGTCGACGAATAAGCGTTACAGAAACATTTGCCAATCGGCCGAAGTCAGATATACCTCGTCTACAGCCTGTTATACAAGAAGCTGTCTTACGTTAACGTCATATGCGTTTCAGGTTTTAGACGTTGAAATCGACGTCGGGTGTAGTATTCAGTAACTGTGGTAACCAAAATAATACGTACTATGGTATCTTTTGTCGTCACAAGTAAAGTTTGAACACACGCTGCTGATTTTCAAATTGAAATTCTGATACCGCTCTGTTTAAATATTCCGTTTTTTTCTTAACTGTAACAATTTGATAATTTCTTTATCATCATTTTTCAACAACAGATGATCAAATTTACAAATGGAAATAAGTATTTGTATTTTCAAATCAGATTTACTGAATGATCGGACATTTATTAGGACTGAGGCGTTTCTTTTGGACGTCAGTATATATCCTTGAAATAAACTGACCGGCAGTGCGTTTATGTGAAATATTGTGCCGAAATTTTCAAAATTAATATACTGAAATTTTATTGGTCCAAAAACTAGGACTAACACTAATTACTTTTTTGACTTTTCAGATTATCTTATGTCCTCAACTGCATGTAAGTAAACATTAACCTTTTCCCAAACATTCATTGTTTTTGATGATAACACGAATATTCGTCTTTTCCCTCAAAGTTTTCTGTTCTACATGCTACACTAATTAAATCTTTATCAAGATCAATATGGTCATCTGCAAAGGCTTAAAGATGAGGCAGAAATGAGAAATTCCATATACATCCGAACTGATGTATAGCTCTTTTTGTTTAATTTTGACAAAATCATATATATGTTATACTAGGACGAAAATGAAACGCTGGGTAACCTTCAATGATTGTTTTAAGGGATAAATTGTATAATTGGATTATTATATCCATTTTTGTAAGAAATGTCATCTGCATGAAACCAGCTGTTGAAGTTTCAATGGATTTCCGATGGTGATTTTGTGATAATATACCCCCTTTTAACGATGACAGGAGTTAGCGGCAGACCGACATAGGGACGTCGGGCTCTTAGGCCATTGTCGCGTAAGCGGTTGTGAACCTTATCGGGATGAATATGTCGAGTATGACTGCCTATAGTGTTATTTGCAGTTTCGCTAGATGTGAGATGGAAATTACATAAGTGAGATAGTGTCATAAACCGATCCTGACTGGCGTTGTGACGCACTGACGTCCACTTCGTGGTCGCTCGTTGACCTTCCCCGTTACTTGCAGACGTTGAACAAGACGTTCAATAGTTCGAATATGCACACCAAAATTTGCAGTAAACTGCTGTTGACATTGACCCTGCACAAACATTGCTATAGCTTGTCCCCATTCGACTCCCGACAATCGCGGCATTGATGCAAATTACTCAATTTGAAGTAAACGTTGAAAAATCGATCTGAATCCTTGAACAATATCAAATAGACAGAACATTTCCTTGGGCAAACTCAATGACCTTCTCGTGCACGGGATTCTTGCATTTGAGCATGTGCCTCTCATGGTGCGAAGAGATAAGGTATTGTGTAGTTTTAAAGGGCGACGGTAACAGATGGTCTTATTGCAAAAAATGAAATTTTTTGAAAAAATATGCAAAACTTTTGTGTTGACCACCTCGGGATGGTTAATAATATGCGATTCAGACAGAGAATGAGCCGAAATTACAAGACAGATAGCTGAATTTAGGGAGAATCCAAGCCTAAATTCAACCCCATCAGTGATGGGGTTAGAATTATTTTTAAATTGTTGCGCATGCGCATACAACGCGGACCATGATTCAAACGAGATTCATACTTAAATTTCAATATGACGTCATCATGTATGTTGTGACGTCATTTAAGAAAGTCGCATGTCCTACTGTTTTGACCTACTTTCGACATCGCTTCATGAATTTGGTATCAAATTGCGAAAAAATGAGTCGTTGCTTCAATAGTTTCTCGTAATCATTTAATCAGGTCATATAAAGCTTAAAAAGTGTACATTTCGTTTGTATTTGACAATTTTTGGGTCCAAATCTGGGAAATAGTAGCTTTAAACGATTGTACCGTTCGACAGCGAACAACACATAACTGACCGATTTTCATTATTCTAGGCCAAGCAATAAAATGATTTTTATGTGGTGCATATTTTATGTACCCGGCGTTTCTTTTTCGTCCTAGTTTATTTCGCGTAAAAGGCACAAAACTTTGGCTTGAAACTTTCAGAATTTCAGTAAGAAAGCATGTTCTTATATATAGAAATTAAAGTAAAATATTTGAAAAAAATATCTGTGAACTGTCACTTTAAGTCGCTATATTTTTGCTTTTTTTGTTCACAGCAATGACATTAACCGCAACCACCACCGACACATCAACAACAACCAGCACAACAACCAGCACAACAACAACAACAACTACTACTACTACTACTACTACTTCACCATCAAATCCAGCAGGTATTTTTTATATCGTTGCTTTTCCACAAGAACGTATAACTGCAGCTTAAAGTAAGGTGCAGTTACAAGGTTAACGCATAATAGCATCCATGAATAGATATACTCGTACAATATCACAGTGTATAATCACGTGACTCAGAATTTCCGATAATCTTCAATATCTTTTTTATTACTTGACCAATTTGAATTCGGTTTGAAACAGAGAAGATGGGAAAATACCTGGAATAGGCTGGACGTTTTGGATTTTTGAAAAATCAACTGATAAAAAAGTTATTGAAGATAAACCAAAATTTTGGTTTATCTTCAAAAACGTTTTTATCAGTTGAATTTTCAAAAATCAACTACGTCCATCTAATGCGTGACGTCTGTCAAAATTCTCTGCTTCAAAACAAATTCAAATCGGTCCAGTTTTATTATTGACGATTTTTTGAAAATATTGTAGGTCTATCACGTGATTATCCACCGTGATTACCGTAATTATTCTAATAATCGCCCGGGCGTTTATTAGAAATGTGCTCTTTAGAATAGATGGGGGTGGGGGTTTATTAGAGGTATTCTAATTTTGCTAGTCAAAACATGGGAATCAAATGTCAATTCATTGACTCGATGTAATCAAGTAAAATTTTGCAAAGTTTTGTTACAAGGACTGTAAAATACGATTTTTGGATGAAATTCATTCATAGTAAACAGATTAGGGGACAGGAAATCGGCTCTTTCATTTCTTTTTGAAAGGATCTTTGTTTAAGACTTATATCATTTTAATCCGGAATCGGGGATGGGCGTTTATTAGAATCACCCTTTCCAACTTAAATTGCGCTTGAAATATGCATGTTTTCAGCTGAGATTTGGGGGATGGGTGTTTATTAGAATATGGGTGTTTATTAGAACAATTACGGTATTTAACATGATAAGGTTTTCGGCCATTATATTTCTTTTGGGCATAAATATCACTGTTCTACAACAAGTGCATTATATGTACATTGTTTTAATCTGCAGTTAAGAGGTTTTGTTCAAAAGCGACGATATTCTCATATTGTCCACCAAAATTAACCCAGGACAACTTAATTTTCGTGCGCAAAGTCCGTGAGTTGAGCGTCTAAGCAAAACATTGTCGAAGTGGGGTCATTACATATGCAATTGTCCCGGGTTAACCTTGCTGGACATTACCTCGCACGACTGAATGTGTGAAATACTGTGTATTTATGATTACTGTTCGAGGAACACAGACATTGTAATATTTCATCTTTTATATACCACAATTTTCATGTAACTACAGTTGTCGCCACATCGTATGGCATGTGTTTATGTTTTGTTTAACGTCCGATTACATTTGAACAAAATATAAACATTGTCCCGTACGATGTGGCGCCAACTGTAGTGGAAGTATGGGTTTATGACAAATACCTTTTTCTTTTTTGACGATTTTTTTTCATGATTTACTGGTCAAAAAAAAACCTGCAAAATTTGAAATTGACTCATAACCCTGAAATACTAGCTAGTAGCAGAAAAACTTACCTTTTTTTCAGACTGTACTTCGGTAGAATCAGTGGGCTCTTCAATAGCTGGTGGTGTTGCAATACAGTGTACGGCATTATTTGCACCACTTGTAAGCCCGACTTTAGATATGAATCAATTCTGCAAGTAAGTGAGCCTTTAACGCATTACCACAGACTGACACTTTTTGTCTCTCCACGAAATAATGGTTTTGGAAAACATTGTGGAAAATGAAGAAAATGCTTGTGACAAGCAATTTCTGCAGTATCCACAATGTTTTCTAACCCAAAATGTAAAGATTTTTTAAACTTCAACAACTTGTCATCTGCGGCATCTTTAAAATTGGAATAGTCCAAAATGTTGTCGTCTTATAACGGGTTAATTTCAATTTGTTAACAAATCATTATTTTTCCAAACAGCGGGATTTCTGACTAGTTCAATAGGGAACAATTTTATCCTGTTAACCGTGATGTAATTTCGGACAAACAATATGGTATTTTGTATGTGTTGTTATACAATCGCGTAACTACGGCTTGATTCAAGAGTCGTAGTTGCGAGATTTTATAACAACACTGACGGTTTATCAAAAGCATATCGGTAAACCAAGTATATTTTCAGTGTAAAATTTCTTTTGCTATTTGATAGCGTCTACAGGAGACAGAATTGGCGTTGATAAAAAAAAAGATTTGTGTAAAATATAGCATCGAAAATAAATATTGTAGTAAAAGGAGAAAATGATGGTTAACGGTATTTCTTTTGTCTTTTGTTTCAACCTTTTCTAAGTTATTTTCTATATTGGACGTCTAAACCAGATTTTGTTTGTGAAAGGGATAAACATGTTTTTTTACTATTAGACAACCATATATAGTGGAAATCATTTATAACGTCCAACGAAAAACTCTTGTGAACCAGCCGTTGAAGTCGCACATGCAAGTTTTGACGTCTCTAATGGAAAACGTGGGGAAACATTGAGATCAGAAGAAATGCTGATAACCAACAGTTTTTAATATTTCCTCAAAAGTTTCTCTGCTAAGTTGTACACAAATGACAATGAATTTTGTTCTAAAGCTAGATTGGGTTTTGTTATGTTTGGTTATGTTTTGATAAACCGTTGGTATTGTTATAAAATCTCGCAGCTACGACTTGAATCAAGCCGTAGTTGCGAGATTTTATAACAACACCAACGAAATACTACTTGTTTGTCCGAAATTACGTCAGAGTTGACTGGATAAAATCGTTCCCTATTCTATCTTTATTGGCACCCATTTTATTGTTTCCAACTTCTTCACAATTATGGCACCCCCTGATGTCAACACAAATCCTTCTGCATCTATGATTTTGCAGTTTTTAAACGGCCAAAAATCAGAAATATAGGATAAGTGTCCAAATCTTTTCTACAGTTTCTTAAAAAACAACAACGAGAAACTGATTAGTTACAGTACACATTTTTTAAGTATGATATTTCATTTAAATTAGATATCAGCATTCCATGATTTTGAGAATTTAATCGAATTTTTTGAATTATTCTTTGTTCTTCTTATTTGAATACGTTAAAGAGACATTAGCAGGCCTATTCCAGGCCTTAATCTCTATCAATCCACAGAAGTTTGCTTTTAGCATGTTGCCAGAATACAAGATTCTCATAGTAAATGACATCAATAATCAATAATCATGCAGCGATGTAAAACTGTAAAATGTATTCAGCGGCACGATCGTATTTACGAAATTATGTGATATGGGGTTTTAAATCCGTAGTAGTCTAAGTCAATACAGATCAGACAGAGCTGAAATTTTGCACAGAGAGAAATTAAAGGCTATATTTCAATTATGTACTTTTTTACAGCATCTTACCACGAAAATAAGAAAGTATGTATCTTTAAGTCATATTACATACTATTTCAGGGCATTTTCTGAAGGCCTAAATTGCACGGCTTACCAGATGTATCAGAACAATCCAAACCAATGTTTGAAAGAGATGAAGCAGGAGATAACGTTAAATGCGACAGCTCTTCTAGACTACATTATAGCCAATGTGCTGAATATTGATCTCTCTGGTTTCCCGGTTATGACTCTTGCTCTCGGTTCTGCGGACTGCGGTGAGTTTAACCATTGCCGAACAATGACGCCTTTTGACGGATCTGTGTGTTATTAACCAGAGTTTTCACCGAGAATTTTCATTTTGGCAGTCTGCTTTAAGTAGTATTGTTTTCATCTTTTTTTTTTAAATTTTTCCAGTCTGTAATTTTGCTATTTAGGAAAGGAGGTATTAGTCTACTCTGCAACAAAGGCGTAGGAAGGTTTATAATATTGGGAGGGAATGTTTAAGTGAAAGGAACCTGACCGAACGTAGTGTTGCTAGGGGTCTGGGGGCATGCCCCTCCCCCTCAAAATATTTTGAATTCTAAGAAGCCAATTCCTGCAATCTGGACACTTTCTGACAGCATTTTATACCTTGACCTTTCTTGAAGGAAAATATGGGTGTATTATTTGGGGGACATAGGATATGCTGGCCCCCCTTCTAAGTTATTGGCGGCTGCCCCCCTGGGACCCTCTTTGTACGCAAGTGTGCGACAGCTCTTGTCTTTTGGGTGCTTTATGATAACTTTGATGTTTTGGACTCAGAACACCAAAAAATTAATGAAAAGTAAAGAAAAAAGTATATAGGCAAAATAAAATTACATAAACAATACTTGTGAATCGTTACGCAAAGAGGGACCTACTAGGAAGTTCATAAAGCCCAATTTTTGGAAACAGGTTGCACTGAACATAAGTCAACCAGGTGTTGCATTTTGAAGATGAGCATATTATATAGTAAGATAATAAAAACAACAGGTTATTTCCTGAAAATTAGCCTCTTGTGATAAGATTTGGTCTTAAACAAGATCTAGGGTCGATACATATCACACCCCCATGAAGGTTTCTTTTAGCATGACTGGTTACACATGTTTTATTTGTTATACATATATATCTCGAGTGTTCTTTTTGAAAATCAAAATTTGGGTTTTCTTTTGTGACAACTTTGCTTTTTAAAAATGTCTCAAAAATCATAATTTGCATAAATCCAAGAAGGCCTCCAAACATGACTTTGCAAAGAACAAACTCTTTCCAATGTGATAAATATTTGAGCTGTTCAAGTTTGAAAGATATTGAGGACGGTGTTGATAAAGATAGGATTTGTGCATATCGGCATATCGCATAGAAAGTGGTGAGGCAAAAGGAAAAATAATATTCTTTATCATCATTTTGTTCTTTCGCATCAAAGTCTTACTAAGCTTTTCATATTATTAACATACAAATTAGGCGTTGATCTAGAATGAATTAACAGATGACTTGTTTCTGTCATCTTTACAGCAATGGTAACATCAGACAACACAACTGTGTGTGCCCAGAACAGTCAATGTGAAGACCTCTGGGGAAATCTACAGTGTGATACTGCTTCTTGCCTATGCATGACAAGTAAGTTACATATTATTGCTTTTCAACAAAAACCTCGTAACTGCAGCTTTAAACAAGCTGCAGTTACGCGGTATTTGTTGAAAAGCATTGAAATGCATTATACATAGAGGTGAAACAAATACACATTTTGTACTATTGTATCAATCTCAATAATAAAACGTTATTTCAGCATGTCGTCTGTGTTAATGCAAAAACCTCGTAACTCCAGCTTTTATTTAGCTGGAGTTAGGAGGTTGTGCAAAGACAACGACGATGTATTACCTTCGTGCATTTATTTTGATACCAACATAATTCTATGTCAAAGCTCATGGTTAGCCTAAAAGGTAGAGTGTGCGTGGGAAACACTTACCGAACACCAATTAGAAACCTGCTGAAAGATTCGAAATAGGTGCTCTTTAGTTTACAAATCCGCAAAGAAAGTTTCTAGGCACATAATTATAGACATTACTGGTTATTCACAATTTTTTTTCTTTCGTGTCATTGTTTTCCCAAACTCTTTGCACTTTGGGTCATTAAAGCTTGGTATTGTTTTAAGAGTTAGATAATGAACTCATACAAATTCAGCCAGAATCTGGAAAAATGTCCTTTATGGCATTTGAGAATAGCCTGACTCCAGATCAGTATGTGCATACGCACAGTCTGATCAGGACCCATGTTCTTCTCTAGTGGCTTTCCCATGATCTGTAGCAACTATTAGAGAGCATCATGAGTCATGATCAGCCTGCCTACCGTTTGACATAGTCGGATCTTGAAACATAAAAATTTCAAATGCTATAAGGGCCCTTTTTACAGATCCTGGCTCATGAATGATATTATTTTCTTTGTAGGCTCGCCCGATACTTGTACTACAGATTGGGACTGTAAACACCCACTGGCTAAATGTCTGGCAGGCTCATGTACTCCAGGTAGGCAAGCTTCCGATACGGAAAAATATTAGTTTGGTCCAATTAGAAAGCTGCAGCAGACGACAATTTAAATAAATTTGAAAGCAGAAAATAGTTTATCATTGAAAATAATGAGGGGAAGGGAAAAGGTGTTATTATAAGCAGTGTGTTCTTTTTTCTCAATGTTTCCCAAGACATTTATGCTAGGGACGTCGAAACCAGGTTTGGTTTGGGAAAGGCTAAATGCCTATCTGAGAGTTGCTATAACATGGTGGAGATTGTAAATCATGGGATGGATAACGATTACGGCCAACATAGCCTCGATTCTGGTAAGATATTTTGCATTCATTCTCTTATTTCTGAATCAATTTTCGAAAGGTTTGTTGCATGTACCCTGCCTTATTCAGGTCTTTCATTGGATGTATGACTTATTGAAATACTCTTAGTAATTTTCCCCAAAAATTGTCTAAATCGACCAGAAAACGAAATGGTAACAACTACGGCCAAATTAGCCCCGCTTCAGGTAAGACTTTTTGCAATAACGTTCTGCGTCATTTTAGGCGGTTTGTTGTATCACACCCTACTGATATCCTTCCTTATGTGTATGACTTATTTGGAAACTTTTTCTGCTTTTCGAAAAAAAAGTGATGCAAACCGTTCACAAAAACGATATAATTTTTTTTTCGTTTTTTTCTGTCTGTTGAGGGGAATTTTTGGAAAAAGTACAAGGATTTCACAAACAAGTTATTTATTGAAGGAAATATTTCAGTAAGGCGGTTTGAAATCATAATTTGGTTGTCCTCAGTTGAGTTGATCATAGTAAGAATTGACCAAAAGCGGACTGTCAATCAAAAACATCGATTAGCCAATGGACGATCAGAAAAATGTCATGCCCCAATTGTTCTTCGTTGCATGTGTTATTGTATCGACTGACAATCAAATCAATCGACATGCCAATGGCAAAGAATTTTGTGCTAACAATAGACTAGGTTTACTGTTATGTTTTGATAAACCGTCGGTCCTGTTTTAAAATCTCGTAACTACGGCTTAAATCAAGCCGTAGTTACGAGATTTTATAACTACACATACGAAATACTATTTTGTTTGTCCGAATTAACGTCACGGTTAACTGGATCGTTCTCTATAAACAATTACATCCCATTGTTTGTCTTAAATTCAATGTTGGGCGGAGCGATCTGTCAATTGGCGTTCAAACAATTGTCCTTCTGTATCTATAATTATATCATGAAATCCACCCATTATCAGACAGCAACTTTTAGACTTGTCCTATTTCAAAGATTTCGCAGGCTACAATTTTACGTTAAAAACAGTATATGAATAATTGTAATAATTTTATGTTATATATTTCCTGGTAACAAAATGTGGAAAATAGAGAAATGGCAAGTCCAAAGTAATTTCTTCATTTTCATATGCCTTATTTTTTAGGGGTGTCAAGAGTTTCTTTAATATACATTTTTGGTGAATGAATTAGATTTGGCTATTTAGATACTTTGAAATTATCAAGAAAATATGAATATGAAAATTAACCATTAGGTATTACAGATTTGACCTGGCACGGACCTTTACTAAAACGTGTTCATATTTCGCATAAAGCATAACATTTTTTTCAAAAAGACTTGTACATATCATAGTACACAGATATAACGGGTACACAAGAAAATATTACTGATTTATTAATCTAAATAAAGACAGGCGTGTAATTTATTATGATAAAAGCTAAAGCTGCGCCCTGTGAAATGAAATCTGTAATAACGCGTAATCACTTTGCACCTGATAACCCTGCTAATGGGTACTGGGATACTCGTCTCAGTTCTAATTGTGCATCAACATTGAATTGCTGTATGCAACATCTTTGAAATAAGAAGAGCCCCAACCTTTGTCATAAATGTGTTAACAATAATATTTTTATATGCCATATTTTCCAGTGGTTGAAGAGTGTACTTCAACATGTATGGGTGACCCCCTGGCAACGTGTAACACAAATCAAGAGCTGGGTTTTGAGACAGGATATTGTCAACCAGGTAACATTACCCATACATACATACAAACTCATACAATGGCGTTATAAATTTTCAGCAAAATATAAACTTACTTTTTGAAATTCTATGTTTCCCATGATTTTGTCCAGGTTTGGACAAATTATAAAGCAAACGTGACTCCACTCTTCAAGAAAGGAAACAAAGAAGATCCTGCAAATTAGAGACCCATTTCCTTAACATGTATATTGTGTAAAGCTCTAGAACATATTGTAGCCTCCAATCTAACTTAACATTTTAACAACAATAATATCCTTTATGACTTGCAGCATGGTTTTAGAGAAAGGCGTTCATGCGAAATCCAGCTACTTCAACTGACCGACCATCTTGCCAGAAATCTAACTGAAGGAAAACAAACTGATCTAGTTTTGTTAGACTTCAGCAAGGCTTTTGACAAAGTTAACCACTTAAAACTTTTGTATAAATTGCAAGAACATGGTGTAAACAATGCTACCCTTTTGTGGATTAAATCTTTTCTTATAGGCAGAACACAAAAAGTAGTCTAGAAGGTGGATGCTCATCAGAAGTACCAGTCACGTCTGGAGTGCTTCAGGGATCTGTACTTGGCCCTCTTTTGTTTCTTTTGTATATAAATGACCTTCCTAATACCATCACATCCCAAGTTCGTTTGTTTGCAGATGACACTGCCGTTTACTTAGCTATAAACAACAAGCAAGACTGTTTGACCCTACAAGAAGACCTAGACAAGTTAATGCAGTGGGAGGAAAAGTGGGAAATGGAGTTTAACCCCAGCAAATGCATTGTCCTAAATATTACTAAAAAGAAGAAAAAGATTTCCTTTTGATTATAGATTACATGGACAAATACTAGAGACTGTGGACAATGCCAAATACCTAGGAGTTACAATATCTGGAGATCTTTCCTGGAACAAGCACAGTGACAATATAACTTCAAATGCTAATAAAACTTTAGGTTTTCTCCGCAGAAACATCCAGACCAGAAATAAGAAGATCAGAGAAACGGCTTACAAAACTTTACTGAGACCACAGGTAGAATACGCATCAACAGTTTGGAGTCCCTACACAAAAGCCTATATTAACAAAGTGGAAAAAGTACAACGAAGAGCAGCAAGATGGGTTCAAAATACTTTTTCTTATTACGAAAGTGTTACCTGCATGCAGAAGGAGCTTGGCTGGCAAACTCTACAATACAGACGAGACATTGCCAGAATCACCATGTTTTATAAAATGTATAATAATTTTGTTGCGGTGCCCGCACCAGCTTATCTCGAAAGACCAGTGAGGACCACCCGACATTATGCTCACAACATCTTTCGGACAGATCCACACAAATGCAGCCTACTTTAAATATTCTTTTTTCCCTAAACAGTGATACTATGGAACAGCCAACAAGAAACAATTGTAAAGCAACCTGATATTGCAGCGTTCAAAAGGAGTCTCGATTCTTTTCAGATAGTGAGCCGTCCCTGAATGACCAAAATATGTTTTATCAGCTCTCTTAATCTAACACTCACAATACTTTTAAAATTTGGCACTCTAACCAATGACTAACAGTTTTTATTCCAGCACAGACGCGAACCTGCCAGTAATACCCGAAAGGGGAGTTAGGCAGTATATATAGATAGATTGTTGGTACTCTTTTACATTGTCTGAACCAGACGATTTTTGAAGTGAGTGTCCTCATAATAGGGTTTAGGAAATGTTTAATAAATATGTTCTTAATTGTAACAAATCGTCGCTTTTCAACAAAAATATCGTAACTGAGCTTGTTTTAAGCTGAATTTACAAGTTTTTTGTTGAAAAGCAGCGTTATACGAAATCTTACTAATTGGCCAGCCCTAGATATGGTCATATGTTAAAGTGTCAAATGTGTTTGAATTTTCCAGTGAGTTGCACGTCTGATGGTGACTGTACTGCTGCCAACACATTTTGCTCGACAGACTCCGCGTGTGATTGTGCATCCGGATATTACTTCATAAACGGCCAATGTAGTGGTAAGTAGTATAGCATCGAGGTTGAGAATTTTCCACCGCCGAATGTTTACGGTGTTGCCCATAATAGGTTCGAATACCAATCGGAATGGTTTGATCTGAAAGTCTTTTATTTGAGTTCTCAACATCCATTGGATGTATTTGCTGGCTATTTTGTATCAATTTTGTACTAATAACTTTACAAACACAACGTTGGATGCAAACCACACAGGCCTTTAAGGCTACGTCAGAAAATAGTTAAAGGGACATTTCATTTTCATTTCATTTTTTAGCTCGACTTTTCGAAGAAAATGAGAGCTTATACTGTCACACGGGCGTCGGCGTTGGCGTTGCAACAAAGGTTAAAGTTTTTCAAACATCAATGACTTCCATACTATCAAAGGGATTCAACCCAAACTTCGAATACTTATTCACCATCACACCCTCTACCTTACTACCAGGGCCCATGACCCTGGCTCCACTACATGTATATTTGGAGTTATGCCCCCTTTATACTAAGCAATTTAGAAAGTCGAGCGCGCTGTCTTCGGACAGCTCTTGTTGTATGTGTTGATGCCATGATTGGTTATCCCAATGGGCATAAATCCAATAAGTTTTTTTGAAGTTGTTCCTGATAAGCGAGTAACTTGCATTTAAAGCTGAGCTAAATATGACAATTTCCACATATAATACATCTGAACTGTTGTCCCCAACAATTGTTGTGTTTTGCCGACTATAAACAAAATATTTCACCTGAATTATAACGTTTTCAATAAGTTTGCTATGTTTTCATGACGTAACTTACGCATGTTTATTTTCTCATTAAACTGTTGTCTTTTATCTGAACAAATATTAAAAAAATATTTTTCTCTATTGCAGAGCTCGTTACCGGTGTAGATTACGAGATATATTTGGTGTATATTGATGACTATCCCCTCGTTAAACACCGCTGTATCATACAGGATGCACGAGTTGATGGACTCATTTACGAAGTCAAATGGTAAGTTTATGACTTAAGCTGAAATACACAAAAGGAATCGATTTTATCTAGTTAACCGTGACATAATTTCGGACAAACAAATAGTATTTCATGGGTGTTGTTATAAAATCTTGTAATTACGGCTTAATTCAAGCCGTACTTACGAATTTATTACAACACCGACGGATTATCAAAACATAACAATAAACTCAGTCTATTTTTAGCATAAAATTCATTGCTACCTGTACCAGTGTACCCATCTGACTAATACCTGCGGGCACTCGGGATACCAAATTTATAGGGACGGTCGGAAAATAGTTGGACTTTTCGTGCTTTTGTCTCTCCATTTGCAACTGATAAACACATTATAATATATTGGTGGAATCTACATCCATTTGTCAATAATGTGGTCAGTTTATTTTCAAAGATAGTTGTGTATATATAATATTCTGTCCACTTATATGTGATAGGGGTTTAATGTTTCATAGGCTATTTGTTATTGGAGCAATAAGGGTAACCAATACAAAAGAACATTTTAGTCATTTTAATCGTGAAGGAGTTAGGTTTTTGAACTAAATTATCATTGAAGATTAAATGTGGGTTCATAATTCCGAACTTGGGATTAAAACTCAGTCAAAGCAGTCATGGAAACGAGCTGGTTCCCCATCCCCTGAAAAGATTAAGCTGTACCTTTCGGTTGCTGGTCATGTTTTTTGCTTTTTGGGATTCACGATGATTGATAGTTACTCATTTCATGTCAAATGGTAAAAACCGTCATTGCCAAGTACAATTCAGAAGTAATTCAATAAAATCTAAGGATAAATACTGAAGTACGAGTCCCAGATTAGCAAAGAAAACTGTTGTCTACTTCACGATTACGCACGCTCCTACAGTGGAGATTATCAACTATTACGCATGGAAATAGTTGTTTTACCCTTCTTATAGCCCAGACATCGCCCCACGTGACTTTTATTTGTGTCTAGAACTGAAGAAAATGTTTGTTTGGAAGAAATTTTAGATCAGGGCGCCTTTAATACCGGCTGTTACACTGTACCTAATACAGTGGGTCTACGTCATGGTTAAAAGTGCGAAAAATAAAGCTCCCACGAAGATGGCAAAAATGCATCTATAGACATAGATGGATAATTTGTTCAAACAGTGCAGAAAGAATTTTGTTAAAAAGTTGAATGGTTTTAGAGAACTAGTCAAAAGTCCAGGTAATTTCCGACCATCCCTCATATTTTCATGCTAACTGAGAAAAATCAGGGGAGCATACATCCGCTCTTATCTTTAGATCGGCATCACTGTGAATAAAAAATAAGGATTACAACAACTATAAGATATCAAACAATTTGTATCTTTGGGTGTCATCCGTGGCAACACAAACTCGCGATAGGAAAATTCCGTCTATTTCTGGGCCTCACCCGTGACAACGGAAATACTATCAAAGTAAAGTAAAGTAAAGTGAAAGTAAAGGTGGTTTATATTCTCAGATTTAGGAACTATGTCCATATTCAAGCGACTTTTTCCCCTGTCAATTTCCTTTCTTATTATGGGTTGTTACCCTTAAATATATTGTATTATGTTTGCAGGCTTCAGCTAGATGATTCAGATGCTGAACTGAGCGAACTTAAAACGTTCTCTGCGACATCGAGTACCCTTGATGACGATATAGTCTTGAATGACAATGAAGTTGGAAACGGGTTTTTATTGAATGACAAGGTAGGATTATTTCATACTAAGTAAACGTAGACAATTTTCACCTAAACCTAAACATATGCAATTAAAAAAACACAGGCTTCATTGCTTTTCTAGATATTTCCGGAGCTTTTACATAATGTATTGACACGAGGAGCAAGTGCATAATACAAAGCCAAAATGGTTACGGAGACTATTCATTCTACTCGACAGTGTAAAATTTCTGGCGAGTATTTTATGTGTAACTGTTTCATTTATTTGTGATGTCTTTGAACTTTTGGATCAGCCCTCGTATAAGAGATAGGAAAAAAAACATCAATGTAGATCCTAGTCAGCTTGCGCATTCTTCGCAGACTGACAAGGGTATAATTAACCTTTTCCCAAACGGCCAAATTTCAGGGTGATCCACTTCAAAAACTGACACACATGACAAAATGGAAGTTATTAAAGATAGAATTTGTGTAAAATATGGTATGG
The DNA here is from genome assembly GCA_963680895.1 of Fragum sueziense. Lineage (NCBI taxonomy): Eukaryota > Metazoa > Mollusca > Bivalvia > Cardiida > Cardiidae > Fragum > Fragum sueziense. The sequence continues at coordinate 43,321,115 of OY804607.1, forward strand.
AAAATATTGAGACAAAAGGAGAAACTGCTGGTTTTCAGCAGTTTCTTCTTTTGTTTCAATGTTTTCCCAAGCCTTTTCTGATAGGGACGTCAAAACCAGGTCTTGTTTGGGAAGGGGTTAAATAAGGTATGATACTTATTTGGTCATATACACTTGATAATCTCAAACACAAAATTAATTAATCGTGCGCTCCAGTCGATCTGTTATACATTATTGTAAGACCCTTCCCTTGATTCGCTAGTATGCAAACTTCCTTTTAATTGAGACCATAACAATACGTAAATTTGTCGTAAATGAATGTTAATCCATTACTGCACATTGACGGTTTTTGGCTCCCCCAAGAGAAATGGCATGGGGAAACATAGTGGAAAATGAAGAAATTGCTTGTGACAAGCAATTTCTTCATTTTCCACAATGTTTTCCAACCCAAAATGGAAAAAAATCATCAACTTGAGATTGTCGTCTGCAACAACTTTCAAATTGGAACAGTTCAAAATTACGCCGCCTGGTAATTGGTTAATCTTTGACTTCAGGTTGCTTGTCGTGTGCGAGTTTTGGATTCAGCAAACCAGGAACTACAATCATGGGTAGTAAGCCCCTCCTTGAAATTGCTTGAGGTATGTATAGCGTCCTAAATAGTGACGCCATTTAATCTTCTCTTTCGCAAGCAATTCGGACTGTTCAAAGTAAGAAAGAAGTTGCATATGAAAACCAGGGCCACGTATTACTAAACATCTTACGATCAAGTTTTTGTGTATACTGTGTAAATAGACAACTGATTGCACGAGAAATCCGACTTTGCCAATCAGGGCTGTTGTTACAAGTAATTATGCAAAAATCAAACGTACGATCGTTAGTAATACGGCCCCCAGATCTTGATTGAGAAAGGATTAAGATAACCCCCAAAACATAAAAAAAACAAGGCAGTGTGTCTTACTCTTTCGTGAAATAGAGTAGGACTTTATGTAATCCGGTGTACTTTTGATGACTCGGGATGACAACATTGTCCATTTCAACGGCCATACAACAAAAGAGAAGAAACAAAGTTTTGCCATCCGTAAAAATGACGTTTGGGAAGAAGACATTGAAAACTAAATGACGTGACTGATTAAACTTTTTGGCGAGTGTGTTTTTTTATTATTCGCCATTTATTGATTTATGCTTTGAAAAATATATTCTGTATCATGTGTTCGACATTTGACGTCATTCTTGGAAAAAAAGAAAAAAAAAAAAAACATGCTGACAATTATATTTTACGTGCTTCAATTTTCATAAATAGCGTCTGCAGCAACTTACAAATTGGACCATACTGTATTTAATAGATTTGGGCAGGTTCAATCCAAAACAACAGAGGGAGAGATGTCATTCTAAACCATTTAATTCCTATCTAAACCCTAATAGTATGATAGTATAGTATAATTAAGATAAAATAGACGATTCCAATAATCATCGACACTGGAATCATCGACACGATAGTTCAACCTTTCCAAAAGTGAAGTATGACCTTGTTTTGATGCCCCTAAAAGAAAGATTTGTGAAAACATTGAGACAAAAGAAGAAATGCTAATCATCAGGAGTTTCTCCTTTTGTCTCAAAACTTCATGTGCTATGATGTACACACATTCCTTTTTATTGACACTCAATATTTCTTCTGTAGCAGCTTCCAATTCGAATCAACTAGTTAAAATATTTGCTGTTCGGGAAAGGGTTAACAAGTACTTACCAGTACTTTATATGGTGACTGACTTTAAAAACGCATCACTGAAGTCCATCGGACAATAATATACAAAATACATAATCAACTATGTAGTATTGTATACTAAACAAAAGCTTGACATCTTCCAAACATTTTATGAAAAAATCAGACAAAAAATCGATTCAATGACTGAGATATAGCCATCTAAAGGGAAGTGATGTCAGGATTTTGACAGTTTTCTCTATTTAAAATAACGAGTGATTCCACTCTGGGTATAATAACATTCCTCAGTCGTGACCTCGTTGACCCTTGGATTGAAAAAAATCTTTATTCTTTAAGGCTTGAATTATGTACCATAATTGCTGGAGAGTATTCAAAAGGTGTGGCGTCCGTTTATCAGCATGTCTAGGCCGAACGCACACTGATCTTACGATGACTTCTTGTAACAGTATGTCACGGACAAAATTGCCAGTACTGAAAACCGCAATATCCTATTCGTTAATTCACTATTCTTCCACGAGTTTGTCAGTAACAACATCTTTGTATTACAATTGCAGTTAAAAACTTTGTTGTTAACCAATTACGTAAGTGACGTTGATGTATGTTATTATCTTGACGTTAGCTTGTTATAAATGACTGATCGGGACGATGATGCTCAGCAGCAATCCCTGTAGATTGACTTCATTATTGAGATTTAAATATCGTCGATTGATTTTCATTTAATAGTCTCGCCCATGGTCGTTCAAAAACACCTGCATAGATTGACCCAACAGTTTGTGTACGCTCATCGAACTTAAATCTTTTGGCTTTATTTTTTGTTTAATCAAATTGATTGAGAAATAAAAGTAAATTCTGACAATGGGGAAATTGAATATGAAAACAGTAATCCATTTGGTCACCTGAGTTGTAGTTGCATAGACGTTATCCATATTTTGCACATTGCCGTCATGCGAAATAACGTGGTAACTGACTGCAATAAATTTTATCGGATACCATGACTTATTCGTTGAAATATGTATCAGAAGTACAATTTCGATCTTATTGACTATGACTACGAAAGTATTTGAAAAAATATGTGATGCGTTTTTAAAGTCAGTCAGTATAGTTTGAGAAACCCATCTTCTACCTTTCATCCGCAGGTCTTACAACTCGTGTCTGCTTTTCAACAAAATACTCGAAACTTTCGAGGTTTTTTTGAAAAGCAACATCTTATTTTTAAAATTTTCATTTTCAGATTGACACGACCACCCCATCCCTCAACCGCGGTGATATGACAGATTTCTGTTTTACTCTCCGGTTTCCTTTTGCTTGTCAACCGGGCGATGCTTGCACATTTGATGTGTTGGCATACGACACAACTGAAACTTGCACTGAAATGTCGTTGGCCATGTATGGGAATGAGACGTGCGGTTGCAAAGCGACGCCAAAAACCAAGGCTGATGTGCAAGCGGCGGGTAACAAGCTGGTATATTCATCAGAGCAATTTTGTTGCTACTTGACAACAAAGAATGAATATAAAAGGGAATTTACTGCAAATAAGACACTAGCATTGAAGACTGCGTTTTCGGGTTCAAGTGCATCATTCCCGTATGTGGAAGGCGCTCTTACTCAAAGCGTAACAGTGAGTAACATTTAATCTACTCGTTTTACTTTCATCCTACCAGATGGGTCAAGCTAACCCCACGCGTGATTACTAGTATGTGTTAGATGCAGTTTTACCATATATGCAATATGACGTCTAGATTTTAGGGGTTTGTTGGCCCACTATATAGCCTTCTTCACGAAAAACGTTCAGATGTCAGAAGAGTATGAATTTTGTAATATTGATTTTTCTGCTGTGATCCGTTCGGACTAAACTATAAAATGTATATTAAAATTTGTTAAAATCATGTGACGAATCCTTTTTTACTCAAATTGCAATGAATAATTGACAAAATTGAAAACAAAGAATATGACTTGTTTTGTTATTCATAGTTTTGATATTAAATACGTACAAAAATATGTGTTGGTGCAAACAGGCCCAAGTTGGTAGCTAGGATGTGTATGTAAACGTGTGTCCCATGCAATACACTGACAGGCTTGTAAAAGTTGAAGGGAGTTAATTTTGAAGATGGCAAAATTATTGTTTACTGGTTCTCAAATCGGCAAGTGAAAGAAGAGTTATAACTAATAACTACTAGTATATTAGTTTACAGTGTAAATTCTTTTAAGCCAATTGAAATTTCTATCAAATGTTTACTTTTTAATGGCTTGTCGATTTTTGCTACAAAATTAAACCTATTTCAGGCCACTGTAAATGAACCGTTCAGCGGACTTCCTTCTTGTAAAATCTTCAGTGCTGGACATTTTCTCACCTTCGACGGCAGGTTAGTTATTAGCTTTTATTAACCCATTACCACACAATGACTCTTTTTGACTCCTCACGAGATAAAGGCTTTGGAAACATTTTGAAAAATGAAGAAATTACTTGTCACAAGTAATTTCTTCATTTTCCACAATGTTTTCTAATCCAAAATGGAAAGCATTATAAAATTTCACAAACTTGAAATTGTCGTCTGCTACATCTTTCAAATTGGAAAAGTCGCAGAGACTTTTTGATACGGGCCCTTGGTTTTAATGTCCCCAGAAGAATAGGCTTAGAAATACAAAAACATTGAGACAATAGAAGAAGGACTGATAATCAGCAATTTCTGATTTTGCCTATTTTCTGTGCTTTTTTAATATCATTCTTATCATCAATAATTATTAAGTTTGTCGTTTGCAACGTTTTCAATCCAGATGGTTCGAATTTTAGTCATCTTTCAGTGAAAATCTCATATACTAGTATCAGACATTGAGGTAGTTTTGTCCTTTCTAATGCAATCTCCCTCATTGATTATTTATTGCGCCATTCAACTCGGAACCGTGGTTAAATGAACACGAAATTGCTGTATAACATAGGTTAATTTTTATTATACCTTAAACATTACTCTGTACGTACAATGAAACTGGTAAAGAAACTACTTCTGTACATTTAAGTGAGGAAAATGCTGAGAAAAAAGAGAAAATACTGATTATCAAAAGTGTTTCACAATTTTTTTTACAATGTTTATTCCAAAGAAGCCAAAACCTCGTTTGGTTTGTTAAAGATGTAACAGCGAATGAGTGTATTTCATTTTTTTTTTACAGTTTTGGTGATTTGAGAAGCGGTGGTAATACTGCGACATACACTGCATATAGTCATTCAGAAACGGGATCCGAGGTTTGTGTCTTTGACGTCCTTAACCCTTTTTCCAGATTTGTAGGGTTATCCACTTCAAAAACTGCCAAAAAATGACAAAATGGATGTTATTAAAGATAGTATTTGTGTTCAATATGGCACCGAAAATATTGAGACAAAAGGAGAAACTGCTGGTTATCAGCAGTTTCTTCTTTTGTTTCAATGTTTTCCCAAGCCTGTTCTATATATTAAGCATGTCAAAACCAGGCCTTGTTTGGATGAGGGTTAACCTTTCTAAAAAATAACTGGGCCGCAATTCCAAAAAATTCTAAACTGATTGTCTAAATTCAAATTACATTACAAGCCATCTGATTGGACGAGACGTATGCCTCGGCCAATCAGATAAATTGTTTTGTGATTTTAAAGGTATATTTTGATTTAGATTTGTTGTTGAATACCACCTCTGGTTTTGAATCCATAGTTGAGTTTGTTTGAAAGAAATCTGTTTGAAAAAAAAGAAGGGATTGCTAATTAACTGCAAATGTCTTTATTACCATTTTGTTTGCCCATCATTAAATTCCAAACAGGTACTTTTCATTAAAAACCAAAATCCTTATACATATATTCTTAGATATACAGAGCAACTATAAGAAAGCCGAAACACCCTAAATTTCTTATCTCAAATTGAAAACGTATGTTGTGGGTACTCATTTGAATCGCCTTCGTGAGATGGTTCTAATGCATACCCACAACATCAGGTTTTCTTACCAAATAATAAGATATTGCAAAATTTTCAAAACCTATTACCCCAACACCTCTCTTATCGGTATAGCTCTACATAGTTTGATTCGACCTAAACATGAATCGGTCACAAACTTATTTACAAATTTATTGAATATTTTCTGCAATAACTGCTTGATTGTTTTTGCTGCATCACTTTATTCCTAGCAATGTTCATTTCCAATATAGGTCCAGATTAGAGTGAAACTAAGCGACTCCAATAGTGTTCCTGAGATCGGAGCGGTCATTGTTAAGACTGGGAATGAGGTGGTCAAGATATCCCACAACTGGGATGAGCATAAACAAGGCTATGTGACGGATAGTTCAAACTCAAATAAACTCAAATTCTTCAAATGGAATAATAATGTATATTCAGTAAGTATTCTATCAGTTCATCATCATCATCATCATCATCATCATCATCATCATCATCATCATCATCATCATCATCATCATCATCATCATCATCATCATCATCATCATCATCATCATCATCATCATCGTCGTCGTCGTTATTATTATTATTATTATTATTATTATTATTATTATTATTATTATTATTATTATTATTATTATTATTATTATTATTATTATTATTATTATTATTATCATTATTATCATAAATGTAACCGTTACAGTACGTCATAATGGTGACGGAACATCGGTTTTAAGTATCATCATAAATATTGGAGCAGGCCCATAGAAACAGGGGATTGGCTTTGGAAAGGGGAGTAAGCCCCCTCCCCCAATCAGCCCCCCCCCCCCTTTCCAAGTTGGCCAAAAATGCCAAATTACCCTTATTTCACACTGAAAATTAAGGAAGAAGTCCAATTTTTCATACACTAGGGCTTTAACCACCCCAATGAAGAATTGCTCTCTACGGGCCTATGGAGTTGCGGGTTCAAACCTGCAAGCGTTCGTTGTGTTACCACTGCACCTAATCTGATTGGTTAACCAATTACCACACAATGACTCTTTTTGACTCCCTACAAGATAATGGCTTGGAAAACATTGTGGAAAAAGAAGAAATTGCTTGCGACAAGCAATTTCTTCATTTCCCAAAATTTTTTCTACACAAAAAGACTAAAACTTAAAAGAAATCATTCAATTTCAATTGTCGTCTGCAACATCTTTTAATTTCGAGCACCCTAAAATTTTGTCGTTTGGGAGGTTAAACATGATTTCTGTCATAAACGTGTCGAAATATATTGGTTAGACAAAAATATGTCCCAACCATTTTGACTTTCCTTAAAGAAAAGGCTTTGGAAAACATTGAAGCTAAAAAAATGCTGGAAACGAGCATATGTGCATACCGCTTACGGAATTCAATTGACTCTTTTCGTTCTTGAATTATCTGCCCTTGAATTAAAAAAAATACCCATTTTCTTGTGTGCGCAACTCCTCCAACAGTTTTGCTCAGAATTTGATCAAACTCGCCACAATGAATCTTCACGGTGTCTAGTTGTGCACACTACTTACGAAATTTAGATAACTGTTTTTGTTCTTTAATTATCTGCCCTTGAATTTAAGGAAAAATGCCCATTTTCTCAAAAATGCCTATTTTCTCCTGTGCGCAACTCCTACAGTTTCAACCAGAATTTAATCAAACTAGCTACAATGAATCTCTATGGTGTCCTGTTGTGCAAACAAAGTTTTGATAACTTTTCATGTTTGAATTGTCTGCCCTTGATTTGAAAAAATGCCCAATTTTACTGACAAGCCCCTCTCAGGCGTATATACGCCGCTTTGTGAAGCTCTTGTTGCCTTAATACTTCTGTGCTTGAATGTTACTTAAAGCTTTTCTTCATCCACATCAGTGTCTTTTTCGCAAGCCAAGGGTTCTACTTTCACTTTGTTCCTTATAAACGGAACAAAGTGGAAGTAGAACCCTTGGCTTGCGAAGATGCATAGATGTATGTGCGTACAGAAAACTTTAACCGAAACAGGTATTTAATCAATTAGTTAACACTAACCATACTATAATACATTTGGGCTCTGGTCACTGGCAATGAATTTTGTGCTAAATATAGACCAGGTTTACTGTTATGTTTTGATAAACTGGTGTCGGTGTTGTTAAAAAATCTTTCCGAAACAACGTCAATGTTTATAATAGATTCACAATTATTGTCCAGCAACATTAACCCGGGATATCTGCATATGCAATGACCTCACTTCGGCATTGTCTTGTTTAGACGCTCAACTAACGGACTTTGCGCACGAAAATTAAGTAATCCCGGGTTAATCTTGCTGGACAATAAACGAGAATAACTCCAGTTGTTTTGATAAAGCAATTCAACTGTAATTATTCTCGTTTAATAGTGAATCGATTATACTTGATACAATCGTTCCCTATAATATATTTACAGTTGCGAATGACCTATGGAACAGAGGTGTTTGTATACATCGATCCTGAGAATGGTTTCACGCTGTCTGTCGTGATCGTGTCATCCCCATCTGATTACACGTACACGTCTGGATTTTGTGGAAATTTCGACGGTGATTCAACTAATGATCCCACTGATGGAGGAGCGTCGACGTGAGTGAATGTGACCTTACACACTAATTAATTGATTTTGGGGTACAAAACAGCATAGAAAATATTGAGACAAACGGAGAAACTGCTGGTTATCAGCGGTTTCTTCTTTTGTCTCAATGTTTTCCCAAGCCGTTTGGGAAGTTTATATAACCAAGTTCCGGATCAGACCTCGAAGACTTTACATATATATACAGACATTTTGTAAAGTACTGAATATTATCGAGTCGTGTGTTTAACTGCACTTTTGTATGATTATTGAACTTGATACATTTGTGCCAGGATCTGGAAAAAGGTCCCTGAAGGCTTTTGAGCCCAACATGGTTCCATATACATGCAGTCTGATCAAGAACCATGTTGTTCTCAAATAGCTTCTTCATGACCTAAAGTAACCATATCCCAGCAGCATGGACCACGATCAGACGCTTATTATGCACAGACTGGTCTAGAAACATGATTGTCTCATATGCTACGAGGGACGTTTTTCCAGATCCCGGCTCATTTATATAGACAATATCGAGGTACACTGTAGTGACCAAGAACAATAACTGTTCATTTACTCTTAGTTTCTGTCCTTTGTTGGTTTCATCTTTGGCATATCTCTAAATATACGATAGTTTAATCTATGTTGTTGATAGTTTATGGACGGTTGGTAATGCTGTTCATGGACCGTTGGTAATGCGGTTAACCCATTACCACACAATGACTCTTTTTCACTCCCCACAAGAAAATGGCTTTGAAAAACATTGTGGAAAATGAAGAAATTGCTTGTGACAAGCAATTTCTTCATTTCCCACAATGTTTTTCATCCAAAAATACCTAAACATTAAAAATTCCATTCACTTGAAATTGTCGTCTGCAGGATCTTTGAATTTGGACTGCCCTAAAGTGTTGTTGTTTGGTAATGCGGTTAACCGATTCACTCATAAAGATGCTTTGTGACGCCAGTAATAATTAATGCCTTTTATAGTATTGTAGGCATTTCTCGCAACAATGGCAATGAATTTTGTGCTAAAAATAGACTGGGATTGCCATTGCGTCGAAAACCGCTGGTTTTGTTATAAGATCTCGTAACTTTGGCGTAGAGATTTTATAGCAACACCTACGAAATACTACTATTTGTTTGACATTTCTTCACGTTTTTAACTGATTGTTCCCTATTTGTCGAATCTTTTAGTGCAACTAGTCTCCTAGACGATTCTACGGTTTATGAAGGGCTGACTGATTGGGCAAATACAAAGAAGAAATGTATCTGTCCCTCTCCTTACACGGGAGATAATGCGATCTGCAACTTTCACGATGACAAAGTCTGTGTCGACGGAGAAATAAACCCGCCAACCGGAGCCTCTCTCTACACACAGAATATAGCCTCACGCCGCCGCCGATCTATAGAAGAGGATTACGATGTTGAGATAGTCAGACAGAATGGAAAGTTGTCCGCTCTGCTTCTGGATGATTCACTGAACGAGCATCACATTGCCAAGGTAGATCTATCTGTAACTGTTGATAAATCAACAATTTTCCAAACCGAAAAAAAATAGGGTCGTTTTATTCAAAAGCTGATGCAGACTGCATATTAAATCTTACTTCCAAACGGTAAAGTGTCGTTGTTATTTGATATACCCGTTTATTTCTTTCAACACAATCCGAATATTTTAAGAGTCCTCGTATAAAAACAAAATGTTGGTTATATCTTTTACCTGAATGTTATTTTAGTACCAAAGGAATATAAATATTATAGCCTTACAATGTGCGCTTAATTTCGGCAAAATTGCTGCTGCTTTTAACTTGGATTTACTCTAAAATAATCGAATATGGTACTATGGTACTATCTATTCTGTTGTCAGATTGCTTTTGTGTGTAAGGTATTCCATCCATTACCATGATGCCAAACCTTGCATGAACCAGTTGATATCTATTTAGGAATGGAGTCGTTAAATGTTTCGCCCTTTTTTCAGAGGTCGACAGCCCAAACTTGTACAGACTACTTCACTGCTAGCTGTCCTATGCTTGATAACACAGATATAGCCAGCACTGTTGTTAAAGCCGATGTTATTACAAAATGTGATGCTGATTATGCGGTAAGTACGGTTTTCTATTTCTCTAAAGAGTTTGTCACATAAGACCCGGGCCCATTTTATCAATTATTTTAAGGCACGGCAACCTACGATTTGGGGTCTATCTTGGGTCCGAAATTATACTGCACGGGTTCCCTGTTTTCGCCATTACTCCGGCCATGCTCGATGAGACATTATAATGTTAAATTGGTTGAATGTAGGGTCATATTCAACTCATTTTATCACAAAATCCCGTTTTCTGTCATGTTTTTTATGCTCCCCGAAAAAAATTGGGGGAGCGTATAGTCGCCATGCTGTCCGTCCGTCCGTCCGTCCGTCCGTCCACAGCCGTCTAAGCAACCCTTGGACCAAATTCAATGAAACTTCACATGTGAACTCCCTGGGATAATCCCTAGAGACTTTTTTCTCCGTTTCTTAATTTGAGGCTGCGTCACGGAAAAAGGGGCCTTAATGTGAAAATTAGATTTTCTCTAATTTATCTTCATCTAATGGGCAGAATTTTATGAAATTTTGTGCTTATGGGATAAATGAGATGTTCTAGACCATATTCTATAAATAATTTGTGTACAAAAAATCCGTCATGGGAAAAGGGGGCTTTTGAATAATAGTTTTTATTTTGTGACAAACACTTATTCGGGGAGCATAATCCGTCTACGACAGCTCTTGTTTTTATTAGCTTACCTGAGCACGAGGTGAGTTATTGTGGTCACTTTTTGTCCAGCATCCGTCCGTTCGTCCGTCAACATTTGGGGTGTTTACACTCTAGCATCCACGAAAGTTAGGCAATCTTGATCAAACTTGGCAAAAACAAGAAGAATCATAAGTTCTCGGACAAATTCGATTATGGGCCTGATCGGACCAAAATGTGCTGAGTTACTAGTATCTGCCCTTGAATGTCAAAAAATGCTGTTTTGAAGTTTGTTTACACTCTAGCATCTAAAATTATTGATCAATCAAGACAAAACTTAGACATAATATTAGAGACCATAAGATCTCAGATGAGTTTGATTTTCAGTCTGATCTGATCAGAAAGTCTAGAGTTACGTGCCCTTGAACTTGACAAAATTGTCATTTTTTACCTTATTTACACTCTGTTAATCTAAGGGAAGTAGCTCTTGACACTACTTTTCTTTAGTATTTTAAGTAGAGTTATCTGGTTTGATGTAGCTCTCCCTCTGAGAGGTTGCACATGAAGAAAGAAAGTCAAAATAAGAAGAGTCCAAGATATGTACAGTGTTAGTGTCCATTATTAAGCGTTAACAAATGGTAGCAGAGCGAGGTTACGATCCTCGGACCTCTGGGTTATGGGCCCAGCGCGCTTCCACTGTGTCTAAGAATCTTAAGATATTTACAGCGTTAGTGTCCATTATTATCTAGAACCTACAATTGTTAATCAATCAAGAAGATACTTGGATACATTGTTGGGGACTATAAGATCTTGTATATTGCATGAGTTTGATTTTCAGTCTGATCTGATCAGAAAGTCAAGAGTAATGTTCCCTTGAATTTGATAAAATTTTCTTTTTCAGCTGTTTTCAACCTTGTTTACACTCTAGAATCTACAATTATTGACCAATCAAGACAAATCATGGACACAATGTTTGAGACCACAAGATCTCAGATGAGTTTGATTTTCAGTCAGATTTGACCAGAAAGACAATAGTTTTGTGCTCTTGAATTTGATAAAATTGCCATTTTCGGCTGTTTTCGACCTTGTTTACACTCTAGAACCTACAATTGTTAATCAATCTAAACAAAAGTTGAACACAATGTTGGAGACCATAAGATCTCGGATGAATTTGATTTTCAGTGTGATCTGACTAGAAAGGCGAGAGTTTTGTGCCCTTGAATTTGATAAAATTGCCTTTTTCGGCTGTTTTCAACATTGTTTACACTCTAGAATCTACAATTATTTATCAATCAAGACAAAACTTGGACACAATGCTGGAGAATATAAGATGTCAGATGAGATTGACTTTCAGTCTGATCTGACTAAAAAGACGAGAGTTATGTGCCCTTGAATTTGATAAAATTGCCATTTTTGGCTGTTTTCGACCTTGTTTACACTCTAGAATCTACAATTATTTATCAATCAAGACAAAACTTGGACACAATGTTGGGTGCCATAAGATCTTGGATGAGTTTGATTTTCACAACCTTATTGACCATAAGTTCATGTTCAGTCTTAAAGTCATAAATATTAATTAAATTGAACAAAAGTGTTGCTCATATCATTTTGGTTCAGGTGAGCGATATAGGACCATCATGGTCCTCTTGTAGTTATTCAAAATTGAACAAGAATCAATACTGTTTGTTTTTGTTCATTTTTATTTAGGACAGATGTATTTCAAAACATTTCTTAAATTGTCACCTATATCTATGTGATTTAACTATTTCGAGTTATCAGGCATGCCATCATTAGTTAAAGAATAATAATCATTAATATCATCAAACTTTAAATTAGACATTGTTGTTGTTGTTATTTTCAGACAAACAACACGGTTGAGTGGGGCCGATTGTACTGTGTACCATTCCAGATCATGGCCAAAGTCTTAGAACGTAGAGACCAACCTACTGCGGTAAGCTTTGCACTTTGGATGGGATATAATTAAACCCTTTCCCAAACAAGAACTTGTTTTGGCGTCTCTAATAGAAAGGGCTTATCACAGAAAATATTGAAACATAAGAAGAGACTGCTGATAACAAGCAGTTTCTCCTTATGTCTCGATATTTTCTATGCCATAATTTACAAAAATCCAAGTTTTAATATCATTTAATAACGTCTATTTTGTCATTAGTATCAGTTTTTAAAGTGGATCATCTTGTCGTTTGGGAAAAGGTTAAAGGTATTTGGCCCTTAAACACGGGTGGCAAACGGAGAAACTAGCTCCAAAAATAGTCAACGGTATTTTGTTGCCTCGTGACATCCGGCTTTACTGAGGTAGTTGCATAGAGCGAAAACTTGTAGGTCACGAACACATCTTTCTGAAATTATTTCTTTTACAATGAGTTTTTGAAAAATCCGGCGATGCTGTAGGCTATTATGAAGAAATTGTTGCAAGTACCCTGTCCGTTGAGCTCTTTCCTCTAATGAATGATTTACTTGAAAAGTCCTTGTACCTTTTTGCAAAAAAATGATATCCCAAACGATCAGAAAAGCAACAAGAAAAAATCAGATCGTTTTTCTGGTTGGTTGGGAACAATTTATTGGAAAAGTATGAAGTATTTTCAAAAACGTCATACATCTGAGAAAAGAGCTCAGTAAGGCGTAGTAGATGCAACAAACTGCTTGAAAATTGACTTATAAGTAATAAAGGTATGGTACAATTTCTTACATGAAGCGTGTCTTATTCGGCCGTAGTTGTTACCATTTAGTTTTCTGTTCGGTTGATATCAAATTTTTGGGAAAAGTAAAAGGTTTCCACAAATGAATCATATATTTGAGGAAATAGTTCGGTTAGGCGGGGTAGATGCAATGGACCTTTTGAAAATTGAGGCAGAATTAGAGAAATATAGGTTATTGCAAAATATTTGAGCAGAATCAAGATTATTTTGTCCGTAGTTGTTATCCATCCCATTATACACAACCTCCATCATGAGTAAGCGAAAAAAAAAGCATTATAGATTCCGACACTCATCTTCGAGCTAAAAGTTCTGCCCCAGCCGGGCTGCAAAGGATGGTTTCTGTCGTGATTCGTAGAATAGGGGGCTATTCCGGACATGCAGACGTCAGTGTTGGTGTAATGGCTTTGTTCAACTTAAAGTGCAATTGTCATTATCTCTATTTCTATCAATGTTATTTCCCTGAAAGTATGTACATGCTTTTATGATCATAATATAAAATATTCGTAATATTAATTTCGTGGCCTTTGTTTAATTTCCAAGTTTTTACTTGTAATTGTCATAATGTGATGACTTTGTTTGTGATACATTATGCTTTCAGACTTTGTACATGCTATTGTGACAATATGAATTTAGCCTCTCTGCAAAGATTCGTTACTCTGACAATTCATTAAGTGGAATTTTAACTTTCTCGGACATAGAAGTCCTTGATCAAGATTTCACGTAACTGTCGTATATCCGTGATAACTTTTTTCTGCTTGAGCTATTACTTTCATACGTTCACATGTTTTTCTGATCATGGTATCAGTCTCTAGGCAAATATTCATTACTCTGACAATTAATTTAATTGAATTTAGTCTTTCTAGACATGGAAAATTATTAGTTAAGTTTCTATGTGCAATTGTAATATTTCTTTAATAACTTTGTTTCGGCTTTAGCTATTGCTTTCACATTATGCACATGCTTCTACTCACAAATATTAAGACATGGAGATACGCGTGTACACATGTACGGTAGACATTTAAGTACTCTCCAAGGTCACCGGAGAGACATCTGATTTTGTTTCCCCAAAATTGTTGCTATGATGGGCTGTTGTAGTAAGCTCTGCTATCGTATGTGCTAATTATTTCAATAATGCATCAAAACGGCAGTAAGACCTTATTTTGACGTCTATAACAGAAAAGTCTTGGGACCCATTGAAGCAGAGGAAGAACCTACTTATAACCAGTATTTTTATTATACGCCCGAAGGGTCGTATCATGTTATGGCCCCGGTCGCCTGCCTGTCTGTCCGTCCGGGCCAACGTCCGGGGGTTTATGTGGTTCAATCCGTCCATAGTTTATATGAAATAAGAACAATTCCACTTAAACCATGCCATTTTATGTGGCGCTTTTCTTCATAAAGATCAAAGAAAAAACACTTAATTCTGAAATGTTGGCGTGTCCATCTGTCCGTCTGTCCGTCCATTAGCAATTTCTTGTGTGCGCAACTCCTCCTACAGTTTTGATCGGAATTTGATCAAACTTGCCACAAAGAATCTCCATGGTGTCTAGTTGTGCACATAGCTTACGGAATTAAGAGAACTCTTTTCGTTCTTGAATTATCTACCCTTGAATTTAAAAAATGCCCATTTTCTTGTGTGCGTAACTCCTCCTACAGTTTTGATCAGAATTTTATCAAATTAGCCACAAATAATCTCCATGGTGTCTAGTTGTGCACAATGCTTACGGAATTTAGATATTTCCTTTGGTTCTGGAATTATCTGCCCTTGAATTTAAGGGAAAATGCCCATTTTCTCAAAAATGCCCAATTTCCTCATGTGCACAACTCCTATATTTTCAACCAGAATTTAATCAAAGTAGCCACAATGAATCTTTATTGTGTCTGGTTGTGCAAACAAAGTTTTGATAACATCTCATGTTTGAATTATCTGCCCTTAATTTGAAAAAATTGCCAATTTTACTGACAAGCCCCTCTTGGGCGTATATGCGCCGCTCTGTGAAGCTCTTGTCTTTTTATGCCTCAATGTTGCCTGTATACTAAAGTTTAATTGTTTCTTCATCAACATGCATTTTCTTGTCTGCAACAGCTTTCAATTCTGACAACCCTAAAATTGTGCCATTTTCGATAGAGGTACATGTAATTACAATTGACAGCGTCGTATTTCTAATGTTTGCAGACTAGTCACCCAGAGTACCAACAAGTATGTACCGGAGGATGCCTGAACGGAGGAACATGTCAAAATGGTAAGACAATGGCAATGCATTTTGTGCTAAAAATAGAATGGGTTTAATGTTATGTTTTGATGAATCGTCGATGTTGTTATTACATCTCGTAACAACGGCTTGATTCAAGCCGTAGTTACGAGATATTATAACAACATCGACGATATATTTTTGTTTGTCCGAAATTACATCATCGCTAACTGGAAAAATCGTTCCCCATGGCAATGCATTTTGTGTGAAAGATAGATTAGGTTTACCGTTACGTATTCATAAATCGTTGGTGTTGTTATGGAATATGGTAACTACGGCTTGATTCAAGCCGTCCTTACGAAATATCTTTTTAAAGCTAACGGGAAATATTATTGTCTGCTCAAAATTACGAGACAGTCAACTCTTAGATGAAATCGCTCACAATTTAGTTTCATGATTACAGTTTCTTTATTGTATAACACAAAATTGCTCATAATACATGTATAATTATACATATTATAATGGTTAATTTGTTTCGACATGTACAGAAAAAAGGGTGTTAAAACATTTACATAATAGCAAGAATTAGAATCGTTTCGAATTAGTGTTTCATACTTAAAGCTTGATGTTGATAAAGATGCAATTTATATAGATCTACAGTTTAGTGCAAAAAACTTTGAGGTAAAGGAGAAAATGTTGGTTGTCAGAACTTCTAATGCTGTTACAATATTTTTCCATTTCTTTATTGCCATATACGTACCATAATAAAACCTGGTACTGGTTTCTCGGGAAACACTTAAGTACGTTCTCAGACTCAAATCTAAGCACCGTACTCAAATCACACAAAATCCACGTGAACTTCAATCAAATACCCTTCAACGTTGAAGAGTATTCCATTTAAGTTGAGCATGTACTCATGAGAATGTACTTAAGTTTTTTCCAGAAACCAGGGCCAGGGGCCCGTATTACTAACGATCATACATTTGATTTTTGCATAATTACTTGTAACAACAGCCCTGATTGGCTCAGTCGGATTTCTCATGCAATCAGATGTCTTGTTACACAGTTTACACAAAAACTTTATCGTATGATGTTTAGTAATACGGGGCCCTGGTCATGTTTAGGGAAAGATTAAGCAATTACCAGACAAAAACATTTTAGACTTATTTCAAATGAAATATCACTTTCTAATACATTTTCTGCCTCTTTGAGAAGAAAATGTTTTGGGAATAAAAAAAGTTGATCGTCAAAAGCATTTTGTTCTTTGTGCATAATGTTTATCAGAGCATTTTGTTCTTCTAGGGTGTCTAATAGTGCCAATGGGTGTTAGAGGGTTAATCAGCATATTGTTGCTTTTCAACCAAAGCCTCGAAACTGTAGCTTGAAACAAGCTACAGTTTCGAAGATTTGGTGTAAAGCGACGATATGATATAAGTTTGTCACTCTTTTTGATCAGGTCAATGCCAATGTGCAACGGATTTTGATGGTGATAACTGCCATCTGAACACCACGGAAGAGCCGACCGTGATTTCTGAAACGCAAGTTACCCCAGCTTTGGTGATACAAATATGCAATGTTATTACCAGTCTGAATGGGTATTCTTCCTCGCCAGTTTGTAAAATTGCAGTGTTTGTCGTAAGTATGGTTTGGTTATTTATAACAATTTCATCTTTTTTCCCCCAGAAATTACAAAGTAACCTCTACCATTTCCAGTTGGATTTTAAATTCCTATGAGCATATATGATTCCATTCTATGTATATAAAGGGCATATAAATTCAGTCTTGGTAGAAAAAGGGCTAATGTATATTTATTAATAAGTGTCAGAAAACTGTTTGTGCCCTTTCTCAAACAATGAAATTTAGGTATGCCCATATCTAAAAGTGTTGTAAACACCAGAATCAGTCAGTCAATCAGTTTAAATAATATTCTTTCTAATAGGGTTTGTTATATGTACGAGAATGCTACTAGTAATCTGAATAGGGAACGATTTTATCAAGTAAACAGTTACGTAATTTCGGACAAGCAAATAGTACTTTGTGGATGTTGTTATAAAATCGCGTAACTATGGCTTGTAGCTGTAGTTACGTGATTTTATAATGACACCGACGGTTTATCAAAACATAACAGTAAATTCATTCTATTTTAGCTCAATATTCATTGCCATTTTGTTCTCTTTTCGCTATTTTCCCAAGCTTTAGTCTGGGTGGTATATTTTGTACTATTAGAGATACAACTGATATTTCACACATGGACATTTTATTTGAAACCATTACCTTTGGCCTCATGACCTTGAGCACAAAACCTACCTATAAAGAACGTTATACTGGCATATACCCTTTGCCCTTTTATAGAAACAGCATTGTTATTTTGCACATGGATATCGGGACTACCCTATGATATTGCAGTTTGGGAAGGTTTGAGAAAACTGCAACAACAAGAATAAATAAATATAACATAAATAAAAAATGCATTTTAATTAAAACAATTTGTAATAGTTGAAAGATAATTATCACATTTTCAAATATATAGGCTGTTAACAATGACCTGTTATGATATATATCAATCTAAATTGGATTAAAAAACATATTTTTTAAAAATAAAACTGAAAAAAAGAAAATGTGTTTCTTGGAAAAATATAACAAATGCTAAAAAGATAATAAGAAATTCTTGAAATAATTATGAAAAACATATAGAAAATAATAAAATTGTTGAGACGTTTCACTATCAAATAGTAGTGAAACGTCTCATAGTGAAATGTCCCATAGTGAAATGTCTCAATAGTGAAAAGACCGACACCCACCTGGGACTGTGATCTACTTTAAAAATATTAATCCTGACTAATTGTCAATGTCCTACTAGAGATGAAGCCTTGATATTTCACATATGGGTATCTCCTACCAAGATTAAGGTATGTAAAGAAGATTACTTGTTTAGAAAAGGGATAATCAAATATGGGATGGCCTTTCTCAATGATGTCTTGCTCATGACATGACTTGTTTACATTTATAGCAATAATAAATGTCAATGTTAATGTGGTATAATGCTTTCAAAATTTAAATTGAACTTATTATGTTGTTTTGATAAACCAAAACAACTGAATAAATTCCCGCTTGAAATTAAAAAAAAATATACCAGCTACAATTAGGCTATTTTTTGGTGAAAAGCGACGATATACGAGAGATAATCCAAAAATTCATACAAAAGACCAATTACTTCCATATTACTATCTTGGTTAATATATAATTTGGTATATTGTAGTTCATTATCTATAGATTGCATTAGAATTAAAAGGTTTACAAAAAGAGTTCTAGCGGCCATCAACTGCGATGCCATACTAACCCCTGTACGCTTAGGCGGAGAAGTGTCAAAATTTTATACATAATCGTTGATTAATTAAAATGTCTGAAATCCATGCGGATTATTTTGCTGAAAATTATTTTTATGGCAGTATTGCATCGTAACGTCAAGTTTAATGTTGTTGTTGCTGTTAAGGTTATTGTGAAGACACCACAATTTCCATGGGATAGAACAAATCAATTGAATATCGATATGACGTTGGCTCCAAAATGAGAATATCGGTCAGCCATAAGATTCTGTCACAATCTTGGTCATACACCAACGCAGACATTTACACTTGTGAAGAAAACAAGAATATAGCGATGTAGAGAAATTTCGTAGCAGTGACTCCAAAGGTTCGAACTTCAATGGCTGATAATGAATGCTAAGATATAGAGGATAATCGTTTGTTTCAGTGTAAGATCGATTCATATTTCATTGAGTGAACAACAAAGGCTTTATTTTCACGAGTGGCGAAGCCACGAGTGAAAATGTAGCTTTCGTTGTTCACGAAATGAAATATCAATCGATCTTACACGAAAAACAAACGATCATTCTATTTCTTTAATGTAAAAAAATAGACAAAATGCTACAAAGTTATGACAGAATTTCTTAAAGCGCGTCATTTTGCACGTGACTGCTATGCAACGCGCTTTTTTGGCCCGGCCTATATGACGTCAGATAGGGTGAAATGAAGAAAGCGGGGCGCAAGTTTTTGATAATTCACTGGAAAGGCGGTGAGTTTATCAAAATGATAATCTACCGTTATTTCCCGATAATCCATCGAAAAGCATTAAAGAAAGTCCTTCAATCAGGCACAACCTGATTAACAACGTAAGAACTGGGGTAAATAGTGATAGTCTCCGCTTTGATGGTAGATCGATCTCAAAGCAGACAGATAGATAATTGTTCAACATTTCGATTCCAGAATTACATGATTACACTTTAAGCACTTTTATGCCTCGGACATAGAATTGTTTAAAAAAATATGGACTTAGTCTGTATCTAAAATTCGCCACTGGACAATAACTGGTTTATGTACTCTATTCAAAATTTCCACACTTATTGCACATTTATAACTTTTATTTTGATAGTCAACACTCCCTAAGTTTTATTAACCCTTTCCCAAACAAGACATGGTTTTGACGTCCCTTATAGAAAAGGCTTGGGAAAACATTGAGGCAAAAGAAGGAACCGCTGATAACCAGCAGTTTCTCCTTTTGTCTCAATATTTTCTGTGCCATATTTTACAAAAATCATGCCTTTATTATCATCATTTTTTATGTTGTCTTCAGCAGCTTTCAAATTGGATCACCCTAAAACCTTGCTGTTTGGGAAAAGGTTAATCCATTGTACGAATTTTTGGATCACCCCTCGTATACCCACTCTGATTTTATCCCTACAGTCGACACTCGTTATGTCGACATCGGATAAGTCGAATTTTCGCTTAAGTCGAAGTTCAAATCTGGTCCCGTCCTCAACTATTGACAAATTTTTAGCTCCACTGGCCTTTCAGGCCAGCGGGCTATTGTCATGGCGATGTGTCCGTCGTGCGTCAGTGCGTGCGTGCGTGCGTCCGTAAACTTTTTCTTTAAAAATCTTCTCCTCAGAAACTACTGGATGGATTTCAACCAAACTTCACAGGAATGATCCTTGGGTGACCCTCTCTCAGATTCCTTCAAAGAATTTGGATTGAAACAGAATCACCTGAGTTATCTGCCCTTGAATGTCAAAAATAGCTGGTTTTGACTTTATTTTTACTCTAAAATCTACAAATATTTACCAATCAAGACAAAACTTGGACAGAATATATATCAGCATAATATCCTGCCGGGGTGTAATTTTCAGGTTAATCGGAATTTTACATCTTGAGTTATGTGCCCTTGAATTTGACAAAATTTCCATTTTCGACTTTGTTTTCACTCTAACAACCATAATTGTAAACCAATCAAGAAGATATTTGGACAGAATCTAGTTGACAACAAGATCTTGCTTATGTGTAATTTTCAGGATGATTGTATAGCTACAATCTGAGTTATGTGCCCTTGAAATTGACAAAATTTCAGTTTTCGACACTTTTTTTCACTTTTGCAGCCACGATTATAGACTAATAATGATAAAATTTGGAGAAAGTGATGCTGACCATAAGATCTTGCACGAGTTTAATTTTCAGCTTGATTATAAACTCACATACTGAATTATGTGCCCTTGAATTTGGCATAATTACAGTTTTCTACTTTATCATCACTCTAAAAATCCCCAAAATATTGGTCAATTATTTACCTTCTTTTTGCTTTGACCATATGATTGCTTCTTTTTATTTTGATTTCGCTCTACGAACCACAAGTTTTGAGAAATCTAGTTTTTCTTTGACCACATTGCTGTATTTTACTTTGTTTCTGCTCTAAGAACCATAAGAATGTAATAATTATAAAGTTTAAGCAATTAGATAAATTTGTCATTTTTTTAGCTCACCTGAGCACGAAGTGCTCGAGGTGAGTTATTGTGGTCACTTTTTGTCCGGCGTCCGTCCGTCCGTCCGTCCGTCCGTCCGTCAACATTTGGGGTGTTTACACTCTGGCATCCACAAAAATTTCTCAATCTTGATCAAACTTGGCCAAAACAAGTAGGATCATAAGTTCTCGGACAAGTTCGATTATGGGCCTGATCGGACCAGAAAGTGCGGAGTTATCTGCCCTTGAATGTCAAAAAATGCTGTTTTTAAGTTTGTTTACACTCTAGCATCTACAATTATTAATCAATCAAGACAAAACTTGGACATAATGTTGGAGACCATAAGATCTTGGATGAGGTCAATTTTCAGTCTGATCTGACCAGAAAGATGAGAGTTATGTGCCCTTGAATTGGGCAAATTTGCCACTTTTTTGCTGTATTCAAAAAAAAAGAGTTAATCTAAGGGAAGGAACTCTGACACTACTATTCTTCAGTATAAGTAGAGTTACCTAGTTTGATAGAGGATATAAATAGAAATACACCCATTACCAAACAACAAAATTTTAGCCTAGTCCAAAATCATAGGTGTTGCAGACGACAAGTTCCATTGAACAAAATTTAACATTTTTTGGTCTTTCTTGGTAGAAAACATTGTGGGTAATGAAGAAATTGCTTGTCACAATGTTTTCCAAAGCCTTTATTTTGTGGGGCATCCAAAAGCGCCAATGTGTGGGAAAGGGTCAATCAAGACAAAACTTGGACACAATGTTGGGGACTATAAGATCTCAGATGAGTTTGATTTTCAGTCTGATCTGATCTGAAAGTCAAGAGTTACGTGCCCTTGAATTTGACAAAATTGCCATTTTCGGCCGTTTTCAACCTTTTTTACACTCTAGAATCTACAATTAATAATCAATCAAGACAAAACTTGGACACAATGTTTTGGACCATAAGATCTGGGATTAGTTTGATTTTCAGTCTGATCTAATCAGAAAGTCAAGAGTTATGTGCCCTTGAATTTGACAAAATTGCTGTTATTTACTGTTTTCGACTTTCTTTACACACTAGAATCTACAATTATTGACCAATCAAGACAAATCTTGGACACAATGTTGCAGACTATATAGATCTCAGATACCTTCGATTTTCAGTTTGATCTGATTAGAAAGTCAAGAGTAATGTGCCCTTGAATTTGATAAAATTGCTGTTTTTGGCTGTTTTCGACCTTGTTTATACTCTAGAATCTACAATTATTTATCAATCAAGACAAAACTTGAACACAATGTTGGGGACTATAAGATCTTGGATGATTTTCAGTCTGATCTGATGAGAATGTTGAGAGTTATGTGCCCTTGAATTTGACAAAATTGCCATTTTCGGCTGGTTTCGACCTTGTTTACATTCTAGAATCTACAATTATTGATCAATCTATACAAAACTTGGACACAATGTTGGGAACCATAAGATCTCATATGAGTTCGATTTTCAGTCTGATCTGATCAGAAAGTCGAGCGTTTTGTGCCCTTGAATTTGACAAAATTGTTGTTTTCGGCTGTTTTCGACCTTGTTTACACTCTGGAATCTACCTTTATGGATCAATCTAGACAAAACTTGGACACAATATTAGGGACCATAAGATCTGGGATTAGTTTGATTTTCAGTCTTAACTGATGAGAAAATCGAGAGTAATGTGCCCTTGAATTTGATTAGATTACTGTTTTCGGCTGTTTTCGACCTTGTTTATACTCTGGAATCTACAATTATTTATCAATCAAGACAAAACTTGGATACAATCAGGGCTACAGATAAGTGGAGGTGAAGACATACTAACATTGTTTTTTCGAATTCAAATCCTATGTTGTGGGTACTCATTTGAATCGTCTCGACGAGACGATACAAATGAGTAACTACAACATAGGGTTTGATGATCACTGACAGCATTATTGCAGTTTGAAAATTCACCACCCCCTCTTATCTGGAGCCCTGTACAATGTTTGGCATCATAATTTAGATCTCGGATGAGTTAGATTTTCACAACCTTATTGACCATAAGTTCTTTTTCAGTCTTAAAGTAATAAATATTAATTGAATTGAACAAAAGTGTTGCTCATATCATTTAGGTTCAGGTGAGCGATATAGGACTCCATGGTCCTCTTGTTATAGTAAACCACAAGAAATTCAGGCCTGTGGAGCGACTCAAGACCTTCAGGTCTTTCTAGTTTTCAAAACAAAATAATTTCGAACTGAATATAGCAATTGAAATATAGTAGGTAAAGGATAGAAATTGCTCGTTTTCGAGCAATTTCTTTCCTTTTCCTACTATATTTCAATAATATTCGTACTCGATAAGTTTAAAAAAATGGTCGAATATCAAATATCTCGAAGCCGAACAAAATCGGATGAGTCGAACTCTGGATATGTCGAGGTATTTTGACGGCCCCTCCAACTTCGACACAACGAGTGTCGACTGTACGTCCTTTTTACTACTCCAGGCAGTCGAGATCTCAACTGACAACAGAATCACGTTCACAAAGACCACGGAGGTGATCGTCGTTGCCGTCCTCATTAACACATATGAAGCCAACTGTTGTATGCCTTCATCTGGTCGTCGTCGAAGATCGACTGGAACCACCAACCAGCAGATCCAAATACAAGTCAGCAATGATGGTGTCACATATTCACAGCCTGTCACAGTTACGACAGTTGACTCCACATGTCAGAACATAACTCAGTTTTCCAACGGAAGTACATACATAGAACTACTGGTAGGTAACAGAAATAGTCGTGGGTGTAAATGCAAAACCTCGTATGTCGATTCTTGCGATTTTCAAAGTACAAACTTGTGTGCCCAGTTAAGACAATTCTTGCAGGTTATGAGATATTTTAACTGATCAGTATTAATGGCACATTATTTGTGAACAATATGTCCAAATTTCAAGTAAAACATTTCACTTTGGGAAAAGTCATACACTTTCCCCCCTCCCCTTTAAAATTTTCCAAAATCGAGATACGAGGTTTTGCATTTACAACGACAAAGTTGTGATTCCGCTAGCCGGGCCAATACTGATTTTTGCATCGCCCTTGTCTTTTTATTGCTATGTAAATAGAAGTATTGGCATACTTTCCAGTCTTAGTCTAAGCAAAGGAAAATAATATCCATTTAAATATCACTTAATTCAGTTTGATTTGCCATTTTCTAGCATTTGTGATTAATTTATTTGTGCACTGATAATTTTATATACATGTAGATCAAAATATGTTTAACCCTTTTCCAAACAAGACATGCTTCTGAGGCCCCTAATAGAAATTGCTTGGGAAAACATTGAGGCAAAAGAAGAAAATGCTGGTAATCAGCATTTTCTCCTTTTGTTTCAATATTTTCTTTGCCATAATGTATGCAAATCCCGTCTTTATCAACACATATTTTAATTGTCATTCGCAAAAGCTTTAACACGGAAACAGTCTCACATTTTTCCGTTAGTGAAAGGGTTAAACCTCATATGATTTATCTATCTTTAGAGCGGCTACTGTTTCATCGATGGTGTATGTTACAATGAAAGTGATGCTAATCCGTCAAGCTCCTGCCAATACTGCACCACTTCTTACAACGTGTTTAACTGGAATGGTGTGTATTTTATATAATTCTTTCTCACGGCCTTATGACTTACAATTGATAGGTCGTTTTGATTTAAAGGGACATTTCATTCCAATTTCAATTTTTAAAGTATGTCTTGATGCCAAGATTGGTTATTCTAATGAGTATAAATACTATTAGTTTTTTGAAGTTGTTGCCAATAAGCGAGAAACACACATTTAAAGTTGAGACATAATCGATAAATTGCATATAAATCCGAACTGTTGTCCACAACAATTTGTTCAATTTTAACACAAAAATATAAATTTCTCGTAAACGGCGCAATATTTTGGCTTGAAATTTTCAGAATTTTCATAAGGAAATATGCTCTTTCAGATAAAATTTATGACAAAAAATTCTGAAATGTCACTTTAAATCATAGGGTCCTGGATTCCAATCCAATTATAGAATATACCTACTATGCCATTTATTTTGTCTCTATTCGATATTTTGATAATTGTGTACTTTAGATTATCAAATACGAGCATTTCTTTATTACTTAAGAAAGGAGGTTCTTGTTCCAAGTTTGATAACATTTTTTTTTCGATAAATTGCTGTCCATAATTTCGACTTTAGAAATTGAAAATGTCAGGTAGGCCAAAACGATTCTGATTTGGATTAGAAATTGAGAATGACACGATTTGTTCTGGGCAGAAATGGTTCCCCTCGAAGGTAAATCAATTTATATGGAATTTCTTGTGTATTGTGTTTGCCGCTTTTCATTTTAGACTTATTAAAATTTTATTCTTGGGCTTTGAGGATAACTACCCATCATTAGATTCCAAAAATATTCGTGTATTTTCGGTCGTCAATCGTGACGCCGTTGATTAACGAGATTTACCATCTTAAAGTTCCTAACGTCATACATTGGAACGGAAATCGACGAGGGATATCCTCGTCAATTTTCGTTGCTACGGGTGTCGTCCATAGATGTACGAGGTGTCTTGTAGTCAATGGTGGGTCGAAATCCTTAAAATGTCTCATTATATTCCAGACACATGTGTTTACTCGAATGACAAAGACGACGGTGGTTTGCCTGGATACGCCATTGCTCTCATCGTTCTGGCCGTGATCGGGGTACTAGTTGCTGTTGGGGCTGGTTTGTACATCTTTGTGCTGAAGAAGAAGTAAGAACAGTTTTTATGCCTCTTAATTTTGATCAGATATTAGTCTAAAGGTGCAGTCACACCACAGCGTATAGAGCCAGCGTATAAGTAACGTATGCATTTTTGCTATACGCTGATATTCGCAATGTATAGTTACGATGTGAGACTCATACGCGGGGCTACGTCGATGTACGCTTTGGATCAAAATAAATATTGAACATGCACAAAAATGTTCAACTTATGCCAGAGTTTGAATTTTACGCTCATCATTAGTTTCTCATACCATGAAACGTGTCATTTTTGGAAAGTTTTAATCCTTTCATGAATACCAAAACATGCACCTTTACATTGAAAGCTGTTGCAGAAATTATTGAGTGTTGGTAAAATAAAACTTATACATGTATATAAAATATATCACAAAAAATGTTGAGACAAAGGGAGAAAATGGTTCAACATTTTCAAACTGTATATCCTTTTGGGACATCAACCCCTGCCTTGTTTGGACACACTTTTAAGAGATGGCTAAGTATATCCATGGACGGTACATGTAACTTTCGAAAATGCCGTAAATACAGCTAAAATCTGCAGTTACGACGTGTTTCTACATAACTGATATAATGTTTCAGGATGAGTCACAGCATCTCGGACATCTTCCACCGTGGTCTGGTGCGTGAACCAACTAACTCGAAGTTCACCATGGTGAGGAAGGACGCAGACATGTCCATGGCCTGGAAGGATCCCAAGGAAGTAGGGGGCATCACGGGAATCAACGGAGCTAATGGGGTTAATGGGGCTAATGGGGTTAGCGCTCCAACTCCAGTCAATGAGCCAGCAGATGTGAATCCCAAGACGGGAGCAAACGGGTTACCACCAGAGTCTTGGCCGCAATGATATGATTAAGTTCTTTACCAACAATTTGAAAATAGTTTGATTTGAAAACAAAACGGGTTATAAGAAAATCGAATCATTTTTATAAATAACATTAAGCTTGGATCTGGAAATAAATTCCGAAAGGTATTCGAGAATAACATGGTTCTAGATCAGTCTGCACGCAGTCTGATCAAGACCCATGTCACTCTCCAATAGCATTTACATGACATGATGAAACTATAAGAGAGCAGTGTATATCACAGTTGGATTGCAATTGGTCAAAATTTGGTGGAGAGTCAAAACCTTGTAACTACATCTTGAAAAAGCTGGAGTTACGAGGTTTTGACTCCCCACCAACGAGATGCTTATCTTAAAACATGGCTGTCTCAAACGCTCAAAGGTACCTTTTTCTAGATCCTGGCTCTTTCACAATCAGTGGCTGACGACAATATAAAAGGATCACTGATAAAGAACTTGTATACACCGTTTTCTTTCATTTTATATTTCCTAAATAGAAAACAGATAGGAGAATCTATTAGTATTTACTTTTTTATATGCCGCCGGAGGCGGACGTATATTGGCGTCATCTTCTCCGTCTGTCCGTCCGTCCGTCCATCCATCCGTCCATCCGTCCATCCGTCCATCCGTCCGTCCATCTGTCCGTCCGTCCGTACGTCCGTCCACTTTTCTTGTCAACGCAACTCCTCCTAAGTTTCTGGCTGGATCTTCTTGAAACTTAGTCAATGTTATCACCTCAATTGGTAGATGTGCATGAAGGAAGGATTTTATGGTTCATTGATTTTTGCCTGAGTTATGCCCCCTTAAAACTTAGTCTCTGGAGCGGCGTATATTGTGACCATGGCACTCTTGTCTCTACAATGTTTTTGAAAGTTTCCTCCTATAGGAATTGATTATATCTGTCTGCTAATAGATCTAGTTATTGTAATACTGTAGAAGCAATAAAAATATTTTTTTAACATAGCAATTGAGGTATCTTTAAGTATCTTTAAGAATAATCTTGAAAGGAAGAGTTTGAAAAGCCATTGAAAAAATATGATAATTGTGTATTTTCTAATATTCGTTATTTTCCAAACGAACATTGGTTTAATTAAATGTATCTATTATATGTGTCAAAGATTTTGAAAATCCATCCGAGTAAAAGAGAAATAATCTTTATGATTTAATTGCTATGTACATCAATAAGATATGACTGAAACACTTTTATTCCTTTTCCCAAAATGCATGGTATATTGTTACTGTGGTATTCTTGATATTATTGTTAGACAAAGTTTTAATTTTATACTGCATTATGGTTGCTGTGATATCATTGATTTTTTTAACTCATATTTTGATATTTGTTAAGCGAAGGCTGTCCTGCCCTAATATGATTCACGGGATGTCGGAATTTTTCGACGTCGTAAACATTCGGAAGTGGAACATTCCACTTCTAAAATGTTAACTACGTCGTTCGAATAGGTATGGATATGTAACGAATATTTACGAAGTCACACAAAGTTCCGACGTCGCATGAATCTCGCTAGGGGCGGACTACCTTAACTTTGTATTCATGTCCTTGTCATGCTGTATGAAGTCCAAATTTATTCCAATTAAATCCTTTCCCTATAAAGACCTTGACTTGACATCCCCAATAGAGATGTATTAGGGGAGACCCCCCCCCCCAAAAAAAAATATAAATATATTAATAAAAGGAAAAGGCTAATCGTTAAGAATTTCTCTTTTATCCTCAATGCTCTCTGGATAGTATTTACACACCTCCCGTCTTAATCGATGTCCATGCGGTACTCGTCCGATTTCATTATGGGAAAAGTCTTATTATTTGCCATTTGGGAAAGGCTTAATAGGAACAGAAAGGACTGAATGAACCTTCCGTATTTAGAACATGTTTTGGGTATAAGTTTTCTTTTAAAAAGAAAAGACAGATTGGAAACTCAACAAGGAAACAAAATTCTCATGACAAAAGCCTAATCAGATAGCATAAATCATTTTTATCTAAATATTTTCCATTTGAACCTTTTAAACCGGATTATAAATTCATAATAACAATATAATTGCAATTGCTTGACAAAGCACAAATGATAACGAAATGATATAGATCTAACAAGGAAAGGCATGACAAGGACATTATTTCATCTATTTGTATTTCTGTTTGTTCGAAAATGTCTTATCCACAGCTAAAATAAGTTGGAGTTAGGACAGTTTTGAAGCTACAAAACAGTTTACTCACAAACAGGATAATATTCATTATAGATCTGTCAGATTTTTATGTGTAACCCAGGGTAAGATGGTGTTGATGTACAGGTCAAGGTCAGTAAGCAAGGTCACAACGTTGAGCATCAGAGATACATATAGTAAGGAGATTGATGACCAATGTATGAAATATTGCATTTTGAAAACCATAGAATAGCTCTACAATATCAAACTTGTATTCACTTAAAGTGACATTTCACAATCATTTTTACATAAATTTTACTTTTATTCTATCTGAAAGAGCACATTTTCTTATGAAAATTCTGAAAATTTCAAGTCAAAATATTGAACCGTTTACGAGAAATATATATTTTTGTGCTAAATTTAAACAAATTGTGGACAACAGTTCAGATTTATATAGAATTTCTCATTTCTGTCTCAACTTTAAAGGCATTTTTCTCGCTTATAAAGAACAACTTCAAAAAACTGATAGCATTTTCTATGCATTAGAAAAAACAATCTTTGCTTCAAGACATACTTTCAAAAAATGAAATAAATGTAAAATGTCACTTTAAACTGTCGTCTGCAACATTTGAGTTTGGACCAGTCTGAAGGTGTGACGTCATGTAATGGGTTAAAGTCTGCAGTAGACGAAACATTTCATTTTTATTGTGTGGTAACGTATTCACTGGAGGTGAACTCGGCTAAAAAAAGCGAGGGACGTTTTTCGCGAACATTGTATTCCGTCGGTATTGTTATAAAATCTCGTAACTGCGGCTTTGATAAATCCGTAGTTACGAGATTTTATAACAATACCGACGGTTTGCCAATACATAACGGTAAGCCCGGTCTATTTTTATAACAAATTCTTTGTAAAATCTTTAAACTCACATTTAAACGCAAGATATCTGTAACTTGTTGTAGAGAAAAACGTCCATCGCTTTGGCCGAGTTCACCACCAGTGGTATTGATTTTATAACATAGATTCATCATATTTGTTGTACCATGTGCTGGCACTGGTATCTAAATGAGCTGGAAATATAGGTGTTGATCAGACTGTGTGTTCAAACATACTGATCTGGATCAATACTTGTCTTAACCCTTTCCCAAACGGAGAAAATTTAGACTTTTCATATTTAAAATCTGCTGCAGATGACAAAATGGGTGTTAATCAAGGTTGGAT
Source organism: Fragum sueziense (assembly GCA_963680895.1). Taxonomy (NCBI): domain Eukaryota; kingdom Metazoa; phylum Mollusca; class Bivalvia; order Cardiida; family Cardiidae; genus Fragum; species Fragum sueziense. Next base: position 43,351,730 of record OY804607.1, read on the forward strand.
TTGTGAACAGTGTAGCTCAGATTATCAGCACATTCTTCTTTTGCCGCAACCTCGTCTATTAAGGACGACAAAACCAGGTTTTGCTTGGGAAAGGGTTAATTCCATGTAAAGTGGATATTTGACGACTATACCTTACACTCTTTCTGGGGAATTCTGCGTCACTGGTAACAAATATGCGCAAACCCCTCTTGTTTTGTCTGCTGATATTTCTTTGATTTGGATTAACAGGCTTTCGAATTATTAAATGATTGCATAAAAAGCAATCTGTCTTATAATATAAGAATTGATAGATATTCATTATATTTTCGGACTTTGAGAGAAAAAACTATGCAAGATCGTCATTAATTCTGATTTATCCTGTTATGTAGTCCACCCGTTCAGAGATTTACACATTGTCATAATATTTCAGGCGACGTCGTAAAAGTTCGTTACCAATTTTATCTTACGTTACATGTTAGAAATACGGACAGTTTCGCCCGCCGAATGATTACGACGTCGACAAAAAACTGGCTTCGCGTGAATCTAATAAGGAGCGGACTTTATTAAAGTGACATTTCACGATTATTTTTACATAAATTTTACTTTTATTCTAGTAAGAGCATGTTTTCTCATGAAAATTCTGAAAATCTCAAGCCAAAATATTGGACTGCTTACGAGAAATATATATTTTTGTGCTAAAATTAAACAAATTGTTGTGGACAACAGTTCAGATTTACATAGAATTTTTCATTTCTGTCTCCACTTTAAAGGCGTATTTTTCGCTTATAAATAACAACTTCAAAAAATTGATAGCATTTCTACGTATTAGAATAAACAATCTTTGCATCAAGATATGATTTTTAAAATTAAATAAATGTGAAATGTCACTTTAACTGGGAAATAGCCATTGGTGTTTTCGACCAGGTGGATCGTTTGACAAGACTCCAGCTCATTCATTTTTTACAAACTTTTAGGATTTATTCGTCTCAAATGCACAAAGCTGTGATACAAAGTAGATCTTGCATACATTCGATTGTTTATTTCTTTGTAAAATTTGTTTTTTATTAAAACTGCATCAGAAAAAAACGTGACTCCTTTCCTTTTTTTCAACACACTTTGAAACCTGTACAGCGAATTTAACTTATGATTTTGAAAAAAAGGCTGTTATAGAATTAAGATAGCTGTGTTTCCAGATAAACATGTGGGCAAATGGAGTATATCACTGCTTTCCAATAAAAAATCTCGTAACTGCAGCTTAAAACAAGCTGCAGTTACGAGGTTTATATTGAAAAGCGACAATAAAAGAGATCCATTTTGCAAACTTACAGTTGCTACAGGTAATGAAGAAGCTACTGAAAAATATTGATATTGATTAACCTGTACAGGCTAATCTGGATCTATGTTTGCCTAAAATGTAATCCGAACATTCTATGATGAAATTCGCTCTTTGATATGTTGATGTCGCTCATTTTCACCAGAGCGCACTGTAATTCAAAAACAACGGAAAGTTCGACACAAGTTGTGGCGCTTTGTTCACGGTCCGATCTTAAACGCTCTCCTTGAACATCCTTATGATACCGACCAATGAACCATTTATTGTCATGCATGGTGAGTTTTTTTAAAGACCAAAATGTATTTCTAAAAAGTTTATATGCAATGTTTTGCCACAACCCTCACCTGAACAACCATTGATTACAATGACATACTTTCCGTTGTTTTTGAGTGGCAGTGTGCTTTGATGTAAATGAGGGACATCAACATATCAAAGAGCGAATTTCATCAGAGAAAACTAGGAATATCTCAAATGCCGTAAGGGATTTTTTTCCAGATCACGAACTTTCTTTTGAATTACGTTTATATCCTGACTGAATATCAATATCAATATCAATATCGTGCTAAAACTGGACAAGGTTTACCGTTATGTTTTGATAAACCGCCGATGTTGTTATAATATCCCGGAGCTACGTATAATAGGACAACGACCTGTGAATGATCAAACATCAGCGAGTCTAAATTGATGGGGAAAGCGGAATTTTGATTTTTAAATATGTGACTCGAACCCAACTCTACAGTTACTGTCACGGCCACCGTGAGCAGCACGCAAAATGTTGCATTATCCGCAAAATGTTGCATTATCCGCAAAATGTGGCATTATCCGCTTTTATTCAGTGGAAAACATGCTTCTCTCCTAATTTACATGTATTGGAACATACGAGTACAGTAACCTTTCGTCACGGCTCATAACTCGATGTCGAACTATAGTTACGAGATTTCATAACAAAACCTGCGAAATAATATTGTTTGTCCGAACTTACGTCACCGTTTACTTCATAAAATAGTTCCATGTTACCTATGTGGAGTTATTCATCGTCGCTTCTCGACGAAAAACTCGTAACTGCAGCTTGATTTAAACTGCAGTTAAGAGGTTTTCGTTGAAAAGCAGCGTTATTATTCTCTGAATGGGAGGCGTTAGATGTCACTGGTAGTGAACTCGGCCAAAGCGAGGGACGTTTTTTCGCCAACAATGTATTCCGTCGATGTTGTTATAAAATGTCGTAACTTCGGCTTCGATAAAGCCGTAGTTACGAGATTTTACAACAGCACCGACGGTTTGTCAATACATGACTGTAAACCCGGTCTATTTTTTGAACGAATTCATTGTCATTAGAAAAAGAATCTTTAAACTCACATTTAAACGCAAAAAATATCTATACCTTATTGTAGCGAAAAACATCCCTCGCTTCGGCCGAGTTCACCACCAGTGGATGTTAGATGTAAGAATTTAGCTATAACGCGGGATAATCCGAGATTAGTTCCCAAAATAGTATGTTTGGATTGTTCCCCTTTTATTCTGAAGGAAATTATTGTCATGAGGGGATTTAGGTTTTATCAAACGTTATCGAGGATTTGGATTTTGAGCAATGACAAGCAGATCCAGAGCTCCAGATAAGAGGGGGTGATGACTTTTCAAAAAGTAATACTTCACTAAAATGTCATCAAACCCTGTTTTAGGGTACTCATTTGAATCGTCTCGATGAGACGATTCAAATGAGTACCCACAACATAGGGTTTGGATTTATCGTCTCCGGATCAGTGGTAAACGTCCAGCTTCTAGTGATCCACCTCTCTGTTGATTTCTGTTGTTGTTGTAATTTGAAATATAAAAAAAAGTTAAAAAGTTTTCACTCCCTCTTATCTGGAGCTCTGCAGACCGATTAACAAGCAGGCGGAGAGACAGAATGATTCAGCCCTTTCTTTTCTATTAATTTTGCAAATTTGGTAGAGGGCTGTGAGAAGATGCTACATACAAATTCTTGCGATTTTTTTGGTAATTTTGATCAGTTGGGCGGGAGGACAGGCGGACAGACGGACAAACAGACAAGCCAAGTACGGTGTGTTTTTACACTGTAGCATCACCAGCATTTCCTGGTAAGGTTATCTAAAATATAAATCTTATGCGTTTTTCAGAATATTCACATTTGGGTCCAGTCCTATGTAAGATTTAGTCAACGACCGGATTAGGGTTAAAATAATTTAAGGTAGAATACCCGTAATGTGGCCATTTTGAGATTAATAAAACATCGCTTTTTTCCGAGCGTCGTCGTTACGTATCCGAACTTATTCGGGCGCGGTCGTAAACATTCGGTGGTGGAAATTTCCACCGCCGAATATTTACGACCGAGCCCAAATAATTTGGTTGTCGCGCGAATATCATTAGGGGTAGACTACCTTAAGATGGAACAGCAGTTGCATGCATCGAACTCCGGATAATAAAACATTCCTTACGACTTCGCCACAACTAGTGTCAACTGTATTTAAAGTCAATATAATCCTGATCAAACTTGGTATAAATTCTGTCCGATATCGAAAATTGTCACATGTAATAAAGAAGCTTTGAATGTATAACTTGGATCAATATGAGACTATACATTTGCAAAGGATGGTCTTGAAAAATCACACCGTACAACCGGTTGTGGCGGAGACAGACGAGAGTCAACGAAGACAGATTAGGTATTTGGTTTCTGGTAAACGGTAGGTCAGATTAATTTATTCTTAAAAATAACCGACAGGGTCTATCGTATTCAATAGTTGATAAATACGCGTGTAAGTGTTCTGAGCTTGTACAGAATAAACATTTCTTGAAAAGAAAGGGAGACATGCGGGTAAAAGATTCATCGCTACATTACACAACAATTTGGTAACGTGAGTGCAATACTGCTGAAGGCACAAATAATGGCTACTTGCATTTACAACCGTTTCGCAATTACCGAGCGAGACCCAGTTTGTTTATCCAGTCACGTACATCTATACAAAGAAATATGGGGAACCTCGCTGGTACATAATCCGGGGCCGTTAATTTCTTCTACTGTCCTTCCCAGAGAGAAATACACACGATGGGTAGTCACATGACAAAACAACTGCAGAAAATCCTCACTTATTCAATACCTGACCGATTTGAAACCGGTTTGAAACAAAGAAAGAGGGAATACTTCAGGGATTTGCTGCATGTAGTAGATCTTTTAAAAAAACGGCTGATAAAATGTAATGAACGACAAAGTAAAACTTCACTTTGTCGCCATTCACATTTTTATCAACTAAGATTTTACAGATCTATCACGTCAAAGTAATTTTTCACATTCTCTGTTTCTTATTGAATTAAAATCGATCACCTATTAAAAGAATTATTGAACGTGTACCATGATTGCCGATAGAATCCAAACAAGATCGATGAACATTCATTTTTATTTCATTTTTCAGATGGTAATAACTCTTACTTTTGACAGAAAAAAAATAGAATTATATTCTATGATTGGGAAAAGAAAAAAGTAATGCTGGGGCATTGTCCCTTAATAACTCAATATATGGTGCTATTTCAAAATCCATCGAATCCAACAAATCCTTCATAGGTGAACATCTCTACTCCAAATGAAATTAAATTTGGACATTATTTTAAAAGATATTCTTTGAGGATTTATGCAGTTCGTAAGCTTCTGTCTAATTGTAGTCTGTTCTGGACAAATGCTGCTCTATCAGAGTTACAATAGATACAAGTTCATGGTTGAACATCGTCGCTTTTCGAAAAAAAATCTCGTAGCTGCAGCTTGTTTAAGCTGCAGTTACGGGATTTTTATTGAAAAGCAGAAAATCGACGATAATGCAATAATAAAATAGCAACTGGAGACAATCATGGATCTTGATCAGACACAGGATGGGCAAGGGGCTCGCCAGTCTCAATTGCTTATATGACTCTTTTGTCAGACCCAATTTCACATAAAAAAACATAACACTTTTATAAATACATGAATTTAATGTGCGAAGGCATTCTTGCAAAGATTAATTCTAGTTGAAAATAAAATCATTGTTTTTTCTTCCAAAACATTGTAATTTCAGCTTAATAAAGCTGCGAGGTTTTTGTATTGTATTGTATCATTGTATTGACGAAAAACAACATATTGATGCTTTGTTATTGTTTTTGAAAACAATTTCTCATTCTCATATGAAGAATTTTTCTTGGAACTTTTTACAACGGTATCTCAGTGTTAGAGTCACTGAATTCCTTCTGTTGGAAACCAGTGAGCATTATGCCTCCAGTAACGTCCTCTCTCTGACTAATGTAGAAAGCTGTATTACTTAACAGTATAGTTGGTCGCGGTAGAGTTGAAAAAGCACTTGCATTTCTTCCAAAACCTCATAACTGCAGCTTAAATAAGCTGCAGTTACGAGGTTTTGACAAAATACGACACAATGACGCATTTAAAAAAAACATTATTATTTGAAGCACTTTTAAAGAAACTTGCTGTTTTTACAACGGTATCTCAGCGTTAGAGTCACTCGATTCTTTCTGTTGGAAACCAGTACTATGGCTCCAATAACGTCCCCTTGCTGACTTTTGAAGAAAGCTGTATTGACATTTGACAAGTTTGATGAATGTCTGTTTGAATGTGGAATTAAACATGGTGTAGATGATTGGATTGATGGTGGAGCTTATCCAGCCAAACCATACGAATGTGGAGACAAGTACTGGGTTGAAAGAGCAAGACTTGCATATAGCTGATAAAATGTTCACCACGAAAAAAGGTGTCCAACATATCACGAATAGGACGAAAACAAATCCCAAAACTTTCGAAGCTTTTTGTTCGGTTTTCACGGACATCTTGTCGTTTCTTCGTTCACGTGCAAGGTTCAAAATACTTGAGGCCTTTTCAAGCAGCTGTTTTGTAACTTTGATAGACCTTTTTCTCTGCATTCCGTTTTGAAGTCCTCCATTGTCGACTGTGAGAAAGTTCTGATTTTTGTATTTTTGATTATTGTCTTCGTCCGTGGAGAAATCACTAACCAAAGACTCAGTGGACGATCCTTGTCTGCTGGGATCTGGCACGTTTAAAAAGCTGGTACTACTTTTTGGAATGATGTCAACAGGTGGCGGAAGTAGTGCGGATGAATTGCTATAGAGTGATTCGACCGATGTCGAATGAGAGACAATATTAGGGATATGTGGAATTTGTAAGAACTGATCACCACATGCAGGAATGTTCACGTGACTTTTGCTTTTCCGACACATTTCATAGGAATTTTCAGATCTGGTCAGCGACTTTGCCCTTGGTCTCATGTCGGTTGAGCTGTGTCGCTGACCGTAATGGCGTGTTCGACTCCCGGATTTAGTCCGCCGTATCATTATCTCCCCTGAATCAGAAGATCCACCATTTTTGTAGAGTTTTGATTGTTTATACAGTAAACGAACTGTTAGCACATATGTTGTGATCATAATCACAAGTGGAATGAAGAAGGCTAATATAGAACCATATAATATAAAGTCGGTGTTTTGTAAAACGCACGTTTCTCCTGTTAAAATATTACTTGGATCTATAATTCCTAACACAGTTACGGGGCTTGAGATCGTAGCGGCTGTCAGCCATATAAAACCTATTTTTAGTATCACAACAGATTTTGATTTGTTCCTTGATTTAAGCGGTCTGCTGATGGCAAGATATCGCTGTAGTGATATGCTGCAGAGATGAAGAATTGATGACGTACACATCAAAACATCTGACGTCACGAATAGGTTACACAGCGCAGTGTTGAATGGCCAATGACCTGAAAATAAAAACGAGAAAATGCGTTATTCCTCAAATATCAAACATTATAAAAATGTTGCACATCTTTAACTTATCTCCCCGTTAGTTTTTTCCTGTCATCTTAAGCTATTTCCTAAATCAATAGAACAGATTCAGTCAATAATATTTTCTTGTATATTTTACACATCTGAAGACTGAAGTTTAAGTCCTTTTAAGTCCCTTTAGTGCATTTGACCTTTTTGTCAAACAATAGCATGTTTCGAAAAAAGCTCAGTGTTATGACAAATGAAACCCATAATACGTAACATTTTACCATTTTAAACATTTCATAAACGATACATGCAATTGTCTTAATCACGGGATACCTTTAAAATCACGCAACAGTCAGTCCGATTTATACATGTTTAGACTCGCGTCTCGTCCAATCAAATGGATGTAATTGTGATTTTTTTACAAATGATTTAGAAATGTTGTTTAAGAATCTAGCTAATTTCTGTTTAAACCGCGCCTTAAGAATATTTCACTGCTATACCATCGACTACGTTCAAAAATATCATAACCGAAGCTCACTGGTGGTGAACTCGGCCAAAGCGAGGGACGTTTTTTTCGCGATCATTGTATTCTGTCGGTGTTGTTATAAAAAATCGTAACTACGGCTTCGAGAAAGCCGTAGTTACGAGATTTTATAACAACACAGACGGTTTGTCAATACATATCGGTCTATTTTTAGAACAAATTCATTGTTATTAGAAAAACTATCCAATCAGATCTTTAAACTCATATTTAAACGCAAAATATATATACATTGTACCTTGTTGTAGCGAAAAACGTCCCTCGCTTTGGCCGAGTTCACCACCAGTGAAGCTTATACAATGACGTTTTCTAGTGCTATCAATTGTACTTTTAGTAATTCTGTCCCGCCTGTAATATTGATTAGTCCTACTCGAATTGTGACACAGTGTCAATATGTTACAAAGGTATCCAAGACAAATTAACACATATTCACATAACAAAAGTTTGGACTCAGAAGCTTCTGAAGACGGCATGAAGTCACTCTCTTTCACAGAGGCTCTTTCTGTTCGCCTCTGTACAGGGCTGTGGAAGATTATAAGAAATAACGACAGAGCATAAGGAGGTTTGAATAAATAGTCCCATTTTAATTAGATCAATACTTAAATTTGAGAGCACTTATGATGCAAACAGAATAATATTTTCTTTCTCTAATGTATATAATACCAGAAATTAAACAATTAGACTGTAATAAAGGACGTTGTCCTCCGGTAGACCACGAGGTCTGCAGCCGAGTTGGCCCGTTGCAGAGATGATATGTGATAGCAAATAACGATCACTCTGCGGGGAGAATGGACACGAAGTATGTCGTCGTTGTAAAGGCAAAACCTCGTATCTCGATTTTGGAAAATTTTAAAGGGGATGGAAAAAATTCACAAACTGAAATGTTTTACTTGAAATTTGGACATATTGTTCACAAATAATTTGTCATTAATAATAATCAGTAAAAATATATCAAAACCTGCAAGAATTGTCTTTTACTGGGTACACAAATTTGTACTTTGAAAATAGCAAGAATCGACATACGAGGTTTTGCATTTACACCGACGATGTATTACAATGAATTTGTGTACATCATAGCCTAGAAGGTAGTGCAGCAAAAGGAGAAGGTGTTGGTTATCAGAATTTTCTTCTTTTGTCTTTATGTTTTTCTTTGGCCTTATCTATCAGGGACGTCAAAACCATGTTTTGATTGGGGGAAGGGTTAACTATGGTCTTACTTGGCGTAATTGAACCATTTGGCAGCATCACATAGTTGCACCATATAGATGAAACTTATGAAATATTCAAAGAAAGGAGGATAATGTTAATGCTTACTATGTTCTACTTTTTGCTTCAAATTATATTGTTCTATATCTTATTCGAATTTTTTATTTGTTGAAGTACATATAGTGTCTGCAATCAAAATGTATTAGTTCCACATTTCCCATAATATACGTCCCGTCCGTTATATTGATTAGACGTACCAGGATTGTGACACACACTGCCAACATGCTTTGAGGGTATTATATAGAGATTAACTAAACCTTAACCCAGGTCGTAGTTAAAGTACATTAACACGACTTTCATAGCTATTTTTCATACATAAATTTTACTATTATTTTCATCTGAAAGAGCATATTTTCTATGAAAATTCTGAAAATTTCAAACCAAAATATTGCGCCGTTTAAGAGAAAATATATTTTTGTGCTGAGATTAATAAATTGATGTCCACAATAGTTCAGATTTATGATGGATTCTGTCATTTCGGTCGAAACTCTATTTTTCGCATATAAACGACAGCTTCAAGTACTAGTAACTGATAGCAGTTTTACTCATTAGAAAAAACAATCTTTGGATCGAGCCATACTTTACAATAATAAAATTGGAATGTTATGTCAATTTAACTCTACATAAACAATATCTGGTTTTAGTAATCACGAATGAAACTTTGTTAAATATCTCCCTTAAATATTCTTCATTTGTTTATTTGATTTGACATACTAGGAGTGCGACACACGATGCCAACATGTGGTGAGGGTATTATATAGATATTAAGCATGTCTCACTCTAGGTCATACATAGAGTGCATTAACACTTTAACTAGAAAGACCTGAAGGTCTTGAGCCGCTCCACAGGCCTGAATTTCTTGTGGTTTACTAAAAAAAATGACAAATTTATCTAAATGCTTAAATTGATATATTTTTAAATTCTTGTGATTCTTAGAGCAGAAACAAAGTTAAGAGAAGCAATTATGTGGTCAAAGCGAAAAGAAGGTAAATGATTGACTAATATTTTGGAGATTTTTAGAGTGATGATAAGGTTGAAAACTGTCATTATGCCAAATTCAAGGGCACATTATTCAATATGTGAGTTAATAATTGTGGTAGACTAAAAGAAGTAACCTTTGATATGAGCAATTTAAAGTTCAGTAAGAGTTGCTTTTCTTTATGATAATTAGTTCAAGAAGTTGCGATTGTGCATGTAACATAGTGGTCATGAAAATAAAGACATTCTGATGTAAAAATATGATTTTGACTTGATAATTTATGTCTTGAACACCACAATAATCAAGCTGAATATTAAACTCGAGCAAGATCTTATGGTCTGTCCAAATTTTGTCAGTATTAATCTATATATGTGGCCACAAAAGTGAAAAAAGTGTTGAAAACTGAAATTTTGTCAATTTCTAGGGCACATAACTCAATTTGTAGCAATGCAATCATCCTGAAAATTACACAAAAGCAAGATCTTGTTGTCAAGAAGATTCTCTCCAAATATCATCTTGATTGGTTAACAATTATGATTGTTAGAGTGAAAACAAAGTCAAAAATGGAAATTTTGTCAAATTCAATGGCACATAACTCATGATGTTTCGATCAAGCTGAAAATTAAACCCAGGCAGGGTATCATGCTTATATATATTCTGTCCAAGTTTTGTCTTGATTGGTTAATATTTGTAGATTATAGAGTAAAAATAAGGTCAAAACCAGCTTTTTTATGTTCAAGGGCAGATAACTCAGGTTATTCTGATTCAATCCAAACTCTTTGTAGGAATCTGAGAGAGGGTCACCCAAGGATCATTCCTCTGAAGTTTGGTTGAAATCCATCCAGCAGTTTCTGAGGAGAAGATTTTTAAAGAAAAAGTTTACGGACGCACGCACGGACGGACCCACGCACGCACGCACGACGGACACACCGCCATGACAATAGCCCGCTGGCCTGAAAGGCCAGTGGAGCTGAAAACAAAATATAGTTTAAGAAAGCATATGTGAAATGTATTAAAAACTACTTTAAAGATTTATTCCCCATTTGCATGTTTCCTATAATATAACTCCCATCTGGCATACTAGGATTGCGACACAGAATGCCAACATGTTGTGAGGGTATTATATAGAGATTAACCATGTCTCATTTCGGGTCGTAATAGGCGTGCATTAACTTTTCGCTAAACATTATCTGGTTATAGAAATCACCAATGAACATTTGTTACAGATGGCATTTAAATATTCTCCATTTGCTTATTTTCTGTAGATGTCTACATTTCGACCCGTCTGTTATATAGATTGACTTACTAGGATTGCGACACACACTGCCAACATATTGTGAGGTTATTAACTTATTATATAGAGATTAACCATGTCTCATTTTAGATTATACTTAGAGTGCATAAACCATTTATAAAACAATTTCTGGTGGTAGTTCTCACAAATGATATTTGGTAAAGATCGCCTTTAAAGATTCCCCATTTGCGTGTTGTCTGTTGGTACCTAATTTTGTCTTGTCTGTTATATTGACTTGACATACTAGGATTACGACACAGAATGCCAACATGTTGTGAGGGCATTATATAGAGATTATCCATGTCTCATTCCAGATCGTAATTAATTTGCATTAACTCGTCATAGCGATATCTGGTTTTAGTAATCGAACATGAAATTTCGTTAAAATGTACCATAATATTGGGACTGAACTGTAGAAATGACGCATCCAATCGAAAACGATGTCGTTGGCTCAGCACGAAGCGGTTGTAACTGCCTATAAACATATAGGCAGTTACAACTGTTTCGCACTGAGCCATCGATGTGCCAGCGTAGAAGCGGGACAGAATTATAAGAAAATGTCCCCAAGGTGAACGGAATATAAAATAAGCCATTCTGAATTTGTCATAACTGGGACCTAGGGCTATCTACGCCAATACAACCCAATGATTTACAAAGATTTTTCAGAATTGCTTGTCGTTTTAACCTAGTGAACTAGATATAAAATTGAAGATGCCTATTACGTTTGCTATGCTACCCAAGGTCTTTATATTTGAACTCCAACCCCGTTATCGTTGGTACTCAATCATTCGAATTATCCGGATGAAACTATACCAATGAGTACCAAAATACATAGTTTGGTGAACAATTAATGGAATATTGCTTAACTACCAGAACGAGGGTTTTGGTGAAATCTAATCCACCAAATACGATTGATGCATGTATTTAATAGCCTATATCAGTTGTTAAAACTGAATTTTCGTAAAGGCTGCACTTATTGAAATGCAAACATAGCCCATTTATTTATCAAATTGAAATACATTAATTGAACAAGATGTGTTTATGAAACGCAAAATTTATACCCCCGAAATGGCAATATTAAGTTTTTATGTTAGGTTTTGGTGCTAAGGGTTGATAAGGGTTAATGAATGACATTGAGAAAGTTCATATTGCATGGAACAGATAAATATCATTGAACGAATGTTACATACCAAAATTGAGCTTTGTATGTCAAATATTTTTGGAGTAAAGGCCAATGTTAAGTTTTTGGACAGACACACAGACGGACAGACAGACATACGGACACGAGCAAAACGATATGCATCGATCGTTCGATACGGGGCCTTCAAATGTAAAAAATAATTGTCTGCAAGTTTTATAAATCTTAACTCTGAAATATCTAAAACATAATTGTCTTGGCATTGTCGGCAATACTTAAAAAAGTGACACAGCTTTTGAAAAATGGATATTTTCCCGTAAAAAATGTTTTAAAATGGTAGTATTTGAGATCCAACTAAAGGAATGCGATAATATTTTAACCCTTTCAAATGCAAGACCTTGATTAAACATCTGTAATAGAAAAGACTTTGAAAATGTTGCACAATATAAGACAATACTGTAGCTAAAATTTTCGTCTTTTGATTCAAAGTTTTCTGCGCTTTATTGTACACAAAATGTATACATTATTTTAATGAACACTAAATAATTCATTTTGTAAATCATAGTTTTAAAATGAAGATGTCGTAATTTTTGCCGCATTGAAACGTGTTGAATCACCAACAGACTATAGATCTGCTACTCTGCAACTCATTTTAAATCGATTAATCTAAAGTTCTGTTGTTTGGAAAATGGCCACGCCATTTCCAAGATCGGTTCGTTAAATATCTTGAATGTCTAGTAACGGGTTAATTAACCCTTTCCCAAACAAGACCTGGTTTTGACGTCCCTAATAGAACAGGCTTGGGAAAACATTGAAACAAAAGAAGAAACTGCTGATAACCAGCAGTTTCTCCTTTTGTCTCAATATTTTTTGCCATATTTTACACAAATTCTATCTTTAATAACATCCATTTTGCCATTTGTGGCAGTTTTTGAAGTAGATCACCCTAAAATTTTGGCGTTTATGAGAGGGTTAAACAAGTTGTATTGATTGTATGTAGAGTTTTGGTCTCAATTAGCTCGTTATCAGGTTTATTTTCACTGCGGATTCTCCAGAGGATAACAATTAATACAGCAATCATTGCCGCCTGCAGGTATCCAAGTGTACAGGAATCATTTCTCCTGCTTATTTACCGCGGAGAAAATGGATCAAATATTCATGAATAATCAGGCATACAAACGGGGAGCTTTCTTGGAGTTGAAAATGATCATGGTCAGACTATACGTTCGCAAACTAGCATTATCTGCTTTTGTTGCAATGTTTTAATGGCTGCGTCTGTTTAATTGATAATAGATTATTTAGCATAGCTACAAACGAGAGGAAAATTTGACATTTCAGAATACAATAGTTTACTAATTCTTTTTCAAAACTTATGTAATGTCATCGAGAAGATTGTAATAAGTACCCACAACATAGGCTTAGGATGTAAAATAAAATTTTAGAACGTATTTACCATCTCTATATGCTGCTATTATTTAAACCATTTCCACATGACCTGGTATATATTTATGAGTTGATTTAGAAGAATTATTCACCATAACGAAAATTAATATGGCACTTATTTAAAAATGCATGAATAATTAGTGCCAATTTTTACTACTGATGAAATAAACGTACTCAGTACATTTCATCCCGCAGAGATACTTCGTTTGCTGATAGGATATAATTAACCAAACGCCAATAGACAGATCGCTCCGCCCAACATAGATAATAGAATTTGATACAAACAATGGCCATGTGTTCGCTTATAGGGAACGATTTTATACAGTTAATCGTGACGCAAATTCGGACAAACAAAATAGTATTTCGTAGGTGTTGTTATAACATTTCGTAACTACGGCTTAATTTAAGCCGTAGTTACGAGATTTTGTAACAACACCGACGGTTTATCAAAACATACGGTGAACCTAGTGTATTGTTAGCACAAAATTCTTTGCAATTGGCATGTCGATTGTTTTGATTGTCAGTCGATAAATCGATACAATAACACGTGCAACGAAGAACAATTGGAGCATGATATTTTTCTGATCGCCCATTGGCTAATCGATGTTTTTGATTGACAGTCGGCGTTTGGTCAATTATGTAACAAGCAAAGGCTACGTAATGTGACCTCATTTTGGTTTATCAACCCAATTCTATAGAAATCAAAAGATAGAAAATGTTTTAAACGCATACATTGTATCGAAATAAAATTAAATTCGATTATTTTAAAACGGAATGGGCCAAATCAATTAGTAGATTAAAGTCACATTTCATATTTACTTTTGATAAACTCTCTACTTTTATTTTTATCTGAAAGAGCATATTTTCTTGTGAAGATTCTGAAATTTCAAGCCAAAATATTGCGCCGTTTATGAGAAATATTTATTTTTCTGCTTAAGGGGGAACACTCCAGTGTTTCGGAACACTGGGCCATTACTGTAGAAAATTTAACGTTTCGTACCATATTATGTTTCGTTACCATATTTTCGATGATATATGATGTCATTACTATTTACTATTTTCCACTGTAAGAGCGTATTGGTTATACAAAACTGATTTTCTCAAGGTGGAAATCGATGATTTAGAGCAAGACATTTGCAAATGTGTGTGCACTTACCATTGTTTTGCGTCATTTTATTCACGTGTAGCTCATAGAAATCGCTGTCATTCGCTAATAAATGCGATGACCTATACATTTCCTTCTTGAATTACTACCAAAACATATTGCTTAATACAATAAGGGAGTTTTATCAAATTATGTTATGTAGAACTTGAAATATTTTCAGAAATAAGCAAAATATTACAAAAAGCGCTTCAGCTTCGTTGATCTAACTGAACACATGAGCATATTGTTTTATACATATACGCCTTTATAAAGGCACATATTTTGGGTTTTGTGCTCTTATTAAATTTAAGACGTTAGTTTAAATCCCTTTTCGGGACTAGACGATGATTATACATCATTTTAGTCGTATATAAGTGACCTTGGAAAGGTGCAAGAAATTGTGTATTTTTATTTGCTGTAGGGGTATGTCATACGACTGACTATAGAATTAAAACAAGATCGATGACCATCCATTTTTATTTCGGTTTCTGATTGGTAATAAGATGTTCTTTCAAGAAACAAAATAAAAATAAATTCTATGATTAGGAAAGGGAATAGTAAACTGGAGCATTCTCCCTTGTTCGGATTTATATGGAATTAAATTTTGTCAATTCTGTCTAGACTTTAAAGGGGTATTTCTCACTTACAAGCAACAACTTCAAAAAACTGATAGCATTTATACGCATTAGAATAACCAATCTTTGCATCAAGATATACTTTAAAAAATGAAATTGGAATGCTATGTCCCTTTAACCCTTTCGCAAACGACAAAATTCTAAGGTCCACTTTAAAAAATGACGCAAATAACAAAATGGATGTTGTAAAGGATATGATTTGTGTAAAATATGGCAAAGAAAATATTGAGACAAAAGGAGAAACTGCTGACTTTCAGCAGTTTCTTCTTTTGTTTCAATGTTTTCCCAAGCCTGTTCTATTAGGGACGTCAAATCCAGGTCTTTTTTTTTTTGGAAAGGGTTAAATCACCAAATAAAGCCTATCCCTTCGTTGCATAGAAAGAACTTTTCTTGTTGCATGTTGTTCTATTCTTGAAGTTGAGTCACCAGTCGTGATGTTGTTGAACTATGGTATCCTACGCCTCGTGAAATCTCGGAAAACCCAGCAATTTCATTCCAATGGCTTAGTTCCTCACATTTTTAGGAGGACATGGCACATCTATAGACTTGAAAATCTTACGATGAAACATATTTTTATAGTGACCCTATAGACACACTTTATAAACGTGCTGAAATTTTACTCGAGTGTTACGTGCATCGAAGTAACGTGGCGAGAACGTGCATTAATCTTTCGATAAGGTATCATAAAACGTTCCTGGTACATTAACGCTATTTTTCCTGATAACTTTTTCAATTGTGTGGGAGATTTGTGACAAATACTGTAGTCCCCAATGGATCTTGACGAATTTATCCGGATGTCAAAATTTTTGAATAATCGGAAAAATCACGTCAAAATTCCTTTGTCACGGAAGACCTTGATAAGGTTGCAGTTGCACGAAGTTTTTAGTATCTGATGATGGATGAAATACGTTAAAGATCGGACACAGCACGGAATCTGAACCCGATACTGACTTTTTGACCCCTGTTTTCCTACGGATTGTCTAGCATGCGATTTCCGCTTCAGTGTCCATTTGCAGAATATTGACGGCTTCCCTTCCAAACAGTCGTGACTACAGATTTATCTATTTTCTCTTTAACACTTTCCCAATCAGCAACTTTTGGACTATTCTAATTCGAAATTTGCCATGGAAGACAAAGTGGATAATGGAAAATAGGAAGTCAAAAAGAGAAAATGCTCGTTAATTTTTAAGCGTTTATGCTTATGTTTCATTTTTTTCAAAGCATTATTTAATAAAGACGTTTAAAGAGACATTTCATTCCAATTTCAATTTTTTAAAGTATGTCTTGATGCCAAGATTGGTTATTCTAATGAGTATAAATACTATTAGTTTTTTGAAGTTGTTTCCAATAAGCGAGAAACACGCATTCAAAGTTGAGACATAATCGATAAATTGCATATAAATCCGAACTGTTGTCCACAACAATTTGTTCAATTTTCACACAAAAATCTAAATTTCTCGTAAACGGCGCAATATTTTGGCTTGAAATTTTCAGAATTTTCATAAGGAAATATGCTCTTTCAGATAGAAATAAAATTAAATTTATGACAAAAAATTCTGAAATGTCACTTTAATATATCTATAAAAAATCCCTTCCATTTAGTAGGCCTACGAACATAGATGGAAGTTTGGCCTAAATAAAAATGTCACTATGTTGTCGAATACTGTTAAATAATTTTCACTTTTCCTTCTAAAGGCAGCAATTTTCTCCATACACAATAACAACATGTAATTTGAAAGCACGTAGCTATTTATCGCTGCTTTCTAACGAAAACCCCGTAACTGCAATTTGTTATAAGCTGCAGTTATGAGGTTTTCGTCGAAAAGCGACATTGTGTTGTTTATTTCTGTCTCAAACAAGACCTGCTTGTTAATTCAACAACAGATTTTGTTACGGACATGTCAGGAGTAAAAATCGTATTTTACTATTTACTTCTTAATGGTTTCTAAAATCTAAAAAATGCATAGGTATATTATCGCTATAACATGCACATATTCTTGATCCCTTTACAACAACATTGTTTGCTGGTCCTTATGTATTTGCGTTGCAGATGTCGCACCAAAATGATATAAACAACCTCAAACAGCTTCAAAGCACTACATGATGGATTTGACAAAAAATGAGAATACATCAGCGTTTTTGCATTTCGTCTTTATGATATTCCTATGTTATACCATGCACATTTCTTACTTTGGACATTGATCATTTTTACATCTGCATTTCCTTGAACCCTTTCCCAAACAAGACCTGGTTTTGACGCCCCTTATAGACAAGGCTTGGGAAAACATTGAAACAAAAGAAGAAACTGCTGATAACCAGCAGTTTCTCCTTTTGTCTCAATATTTTCCATGCAATATTTTACATAAATTCTATCTTTAGTGACTTCCATTTTGTCATATGTGGCAGTTGTTGAAAAGGATCATCCTGAAATTTTGCCGTTTGGGATAGGGTTAAGAATGAATAACCATATTTTGTCGTCTGGGCATGAATTATTCTCACAATAAAATAGTTGCCGACATTAGATCAAATTCTATTACGTATTGTGTCAGAAATCATGAAAACTAATGGGATATTAATACAACTTATTTTCCCTGAAACTAATGTGGTTATCTTTTCTGGAGAAAAAGAAAATAGAAATATGTATTTTCTGGAAATATTTTGGCATTTTGAAAATGAAATATTGGCATGCCTCGTTTCATATTGCTATGATTTCTTAACCCTGAAAAAAGTGCAGTAGAACTTGTTTTGTGTCCATTCTTGAGAAAGTTTAAGAAGTAAACAAAGGAAATATATAAAATTTTAATGCTTGTCACAAGTTGTGACAAAACCTTTGTATTACTAGACAACGTTTTCTAGAGAATACTTTCTTCGGGTCGTGAAGTTCAGATGTTGTTCAAGAAGGAAACATACAACGACGGAGCTACAAAGTCAAACAGTGCCGCCCTATTGGATTATTTTTCAATGCCTCAATTTTCTGGAGTAGTGTACTATTTCCGAAACGACACAGTTTTATGGTGTTCTAATTACAAAGCTACTGAATACAACAAAATGGATGTTAGTAGATTGAATTGAACAGTATAGCTTGGAAAATATTGAGGTAAAAGGAGAAAATGCCGATAATCAGCATTTTCTTCTTTTGTCCCAATCTTTCCCCAAACCTTTTTTAGATACGTCAAAACCAGGCCTATAAAGATACCATGTCTTTTTGACCGCACCACTGATTAGATTAGGATAGAGCAGTGCGTTTTACTCCAAGCATAGCCTTCAAAAAAATGCGAAATGAAGCTAGATCTAAATTACCGTTTCCAATTTATATTAGAAAATGAAATTAAAAAAATCGAAAAGTTGGAAAATAGTAAATTTATAGTTCAGCGTAATAGGCAAACGATGACGTGGTCACGAAGGTTGACCAATACCCAGAATGGTAGAATCAGATAGGATGTTGGCATCAGATAGGACATTGTGCATGGTGGATAATCAGGTGATACAACAATTTCCGAAAATCTTCAATGATTTTGTTAATACGAGACTAATTTGAATTCGATTTCAAAGCTGAAAACAGGTAAAAAGAAGGGAGTTCCTTCCTGGGCACGCCCAGTCTACTACTCGGTCATATGGAAATGTCCGGCAACCGAGGATAAATAACCTAAACACACACAAAAATTCGATTTGAAACAGAGAAGGTGGACAGACGTCACGCGTAAGATGGACGTGAATTAGTTTTGAAAAATCAGCTGGCGAAAAAGTTATTGAAGATCAACCAAAGTTTTGGTTGATCTTCATTAACTTTTTTACCAGCTTATTTTTCGAAAATCTACTACGTCCACATTATTCTTGGCATCTACCCACCTTTTCTGCCTCAAACAGAATTCAAATTGGTCAAATATAAACAAAACAATTGAAGATTTTCTGAAATTCTGAGTCACCTGATTATCCACCGTGGTGTGTGTAGAATGTCCTCTGTTGGAAGAAACAAACGCGTTCAATTTCTAGTTCAGCTGTCAAAACATAACGCATTTCAAATGCAGAGAAAAATCTAGCATATTTTCTTCCTTTATCTCATAACTGCAGCTCTGTAAAGCTGTAGTTACGATATTTTATAAGAAAAGTTTCGATATAACGATACCAAAACATTTAAATGTCGATGTTGATGTCACTGCATTACGCATATTGCTGATTTAATGCGTTCTAGCAGATATTGATAAACAATAATTTGTCTTTGAAACATTACGAAACGCTATTTTCAGTAATAAAACATCATGCTTGCTGCTTCCAAGATTTTATCGCTTTTCTCCCAAAACCTTGAAGCTACAGCTTAAAGTGACATTTCACAATTATTTTCACATAAATTTTACTTTTCTTCTATCCGAAAGAACATGTTTTCTTAAGAAAATTCGGAAAATTTCAAGCCAAAATATTGACTCGTTTACGAGAAATATGTACATTTTTGTGCTAAAATTAAACAAATTGTTGTGGACAACAGTTCAGATTTATATAGAATTTGTCGTTTCTGTCTCAACTTTAAAGACATAATTTTCGCTTATAGATAACAACTTAAAAATAGTGATAGCATTTCTACGCATTAGAGTAAACAATCT
The DNA here is from genome assembly GCA_963680895.1 of Fragum sueziense. Lineage (NCBI taxonomy): Eukaryota > Metazoa > Mollusca > Bivalvia > Cardiida > Cardiidae > Fragum > Fragum sueziense. The sequence continues at coordinate 43,371,855 of OY804607.1, forward strand.
TTGCATCAAGACATACTCTTAAACAATGAAATAAATGTGAAATGTCATTTTAAAGGGACCCATGCTAGATAGTTCAGGAATCAAATCATTGTGGGAAATTTACATCGTTGCGTAGTACATTGCACTATCTAGGATAAAAAGCAATTTATTAGAGCTGATACCATACCCAGGCATTCACTTTTCACAGAGGGCACTTTCCCAAAAGCGTCAATAGAATTAAGAAATGCGGGTATGCAAACAAGACCCGAATTTAATATAGAAACATTTAACGGGAAAAGATCCATACATCCAGACTTACAAATCCCTAACGATATTTTTAACGTTTTCACCTGTTATATGTTAGGCAACCTAGTATAGGTCCCTTTATACCAAGCTGTTTGAGGAGGTTGCTTGAAGAAAATCAAGGATATATTTTGGGAATGTATCGATTACTATAAAAGTTGCAGTTCGCTAGTTATTGCATAGAAATACTCATCCTTCGAATGTTTTCTTAGTGCCTTTGGTTAACCCAATTTCATACAGTGACGTCGTTTGAAGCCACAGAAGATGATGGTTTTAAAAATGATTGCGACAATAAAAGAAATTTCTCTTGACAAACAATTTCATCATTTCTCACAATGTTTTCTACATTGAAAAACAAAAGAAAGTAGATCTGAAATTGCATTCACCTGAAATAGTTGTCTGCAACACTTTTGAAATTTGGAATAGTCCATAATTCTGACGTCTGGTAATGGGTCCATATTGGAGTCTGTCAAGAGAAGACTCGTGCTTGAACCATCGTCATTCAAACAATTGTGACCCGTCACGCTAAAAGGGACCTTATCCGAACTCAAAAAATCCAAATTTTGACAAACTTATAAGACCCAGCACAGTTCAACCAGGTCCCGTATGTGAAAAATGAACATATAGTAAGACAGGGAAAACTTTCTAGATTTAGAAAATTACATAAAAGTGAAAAGTGTCGGCCCTAGTCTGGCTGCGCGGACTGCGCAGACAGACTAGGGTCGATATTTTTCACACACCCGATAAGGTCCCTTTTAGCGCGACGGGTTACAATTGATTCTTTTAGTAATAATTCATATTAGAGATGTACTAACACACACTTTTTTATCTTTAAAGCATTGGGACAAAACAGAAAAAGCCTACAATCATCATATTCACCTTTTCCTTAATGTTTTCTATACCATAACTACCTTAGTTCTTTTTCTAATACAATAAACCTACGTTTTCAGCGACAACTGCAAAACGTGAAACAGATTCTAATAATGTCGTTTTGTAAAAGGTAATACAAAAATGTATTGTTTTAAAATATAATCGTTTGTGATTCAAAATGCCATTCAAGTTTACAAATACCAAAGCTTAGCCGCGTGCTTATGTAAAAATGTTTAAAAACATGTAGGGCATTTCAACCCTATAAGCATGCAGTCATTTGGCAAATTAAAATTTTATATAAACCGACTGAGTGCATTTCTCCACATGTACTTTCAGACACTTACCGATAACAACTTAACACCAACACATATACTTCTTCTTCTGTTTTAATGTTTTCAAAAAAAAAAACCTTGAAGTCTGTTAACGTCGTCAAATACTCGTATGGTCATGGTTTATAATGGGTTTAAATTACTTAAAATATTTTCGTTTATTTCAGTCATATATTCGAAGTGAGCTATTGTTATTATGCACCATGAAACGCAATGGCCGGGAATTTAACCCACAAAACATTGAGGTAAAAATTCAGCACGCTCTTCTGTTGTCGTTAGTATACCTCTCTACAGTCCACTGATTCACACACGTCAAAACAGTGCATGTTAAGTCACAGCTTGAACATATTTAACTATATAAACTATTTCCCAAACAAGACATGTTTTGACGGCACTAATAGAAAAGGTTTAGGAAAACAAAGTGGCAAAAAGAAGTAAATGCCGATAACAGCATTCTCTCCTTTTGGCTCATCATTTTGTATACCAAGTTGTACAAGCTTCCAACCTGTTTCAACATCAAAATTAATAGGGAACGATTTTATCCAGTTAACCGTGACATAATTGCGGACAAACAATAGTATATTTCGTTGGTGTAGTTATCAAATCTCGTAACTACGGCTTGATTCAAGCCGTAGTTATAAGATATAACAAACCCGACGGTTTATCAAAAACGAAACGGTAAACCTGGTCTAGTTTTAGCACAAAATCCATTGCTACTTGTCGTCAGCAACAGCTTTCACTTTAGTTCAACCCAAAATAATGTCGTCTGGGAAATGGTATTGCAATGAAATCTGAATATCTATTTGTTTGACAAGAGAATTTAGGGGTCAACGGCTGGAATTAGCGCAGGCTATACAAGAATATTAACCCTTTTCCAATCGGTACCATTTTAGACTGTTATAAAAAATTTCAAGGAGTGACAGACCACAAAATTAGTGGTGCCCAACTCAGAAATTGTGCATAATAGCAAAGAAAATATTGAGAGAAAACAAGAAATTGCTGATCATCAGCAATTTCTTCTTTTGTCTCTATATTTTCTCAAAGACTGTCTATTTATGACGTGGAAACAATATTTATTTCGGGAAAAGGATTTAACCGAATTCTCATTTCCGCCTCACAAATACCTGGTCATTAGCATCATAGGTAATGCGATTTGACCCAGATCCGGCGGATTATCGACGCATTATCGATCTACCTTAATTAATCCTTTCCTAAACGAGACCTGGTTTTTGACTTCCCATGACGGAAAGGTTTGGAAAAACATTGAGACCAAAGGAGAAAATGCTGATAACAAGCATTTTTTTCTTATGTCTCAATATATTTTGCTTTATTATAAACACATTTTATCTTAAGCAACTTCCATTATTTTACTCTACAGCGGCTCTCAAATAGTTTGGAAAAGGTTAATCTCCTGGGATTAATTCAGCAGCAAAATTAATGAAGAGACAACAATTATGAGATGGGACCCTAGGTAGCAACCCTGACAATTAACCTTTACCACTTATTGACGCCTTTTGACGATTGATAAAGGCCTTGAAAAACATTGTCGAAACAATTTAATTGTCCCCAGTGTTTTCTACCCCAAAAGACCAAGAAATTGTGGTATGCAAAATCTTTGAATTTTGACATGTCTAAATTTTTCTGTTTAGTAATGGGTAAATCCTTTTCCAAACCGTTAAATTTTACAAAGTTCCTGATAGAATATTTATGCACACGACAGTGGTTGTCTAAAAGAATAGGATGTTTTTACATTATTTAACAGAAAATTTTGGGACAAAATGAAAACAACTTATCATAAGGCTTTTCATTTTTTGTCGTAATATTTTACATCAGGGGGATGTCGAAACTATGTCTTGTTTGAAAAAGGGCCAAAGAAGAAGTTGCACGTTAAAAACGTCTAATGAAATTGATGTTAATGACATCGTGGTAACGTTGCGCCTACATATACTAGTATTTGCATACGTGCACCAGAAATGACTTCATGTTTTCGTATCGGATACTAGAAAATTTTATCACCTAAATAATTATATTGTCGGCCGTTAATATAGCTCATGATAGAAGTACAAAAAATAATAAGAGATGTGGATTAACATTTTCCTACACGAGACCCGGCTTTGAAGCCCCTGATAGAACAGTCTTTGTTGTCTGCAACCTCTTTCAAATTGGAGGACATTAACGTTCTGTTGACCGTTAACCTATTACCAAAACGGCAGTTTTAGACTTGTCCAAACTCAAAGATTTTGCAGACTTTTAAAATAAATCAAATTTAACATGTTTTGGTCTTTTCGGAAAAAAAACAATATGGGAAATGACGAAATTGCTTGTCACAATCAATTTCTTCATTTTCCACAATGTTTTCTAAAGTCATAATCTGGTAGAGAGTCAAAAAGAGTCAATGTGTGTTGTATTGTGTTATGGCCTTTTACCCTGGTATGTCTGCTATTCTTATGCCAAGTCGAACTCAAAAGTCAACCAGACACGTGATGGTTCACCGAGGCTTGCAACTTTATGCAGATATTTTACGGTAAATGATTAAATATTAATTCAGACCGTGAATTACTACACCAGCCTTGCAATCTCGGCTAATCTAATAACAGGTGACCTAGTCGTAAACGAAATTCGGCCTTACACGTGAGCCTTCGAAACGTGAACTCTTCTGCAAGACCCTTGGCCTAATTACGCAGACAGGAATCAAACTATTGCAGAAAATCAACAATAACGCTGTCTATACGTCACCAATGTGAAAACGGTTAAAAGCAGAGACGTTGGGAAAACGTCAGAAATTGACTTGGTGTGGTGAATCTTTCCAAAAAAGATATAAAAAGTTATTGAAGACGATCTAATTCTAGTAGCTAAATGATAGTCCAGTGCTACATGATATCACAAGCGCACATACGTTTGGATAACTTGTCGGGCCAGGACATCCTCGATTATCTACTTTTATGCATCACTCTATCCAGATTAGGATAAAATTACTACGTGTTTCAAAGGCGCTGACACATTTAATTTACAATAGGAAGAATAGCCAGGGCTTACGATGAGGACTTGGTTTAAAGGAATTAAGGGTAGAATGTATGATATATCTAGAAGACATGTTTATCAGCATACTGTCGGATAGATATCGTAATCTCTGCGTGTATAAATGAAGATTAATGGGGGATTTGCATGCTGTTAGCTTGATAACGCGTAGTTTTTGTAATTCTTGATTATGCGAGCACGTAAATAGCGGAATAAACATGAGCAATCGCAGATTGTTGACATATCTTTGGTAAACCTTTGATAAGAAAGTAGATGCACATAAATTGATTGGTTGGTTGATTGGTTGATTAATTAATTGATTGATTGATTGATTGATTGATTGATGATTGAATCCTACTCGAATTGTATGCATTACACAGGAATCGAATATTGCAACATTATTAACTGAATTTAAATACAAAAATAGGTCACTGGACAAATTACGTCATTACGACATTGTGACGTCGTACTGTAAGCGGTATCAATAAACAGAGGTTACCATTTAAGAATAATTCATTTTTACGCCAAATCATAATGTAGGGTCAAATCTTTAAGTGATCTATACATATAGTTATGTTAAGGAATGAAATTGCGAGGTTAAGAACAAGCAACACTGTTTTGTCATTTTTTAAAGAAGTTGCATACCATTGATAATATACTAGTATGTTTATTGGTATTGTGAAAGAGTGGTTCCAAACAAAGAAAATATTGAGGCAAAATATGAAAATGCCGATTAATAGCAAACTTCTTTGCTATTATGTACACACATCCTATTTCCTTAATATCAATTTTGTCGTAAACAACAAAACATTAGGTCTAACTTGAAAGCTACTGCAACGACAAATTGATGTTGATTAATGTATGACATGCGTCTGATATGCACGGAATATATCGTATTTATTTATGGTGTTTTAAAAGTCTTAATATACCAGGGATGTAAAAAACATGTCTTGATCGGGGAGGTTTTACATATGTTAGTTGGTCATTTAGCTTGCTGGAATTTTGCAAGTTAAGAATTGGAAAATTAAAATTGCATATCGAGTCTTAAAAGTATTAAACGTATATCGGCTAACATTAAACATTTCATATTTTGACTCCAGTGTAACATACAATGACATCAGGGGACAGTCCGTAGACAAAGCACGACACGCCTTTTAGAAGGTTACCAGAACAAAAACATATTTCATTCACTGAAGCGCTATTCAAAAACTGACAGATGTACATCCCTAATGAGATTCGCTTGACGTCATAATTATTCGGGCGCATTCGAAAACATTCGGCGGTGGAACTCTCCACCGCCGAATGTTTACGTCTGAGCCCGAATAGGTTCGGATACGTAACGACGCCGCTCGAAAAAAATCGATGTTTTATGAATTTCTAAATGCGACATTACGGGTATTCTGCCTTCAAACATATTACTATCCAACCAGACACACTTAGACTTAACTATTTTTAAAATAGCAACACTTGGTTAATAGTGGGAGGCTTCGGTGTTACAGACAGGGAATTTAAAATTTTCACAGAATTGACCTTGACGTCGAGTGTTACATGACATTTAAAAGCATTTATGTTTTAAAAAATAACATTTCTTTCATGCATAACACACATATGAATAGAAGATTCTTTTCGTGCCAAAAAGGTCAAGTTAACGACTTTGCTATCTTGGGAATTTGTAACTCTTACAAACTAATTTACAGTTAAGTAGGCCCACGATAGGCTATCGAATATTATCTTAACAGATAAGATATTTGGACATATGGCATAAACCGGATCAACCTGGAAAATTCACTACAAGAACATTGATCCCTTCTAAATCAAGTTTGACTTTACCAAACCACATTTACATTTCTATGAACGTTTATGATAAACTGGTTCATAAAAGAAAACGGAAACAAAACTTTGCAGATCTACCAGCGACTAATTGCCTCTCATTTTTACCACAGATAATATGATGCATCATCCCACAACAATACAAGCGATGGCTTTGTATGATAGGTTATGAATAAACTATAACAAGGCGACATCTATCTTGAACAGACTGGTCTTGATCCATGCTGAGAAAATGGCAAAAGGACCCATTTCTCGGATCATGGCTACATGGATACAATAAATGATCGCTGTTGACCTTGACATGGTGCGTCACGTGGCATTTGAAACTTTCAGATAATATTTCTTTTATTCATAACAAACAAATCATACACGATTCTTACCGTGCCGTAAAGGTCAAGTTTGCAACTTTGGTATCTTAATAATTTGTCAAACTTGCAAATACACATGGCGCTTTTTTATGAATCTTATTCTACCATTTAATATTTCAGCTTTATTTCCTGAAAAATATGCTTTATCTTTGTCTTGATATTTATTGAGATGTGAAGGCCGACTTGTCTCATTAGTCTCGCGAGTCTCAAAGAGTCATTAACATGTTTCACATTAGTTCTCGTTACATTAAATAAGTCCGTTTGAAACAAAAAAGAGACGCGAACAATAATACAGAAAGTTCTTTTATTTGTGGAGAATGGAAATTGTAAAGAAATCTTTGTACATTGTTTTTAAAGGCTGCTGCCAACGGCAAAATATTTAGATTTTAATAAAATACAATTAAGGGTGAATGCACCACTTTCCTAAATTTACCAAATAATATAATTTATTTATATTTTTTTATGTTGAAATAACATGTTATTACCAATTTAAAAATAAAAATATAAATGGATCGTCAACGATCTTGTCAACGATCTTGTTTGAATTTATAGGCATTCGTATCACATACCTTTACAGCGAAAATATGCACAATTTCTTGCACCCAGTGGCGGATCTAGGATATCTGAAAGGGGTTTCCAACGTATAATTAGGGGGAGGGGGGGGGGTTCGTTTTCCTATCCATTTTGACTGAATTTCTGCATGAAAATGAAAGAATTGGGCTTCAGATGAGGATGCGTTTGAATCCCACGAACCCCTCTGGATCCGCCACTGGCACCTGTCCAAGGTCACTAAAATGCTAAACAAGAGGACCATGAGGGCCCTGAAGCGCTCACCTGAGTTTTTCAACACAGACCAATGGTTAATTTTTAAAGAATTGTTCCATGATTTCTCTAAGTCAGATAAGCCCCCCCCCCCTCCCCTGCCACGCCTACATTTTTTGACAAATCAAATATTGGAAAACAAGTTTTGAAAAGGGTCACCCAAGGAACATTTCTGTCAAGTTTGGCAAAATTTGGTACAGTGGTTAAGGAGAAGAAGATTTTTGAAGAGAAAAAAAAAACAACAAAAAATATGTGCTGTTATAAACGCGTAAATGTATAAAACAGCATGCTCGCGTGTTCAGTTAGATCAACGAAGCTGAAGTGTACCATCTCAAAATTTGCATATTTTTGGAAATATTTCAAGTTCTACATAATAGAATTTGATAAAACTCCCTTATTGTACACAGCAACATGTCCTGGTAATAATTCAAAAGGAAAATGTATAGGTCAGCGCACTTATTGGTGAATTACAGCAATTTATCGGCTACGAGTACACATGAATAAAATGACGCAAAACAGTGATAACTGAATACACATTTACAACTGTCTTGCTCTAAAATCGCTTTCCATCTCAAAGAAATCTGTTTCCCATAATAAATAGGCTTTTACTGTCGAATATGGTAAATTGCAATGACATGTTATATCATTGAAAATATGGTAGCGAAACATATATGGTACGATCCATTTAATTTTCTACAGTAATGACCGAGCGTTGCGAAAAACTGGAGCATACCCGTCAAGCAAATAAAATTTTACTTAAATGAGAAAATCTGGTCATTAAAATGTTTATCATTTGCCTTATCGTTTTCTTAAACCGACCGTGTTCGGAACAACCTAAGATAGATAGTCTTTCCTATTAATATTTTACGGATTTCGTTTACATTATAAGATTTTCTAAGTGATAAAGGTTTCGTGTTGTCTATTTAATTTTCATTTGACTGGCATTGCTTGTCATTGATTCAATTTGTACCTTGATTATATCACCATTATTGTGCGTGTCTTTTATAGCTGTTCTTATTTCTCCACTAAAAAGATGCACCAAATACCGTGGACGAAAGAAAACGTGATACACGTTTCTTTTTTCTGTAGAGAGCCATTAACTAATTGTTTTACAAATAACAGTCATATTAGAGCTTCATTAGCAGAAACCAAGAGGATTGTATTTCGTTCCAATATGAACCTCTAATCGCGCATGTTTGTGTTCACGACAAAATGTGGCTTTTTAACCGTTTTCCAAACAACCCCCCCCCCCCCCCATTATCAAGACCAAGACAAATGAAGGAATATGCTTAAATACCATTTTGTCATGTCCATCCATATTTTGTGCAATAAAGTATTATGTTACTAATAAAATATGTCGCCTACTACTGCTTTGAATTTAGACCATGTTTAACGAGTTGTCGTTTCAATATCTATTTAGTCACCGATCTCGTCCCTTTCGCCGTGAAAAAATCACAATATTCTTGTAGCAGGTTGAAAGGTCCTTAATAGCAAATTATATAAAAGATGTTGTACTTGAAACCATTTTTTGTATAACAATATAATCTCTTTCCCAAACAAGACCTGAGGTGGATGCGAGATAGGAATTCTAGAAGCAGAATGACACGTGAAAGAAGATGTGTAGAAGACAGAAGACCAAAACAAACCGAGCATATCTTGATATCGAAAGTAGTGTATCTATCGAAAAAATCTTCAAAAAGTAGGCAATTACACTTATGACATCCTATTCAACACGCTTGAGCACAAATTTTGTCCTCTATCTCGTATGAAAAAGCTGCATTTTATAAGAAGTAATTGCGAAAAGGCACTTTTTCACTACAGAAGAGACAGAGGAGCTTCCAGAAACAGAAGATCATTGTTCAATTTAACCGGAAGTGGAGGTCACGTGTCACTTCTGTTTTCAGAAGACCTAAATCGCACAGAAAAAAGCACGATCTTCAACCATAAGAAGACCTTTTCTGGCTTAAAGCGCACACGGCTTCAGTTTAGACGATGACAGTTTAGAAAAATACATTAAAGTGACATTTCACGATTATTTTTACATAAATTTTACTTTTATTCTATCTGAAAGAGCATGTTTTCTTATGAAAATTCTAAAAAATTCAAGCCAAAATATTGAACCGTTTACGAGAAATATTTATTTTTGTGCCAAAATTAAACAAATTGTTGTGGACAACAGTTCAGATTTATATAGAATTTGTCATTTCTGCCCCAGCTTTAAAGGCGTATTTTTCGCTTATAAATAACAACTTCAAAAAACTGATAGCATTTCTATGCATTAGAATGCTCAATCTTTGCATCACGACATACTTTTAAAAAAATGAAATAAATGTGAAATGTCACTTTAATGTCTATAATTTTAGGAAAGTAAAGATTAACTCGAAATCCAATCTATCTTTTAGTGAACGTATACCGGTATTTTCTTTACATGTATCTTAGCTTACTTCTTGCATAAATTGTTAGCAACATGATACGGTTCAGCAACACGATATTTAGTTAGTAATTAATTCATTTATATTTTCATCTAAAAATCAAAAACCTTCCCACATGAAAGAGTTTATAGTGATCAAACTAAAGATTGCATAGCAAGCTGTATATTTTTTCGTAGTGATATTTATTTCATTAATAATTTTGTTGAAATTTCGGCATAAAGGGAACATCGCGATTTAAACACTATTGCAGTTTCTAGATTTCAGAGGGTGTTGCCTTTAGTGTTTAGTGTCAACGGTTTATGCAATGATTCTAACTCAAAGAAATAAAATCGCTTTTGTACTATTTCTTCTGCAACTTTAATTATGTTGTAATAAATGAACATGATTACTATTTTTCCGTTTCATTACATAGGAGATTTAAACAAGTTATTGCCGTTTCAAAGACGAAAAATACTGACCCTTTATATGTCAACTTTAATATGTAGGCTATGAAAAGCTGTTGAAAAGCACGATGAGTTTGAATTGAAAAGTTTGATGAATAAGATAAAAACAAAATTTAAAAAGTAAGTTTTAACCCATAACCAAACGGCAACATTTTAGACATGCCAGAATCAAAGAAGTTGCAGACGACTATGTCCGGTTTAATAATTTCTATATTTTCGGAAAGTTTTGGTAGAAAACGTTATGTAAAATGACGAATGTTTCGACAATGCTTTCAAAAGCCTTTATCTAGAAAGGAGTCAAAAAGTGTCACTGAGTGGGAGTGGGTTAAACAGTTTGTTAACACATTACAACACACTCACTCTTGTTAACTCCTCATAAGAAAATGGCTTTGGAAAACATCGTGGAAAAGGAAGAAATTGCTTGTGGCAAGATATTTCCTCATTTTCCAAAATGTTTTCTACCCCAAAAGACACCATTCATTTGAAATTGTGGTCTGTAACATTTTTCAAATTGGACCAATATAAAATTTTGTCGTTTGGTCATTGGTTAAACAGTTCCTGCTGTTTGATCAATATTTTCTAAAGCATGATTTATTTGAAAAAGGGCAATAAATTTTGTGCTAAAAATAGACTGGATTTATCGTTATGTTTTAATAACCCGTCGGTGTCGTTATAAAATCTCGAAACTACGGCTTGAATCAAGCCGTAGTTACGAGATTTTATAACAACACCTACCAAATACCATAGTTTGTCCGACATTTCGTCACTTTTCACTGGATAAAATCGTTCCTTACTATCGGCTACTTACCGAAAAAGTCGCTAACTATACTCAGCGGCATGACTATAAAACAGACCAGCAGATCGGTCATGGCCAGTGAGAGCAGGAAGTAGTTGGTGACAGTCTGAAGCCGCTTCTCCATCGAGACAGCCATACAAACGAGAATATTTCCCGCCATTCCGAACATCACGATCGGCGTCAGAAATAACACACCCCAATTATAACGTTGTCCGGATATTGGTGCGTATCCGGGACTAGTGTCATTCAAGTTGACATGGATTTCGGATAGTCCGGTTATATCCATATATGTTTGATTTTGTGTTGTAATTCCGGTTGAATTATGCTTCCAGACATAAGGCGAGTATTCAGCCATATTGACATGTACCGGCTTCACTATATCCATCTACAATAGTTTTCACAGTTTGTATCATTTTGGAATCAACATTTTCTTTCTTTTGAAGTAATTTAAGTATTTAAAATCACTTTTTCAAATCGTTCCTCAATCCTCAACATGAATCGTGTCTGTCATCACGCGACGATGAAAGTCATGCACCGTTAAATGTCAGCCGATATTTGGTGCATTCCATATTGTTGAAATTTGGCACGCTGCATCTAACATTGTTGAATGTTATACATGTACACTAACTGCTTCGTGTTTCCATTCATTTGATACCATGCCTGAAAGATAAAGAAAACAGTTGAACTAGGAGCTTGCATAAAGGTTCCTTATTGCATTGGAGACCAACATGGAACCTGATCTGCCTGAGCATACGCACAGTATGATCTGGATCAGTATTGTTTTCTAGTATCTTCTATATGCTCTGGATGAGCGTGGATCCTGTTAAGACATCAACTTGGCACAGTTGGATCTTGATGCATGGTAGTCTCTAATTCTATCGGGGCAATTCTTCCAGATCATGACTTAGTTTAACATTTTTCTATCCAACAATAACTAACACTAATTCAAAGAATTTCAGCTTATCAACTTGTTTAATGTTATACACTGACTGCTTGATATTCACATTCATTTGACATTTTCGGTTGGTCGTCGATAATTTTCTTATCATGTCTTGTTTAGACGATCAACCAAAATCGAGAATATCTCTAGGTTTTCATTGCTTCAACCTTATTCGCATTGATCATATATTAATTAACAGAATAATTAAAAAATACCGAAAACATGTTTTACTTGATTACCTGCGTGTACATGTATGCATTTTTCAGATGATCGTTTTCCTATTGTCTTCTAAAGTGACAAACTTCAGCGATAATTCTTTCCTTAACACAAAAAATTAGAATACCCCAAAGCTGCTACACACACCAATTAAAGTATAATTTATGTTGTCTGAAATATGGTTTTTTGCCCAATTAGGCACAGGAAATATTGCGACAAAACGACAAAGCTAGTCATCATTTTTCTTCTTTTGCATCAATATTTTCCTTTTCCAAGTCCTTCACACTAGGAACACAAAAAGAGCATCTTATTTGGGAAAGGCTGGAGATATTTACGACAACATCCAAACTGCCATTTGAAGCTGGAGTTCACAGTATTATGACAATAGAACATCAACATAAATGGCTAACAAGTAACGGCAATATCATTGTGATGGTATATTAATTTTACACAGCTGTTGGCTAAGAGGATTAGTATTTGACTTCATTTCAGAAATATTTGTTTATACCTCGAAATAGTACTTTTAGAGGTCAAAAACTTTCATTTTATCTCTTCATTTCTATACTCCATCAAATAAGCCGGGTTTTTGTAGTTGTTGTATGAATTTAAAATAAGTCCCAATAGCCTTTCTGATCAGTGTGTGTGAACTGATCATGGCTAATCGCAAAAGCCACGAGGAACCTTTTTCAGATCCTGGCTCAAATAATAAACGCTTAAGAGCGTTCATAGTTAAAAGTGTGTGCACATTGTAATCTTAATTTCAATACATACATATGTATCTCCTGGTATGAACGCTGAGTAATATATCGTCGCTTTTCTGCGAAAACCTCGTAACTGCAGCTTGTTTTAAGCTGCAGTAACGAGGTCTTCGGAGAAAAGCAGCGATATTTTGTGTTGTAAAAATCGTCGCTTTTCTCAGCTTGGTTCAAGCTACAGTTACGAGACTTATGAAGAGAAGCAACGAAATGCTAGCTTAAAAAATGTAGGTTTCTTTGAGATTTCCTAAGACAAGAATAACCAGATATTCCCGTGTAAATGACATACAATGAATGAGATCTGTTGATCATCAATAATCTGTGTACATGGGTATAAACCTGCAGAGACATTTGAAAACAACATCAACAACAATACACTATATTATGTTCCTCAAAATATAGCCATTGAATTTTGAGTTATATGATATTGGATCATTCTCAATGATTCCACATTACATTGATTTACCTAAGACGATATTTTGATACAATAAATTATAATATGATGAGAGAAATGCATACTTTACTTTACAATGTATACCCATGAAACGGATACGTATAAGCGATCTCAAATAAATGCAATGTAATCCTTAAATCCAGAAACAAAAACATAAGTCATCGTATTCCTTACACATATGTAAATATGACACATTTAAAAATCCATTAAGTAGGGTACAATTGAGAATTGGTGTCAAACTACCGTATATATGTAAGTCATAAAGCTGTAGTTAAATTGGTTTACCTCGACTTTCCTAGTTAAATTAGGTATAACTAAGAAGTTGGTGCTATACCGTTGTAAGAGCAAATAAACAGTAAAAATACGTAAAATGGTTTCACACAAATAGCCTGATATTACACCAAAAACTAAAAAAAACCTCTAAATTTAGGTTCAGCGAGTCACAGTCCATCACACCTCATTTACCCTTACCTAAACAAAACACGCTGTTGGCGAGACAGAAAAAAGTAACTTAAAAACCCCCGGAGAAAAGGTTAATAATCAGCATTTTCTTCCATCAATGATTTGAAGGCCTGTGTTATAAATCGCAACATCTGCTTTCAGTGGCAATCATTTTGTCCTTTCCAGCACTGAATTTTACCAATTACCAAACGGAAAAAATGGACTATTATAATTTGAAAGGTGTTGTAGATGACAATTTCAAGTTGATGAAATTTTAAAACTTTTTCCAATTTGGGTAAGAAAACATTGTGGAAAATGAAGAAATTGCTTGCTACAAGCAATTTCTTCATTTCCCACAATGTTTTCCAAAGCCGTTTTCTTCTTGGGAGTCAAAAGGCGTCACTATGCAGCACTGAATTAAATACAGAAGCATATAAATCGTTGTTGTTTTGAGAAAGGGTTATACAAATAAAGTACTACTATTTGTACCCGGTATTTATACTAGCGTGACAATGGTCTACGTCTACTGTGACATGGTTTGGTGTTGCGGTCACACTAAATTAGATTATTACATAATATTTCACAATATAATTATTTTGTGTCGTCATTTGTGTCGTTATTTTTTGGCTTCTGCTGCAAAGTATTTTCTTCTTTCGTACATGTCTATCTTTTTTTTATAAGTGACAACAGTTAAAATATACCCCTTTTTTATCGACACTTGTACAAAATGGGAACATTTGCAATGAATTTTATCAATTTTATGCCAATGATACTTAGCGAGGTAGACAAAATCGTTACTTTTCGCCGACAAATGTTTCAGAAGTCATGAATTCGTAAAATCAGAATTATCGCGAATCTCAAATTTGCTGGGCAAAATTATCTTTATGACGTCATTGATACATAGATTTACTGTTGTTGTTTTTTATAGTACTGCAAATCCGATGTCTATAATAGATTCACAATTAAACGAGACTGATTACAATTGTTTAGATTATCCAAAACAACTGTAATAAGTCTCGTTTAATTGTGATTTTATTATACAGCTTATACTATTCAAATTGTAGATTTATTTAGTTAAGCTTTCGAAATGTTCGAATGCAACCAACGACATATACAAACACCCATCCTACCCGTAGAAAAGAAAAGCTACATCTTTAGCGTTGATATCATACAAAAGATAAAGATAAGACAAAACAACTGATGTAGAAGATTCGTGAAAGCGACAAGATAAGTTGAGCGATATACCGTATGTACGAGCTCTTGCTCGCATCCAGAATCTCAATTTTAAGGTCAGCATATCGTCGCTTGTCAACGAAAATCTCGTAACTGCAGCTTCAAACAAGCTGCAGATACGAGGTTTTCGTTGAAAAGCAGCGATATCGTTGATAAAGTTAAAACATGTCGCAAATACAGCTCGATATAGTTATAGTGACGATGTTTTTTAAAGTGACAGATGACAAAATGTTAATAAACCAATCTTCAATATGAGAAATTACCTGACACATCATCTCTAGCTATTAGCTGGAGATGATCTGCTAGCCTATGAAAAATACGTCAATGATAATGTAAAGTGGGTTCTAATTGCACCATGTCTAGCACTCACACACGTGCTATTTATTGATCATACATGATATGTGCAATTGTAAACAAACAACACACAAATGGGATAGTCCAAAACATCTATCAAGAACATTAATACATATGAAAGGGTTAACGAATTTCCCAAACAACAAAGTAGAATTAAGTGTGAATGCGTGTCTACAACTATAGAAAGGCTTCCAAAACTTACAGTATAAAACATGGATACATTGAGATACACTTACTGCTTTTCAGATTTTCTTTCTCTCTTTTCCCTACTATGGTTTCTAAACTGATTTGCCTGAATCAAGGCCTCTTTTGGAAAGGGATATACAATTTATAGCTGGGGTCCAAATCTAGTCGTTGTTTGTTTGCAACTATAACTAAAAATTGAACGTACCAGGTACTAGATAGTTTTACAATCTTAATGTGTTTTGGGTCAATGATTAATTAATACTTTATATAATTCACTCGTGTACTATCAACGTGTTATGACTATGGGTAATATTTTGATCACGATATAATCGTCTGTATACATGTCCATCCGTCTGTTCATCTATCGACGATCAATTAACCCTTTCACAAATAAGACAATGTTATTACGTACGTGGCTGGAAAGGCTTTGAATAAAATTGAGTCAAATGAAAAAAAAAAAATATGTTGTTACATGTAACCAGCAATTTCCCCATATTTCTCAATGTTTCCTGTAGCCCAATCTTATGTTCTGTAAATGAATCTGTGTGTTATCATTACGAATTCTGTCGACCACAGTAGATCTAGCTTTCAAATTGCAATATGATGTTTGGAAATGGTGACATTCTACAGTAGACATTCTAATTTACATGTAGTGGAAATTGACATAACTGTGCTGTGCAATAGACGTCGATAATGTCGTGAAAATGTTCTTTAGTAACCCATTTTTCAAAACACATTTGTCTCTCACTGATGGATGTGAATTATCTAAGTGAAAGAGCATCTTGGTGATCGGATTAGATATTGTGGTAGGTGGTAGAACTGACAATTTCTAGGAATCCATGCTAAGGTGCACTAGCCAATACGATATGAACATAGAAGTTGAAAGAAGTGTTAAATCCAAACCAACTAATATTGGCCGATTGCAAGCCAACAACTAAGGAGTTCGGACAATCACCGTACACAATACCGCGTGCACAGTCTGTCCAAGATCTGTTTTGATCTCAAATAGACTCTGCATTATCTGTAGCAACTGTCATTGAGTAGCATGAACCATGATCAAACTGCTATAAGGTACAGATTGATCTCGAATGGCAATGAATTTTGTGCTAAAAATATCTTATGCTTTCCGTTATGCTTTGATAAACCGTCGGTGTTATTATAAAATATCGTAACTACGGCTTGAATCAAGCCGCAGTTACGATATTTTATAGCAACACCTACGAAATACTATTTGTTTGTCCGAACTTACGCCACGATTAATTAGATAAATGTTTATTATGTTGGTCTGAAATGACATAGTGTACATGCCTTTCTTCAGATGACGATTAAGGTCATCTTCGCAAGCCAATGATTTTTAACCCTATGTCGTTCCTTCGAAATGCGGCCGCGGCCATGACACAGTTGGTAGCGCGTGAGACTCTCATTCAAGAGGTCATGGGTTAAAATCACGGCAAATATCCCTGCAGACAAAGTTATCCCCCCAATGGTTTGATAGTCGTTAAGCTGTGTGATCTACTGGAGGCTCGGTTAGGATGTTGTGGTAGTACTGACAGGAGAAGTGCTACGAATCTGGAATTAGGTGTTCCAGCCTCAGCGATATGACCGTTACAATTGAAAGAGGAGTTATATCCCAATCAACCAATCCTTTCAGGAACAAAATGGTGGTAGAAACCTTTGTTTGCGAAGACTAATACATGTATACTGTGTAAGTACAATATAGTACGTGGTTAATAGATGAGTACATTTCCTTGAGCTAGGTGCCATTTATCCGTAATTATTCACTTACATCCTCTAGACATCGCATAAAACATCTTCATTAACTCTTTTCCCAAAAATGTGAATACTGACTTTGTTAAAACGGCTAAACACCCGACAAAAACGGTGGGAAATGCATATAACATAATCAGAGAAACATTTAACTAGTAGTTGCTTGATACCAGCAATTCGCCTACGTATCAGCAATTTCTCTTCGTCAAAGTTTTGTACCTTTTTGAATGAATCAGGAACTTGAAAATCATGCATGGTTTGAGAAAGAGTAAAGCTTTTAACCTGATGAACTTCAAAATGCATGCTGCGTTTCTATTACATTTTACTGTCTTGTACATCTCAACGGGACGTCTCTAATCTAACTTCCAATCAGTTTAAAATGAAAGGAAATGTGCAGACGGGCCTTTTTAATGCTGGATACGCGCCACGCAAAATATGGAATTAAGATTAATATTCGAAATTTCGTTAATGAGATACATGTAACAATTAACTAATGAACGCATGTAAGCGATATATATACTGATTAACCCATTACCAAGCGGCAAACTTTAGACTGCACAAAATTCATAAATGCTGCAGACGAAAATTTCAATTAAATAAAATTCTGATACTTTTGGTCTTTTAGGGTCGAAAAGATTGTGTAAAATGAAGCAATTGCTTGTCTCTCCACAATATTTTCAAAAGTCTTTATGTTTTAAGGAGTCAAAAAGAGTATATAAGTGGTAATGGGTTAAATGTTGCAAAACAATGCATGCTTACCGGAGGTGTTCTGTCTCAAAAGAATGTTTCCTTAGTTTGATGACTGCACAGTTATGATGAAGCTTGTTTGTTAGACATTAAAATTAAACACATCATTTTGTCAGCATTATCAATTCTTTGGTTTGCAGCAACTTTTTGAAAAATTGAAAAAGGGGGTATGATTTTCGTCGTTTTGGTAAGGCTTAGCCCCATTACCAAGCGACAAAGTTTTGGACTGTTTCAATTTGAAAGATGCCGCAGACGACGATTTCAAGTAAATAATATTTTACACTCGTTAGTCTTTCTGGATATAAAACACGGTGGTCAACTTCTTCATTTCGACAATGTTTTCCATGGTCATTATCGTCTGTGGTAACAGGTAAATATGAGCCGGGATCTGGAAAAACGTCCCTTATAGCATTTTTAGAAATTGAGTTTCATGATCAGCCTGTTCTCAAATTGAGTCCAATATGCATCCATGCTGCTCTCTTTAAGTAACTATAGGTCATGAAGAAGCTGTTAGAGAACAACATGGATCTTGATCAGACTGTGCGTATGCACAGGCTGATCTGGATCTATGTTGGGCTCAAAACCTTAAGGGACGTTTTTCCAGATCCTGGCTCAAATAGTTTCACACCCCCTTTTTCTGGTTTGCAATACTATAAGAGCTCTTTTATCAGATAAAGGCAAATATGCATTTGTAGCTTCCAGACATATAAAAACATATTTCATTGCCAAATAAATGTTTTATGATAGTTCACTGCCTTGCTTCCAAAACATCGAAATATCAGGTTTAAACAAGCTCGGGTTACGCGTTTGTTTCCATTTAATGAAAAGCAAATATTTATTTTTTGCATTTGACTTTCAAATGGCAAGAAATTCGTATGTATTTTACCAATCCAAAAGTCCAAACTCTTTCGTCACTTTTCAACATAAGCATGGTAACTGCAGCTTGTTCTAAGCCACAGTTATTAAGTTTGTGTTGAAATATAGTGATGTCTTCAATATAATTCTAATAAAGATTATATTGATACTATGTCCTTTTTCCATTTAATCATGTACTAGTTTTGTCAAACATGCAGAATGTTAGTTTGGAGACTTTTGATGGAAATGCATCTAAATCCTCGATGATCATATCTTTAATTTAATAGATTCTCCTTGTCGCCCGCACGACCTTACAATTCGGAAGACCCTAATTTTATGTCATTTTGGAAACCTTGTTCTTTCTGGTTTTTTTTTACAAGACTCTCAAGTTGCCGACAAAAACGCCTTGCTAAAACAAGCCTTTATTTCGACATCCTTGGTAAACAGAGATAAAATATATTTGCGAACACATGGAAACTGTTGATTGCTAGACTTATATCCCCTTTTCTCAAATTCAACCATGCAATATTATACCGCTCTATTCCAACAAAAACATCATAATTACAACTGTAAACAAGCTAAAGATACCGGATTTTAGTTGAAAAGCGACGATACTTACATGCACATGTTATTTTGCTCATGTTTAAAATTCGTACATTTACAAGCTTTCAAGTGGAGCATCCACAATTTGTTTTGCCATTTAGGAAAGGATCGACCATGCATGTGTATATCTGTTCATTTGTACTATTTCAAATCGTCGCGTTTCAAGGAAATCCTAGTAACTGCAGTTTAAAACAAGCTGAAGTTACGAGGTTGTTATTGAGAAGCATCGAAATATTCTCAAATATCATAGACATATTGAAAGGAGGCATATCCTGAAGAAATGAAGTAATCATGAACGAAGCTTGGAAGTATAGGAAGAACGGAAATTCACGACCGAGAATCAAATGACACATTAAATTCCAAACATCGTCAATCATTCTGAAGCTATGTGAACAATCTGAATTTATGTTGAAGC
The DNA here is from genome assembly GCA_963680895.1 of Fragum sueziense. Classification (NCBI taxonomy): domain Eukaryota; kingdom Metazoa; phylum Mollusca; class Bivalvia; order Cardiida; family Cardiidae; genus Fragum; species Fragum sueziense. The sequence goes on from OY804607.1 coordinate 43,392,011, forward strand.
AGAGAAGGTGGGAAACCGTCAGAAGTTTGATGGATGTGGTAGGTATTTTAAAAAGATCTGGTTTTGAAAACATTATCTAATCATGTATCCTTTCCCAAACAAGACATTGTTATGAAGCAAATGATATGAAACGTACAAAGATAACCGGAATTTTCCCCTTTGTCCCAATATTTTCTGTGCTTCATTCAAAAAGTGGACAAAATATAGATGATTAGATATTTCTGCTTTTCTTTGATCTTTTAAAAGAAAGAAAGAATTAAAGAGATGGAAAATACAAAAAAAAAACCTAATGCTGATAATCGATATTTTCCATTTGCCCAAATAATTTCTGTACTACCCATTAATTTTGATGAATCATATCTTTATCAACATTCATTTTGATCTCTGGGGCAGCTCTCAAATCGGAAACGATTTTATCTAGCCATTTTGGACAAACAATATCATTGCGTAGGTGTTGATATAAGATCTCGTAACTTCGGCTTGATTCAAGGCGTACTTATGAGATTTTATAACAATACTGACGGTTTATAAATACATTACGGTAAACAAAGTCTATTTTAGCAAAAAAAAAACAACATAAATCCATTGCTATTCGACTATCCTAAACTTTGGTTGTTTTGGAAAGAGAGGAAGTTTTAGTATTCTCATAGCTATCTACAATTTACGGAAAAGTCCCACTGCGCAATCCTCAATCTATTATTTGATGGATCCAGAAAATCGTTTAAATAGATTTATTTTTATGAATCTAATATTTCACACGTTGTATATTTTGTTGATTGATTGTCTTATAACTCTTTCCAAAAGCTAGCATGGTGCTATACGTCAAAAAAATACTTTAGGAAGCATCGAAAGAAAAGACAAAGAAGAATAACAATGTAAAACGCCATTCTTTTGAAATATGGAGGGGAATATCCGCCAATTCTTCTTCTTCTAAATTACATTAATATTGTGCTAAATTAATAGTTTTACTCGATTTTTTGTAAGTGCATTCTTCCTAGTGCTAAATGCGTACTTCATATTTACAATTTTGTCGGTCAAACGTAAGAAAAGTGACATCAAATTTGTAAGTAAACACTAAGCAGTAAGGATTTGTACACAGGTAACAAGAAGATCTCAAAAGGCATTAGTACGAATGTAAAATGCATTAGCATGAATTTAGTAAGAATTCATATTCATATAACTGCGGGGAACCAATATCTTCGGTCGCTTCCGTAAGTTATATCTGCGAGTGACGTCACATTTAACATATTTTTTTCTCGTACTTTTTTAAATTTCTGAAGTTAATCTAAGCAAAATATTGAAGATGCGCGTATATATTATTTAAAACAAATACGTTTAAGAATATTATTTCTTCAATTTAACTAAATATTAACTTTGTAAATTATCATTTATAGTTTTTATGTAGTTTACAAAGATATTAGAAAAATTCATAAGACAAAATATATAGACTAATTTGATTCACCCGCTGTTTGATGGTGTCCTTATAGTACAGTTATTTTCAGTCAACAAAACATGACTATCTGTTATAGCAAAGGCTTACAACCATGATATATGATGCAGGCATTCGTTCATAATTCCAGTGGTATAACCTATGAGGCGAAGCGGCAAAATGATGGAGCTGATCGCAGGGAATCGAAACATACCCTAATGTGCCTATTTAGACCGAATATGGCTTGGGCAACAGCATTGCCGAAATTCAAAGGGGTGTGGTCATAGAAGTCAGGGATTTATGGCATCAGGCACTCTGAGATCTGGAGCAAGATTTTTCCCCAGAAGATTAGTGCTCTAAGAAATCTTGGCATCAGCTTCAGTGATGGTTTAAATAAAATCAAGCCATTTGAAGCATACTCTCGGGGTTTTTCAGCTTCGTTGACGCTTCTACATTGTCCAATTTATCACGAAATCCAGAACTTATTCCAAGCAAAAGTCATCGTCATTTGCAAGTCAACATTAAATAATCAATATTTTGTTAATAGTTGGTCAATTCAATTTGGTTTAAAGCAGAGAGGGTTGAAAAATGCTAGGAATAAGCTGAACGTGATTGATTTTTGAAAAAATCAACTAATAAAAAGTTATTGAAGATCAACCAAAATTTTGGTTTACCTTCAATAACTTTTTTTCTTATGCTTTTTTTTTTTTTTGAAAATCCACTAGTTAGGGCTTCGTTCATCTTATGCGTGATGTTTGTGCACCTTTTGTGCTACAAACCGAATTCAAATCGATCACGTATTGAAATAACAAAATTATTGAAGGTTTTCTGATATTGTTGTGTCGTGTGGTTACTAGATCTAGTATCCACCGTGTCTTGAAATAACGAGAAACCCCCTCATATAGCCTCAAAAGCGCAATGGTTAGCGTACTCGGCTTGTAACCCGGGGGACTCGAGTTCAAGCCGTCCTCGGGGATTTGTCTTTTGACAAAACACTTTATTGTCTCAGTCTGTCCTGTTGTATTGAGTGGGTAGCAGTGAGGTAAAACTTATTGACCCTGATCTTCTGATCCACACGTAAAAATGAATGTACCGAGAAACAGGAGTCTATTTACTCTAGCTTAGCTAGTGTTGTCCCGAAAGCAAGCATGGAAAATGCATGTATAAACGAACGAACGAACGAAGCAATGGTTTGTATTCTTATTGTACTTGGGATAGTAAGAGACTGTTTGGAAAAGGATGAAGATGTGATATTTAAATGAATGAGGGACTCGTGGAGCACAATACTGGTTACCAGCATACTAACAAACCATGTCTTTACGTCTCTTCCCAGATATTTTCTATAACATACTCATTAATTTTAATTTAATATTGTAGTCTAGAGAATATATTCTGCTTTTCCAAAATGTGTTTGTATGCGTTTTCTTTATCATAGGCCTACCATCAGGACTAAAAATTGTTTGAGAAAAGGGTTAACCGACTATAGATCTCAAAGCCTAGCTAAAAATATGAGAGTTCAAGCTCCATACCAATGATGGGTTTCAAAATAAGCAATAATTTCAAGGACAAGCTGGCATTGGAGTACCATCTTACTTAACTATGATAATTATCCAACGTATTACCAAGTCGTGCAGGCTGGTATAGGCCTAGGCCTAATCACCACAGGGAATCGAATGAAACAATATTTTCGATAATTTTCAATAATTCTGTCAATATGATTATGACCGAAAAAAATGACCTGAAGCAGAGAGTGCGGGAAACGCCAGGCATTTGCTGAATTCGCGAAAAAATCAGCTGATAAAAATGTTATAGATGACTAGATCTAACCAAAACTATTTTTTTTCATTAAATCTACCACAATAGATGTAATCTAAAGCTTAACGTTTGTCTACCTTCTCTGCTTAAAATAATGTCCAATTCGGTCAGTATTTTAAAACAGAACTAGAGTAGATCTTCTTGTTTTGAAGATTTTCTATAGGTCTAACTGTTGTGTCACGTGATTCTCGATCATGATATGCATGTTGTTATTAACATCAAAGACATACCCTCACCTGCGCAATATCGTGGAGGCTTTTACAAAGTCACATCTCGACAAGAAAAGAAACCTTTGTAAAAAGCATTTTATTCTGTTCCCTCGCCATTTCAAAAATCATTTTTTAATAAGTAAGGGATAGTCATTAAAATTACTTCCCTTTATATCCCTTATTAAAACACTGAGCAATATAGCTTTTACTCATTTTTTATATATTTAAAAAATCAAATTGCCGTATTCTTTTATGCAAAAATATATTGTTTATATAAGTATATCTACTTTAAGTGCTTCTGATTGATCTAAAATGTTTGAATTGAAAATAATTTTTTAGACTTTTATATAAACAACTTTTCGTCCTTCGGCTGTAGCTGTAGCCAAACATAATGTACTTCCCTACCACCCTATATTGAATCGAGCCTTCCCTGGGCGGCAGATGTAGAAAAAAAAGAAGCAGACAAACTAATGAAATCTTGAAAGACTTTGCAAATTGGAACCATCTAACCCCGGTTTAGTCTTATGCCATAAGAACGCACCAGGTTATATAGATTTTGAAGCCATGGCTAGACGAGCATCATCAGGATTCAAGCTCCACACCCGTAGTTGCTTTCAAAATAATTAATAATTTTAAACGATAATCTTAGATATGCTAATTATTCTATGTATAACGAAGACATGCAGGCTGGTATTATGTGGTATATACGCGGTAGGGAATAACGTGACACATTTTTAATGTTTTTCAATAATTATGTCAATATTATGACATACGAGGGGTGATCCAGAATTAGCGGTACTGGCTTTATAACTTCAATATAAATCCATTTAAGTCAATCAAATTTTAATAGCATAAAACGTAATTTATCAATGGTCAATCTACCAAATTTCATCAAATTCGGACCTAAAACAAAAAAGTTACAATAAAACTAGTTTTGTGCATAACGAAAAGGCGGGGCAGGTAGACAAAGAACGTCATGACGTCGCAAGTTCGCAACGTTAAAATAATGACGTTATTCCTCCACACAGTCACCTAGAGTTGCAATTCATGTACTGTGACGTTCAATTCACCCACTATACATATCCCTGTACCATTGCTTGTCGATTGGAGAAAACATCCGCTGAATGTCTAGAGCTAATTCACCAAAGATCTTGAAACTGTGACATTTCAGTACTGATTTCCTACAGGGAAATACCCGCAATTCCACTGAAGCTTGAACTGATGAGAAGGGAAGATTTTGAAATAGCTTTCTTGGATTGGAGATGAAACAGGTGACGTCCGCTGTTGTGATTTTTAAGTGTTTTAAGTCATACAAGTGCATCTAAATTGTTGTTAGAATATTATCAAGGAATTTGCTTCTAAACGAAATCTTTGCTCAAGAATTTCTTCAAAGCCCGATCACGTTTTCCCATAATTATTTGTATTAGGAAGATATAAAATCTACTGCCAGCTGAGCCTATTCATGTTTAAAGTATCTGTCAGTATTCAAATCTCACTACCATAACTCAATTCCGTCTTGTAACAAATGTATTTGATGGTGGAGCGGCGACCTCAAACGTTGACGCCCGTAATAGCTTTTGTTGACGTCGCGTCCAGATGCTCCTCTGACTACTTCCCCTGTTCTTTTCCTACAGCAATGTTCGTCCCTTATTGAACATTCAGTACCAAACGATTGTGGAATTTCTAGATAAAGAATGTTTTGTGAGTTTTTCTACATTATTTTGTACATATCGAATGGGGAATTTCCATGTTTTACGCAAAACTTAAAAACCGTGCACGTTCAAATACTCGTCCAACGTCATAGTTGACTTGTATCACCAAAGCAAATTGGTCCATAGTTTTCCCATTCAACCAGAAATAACGTTCAAATTTTGGTCATAGAATAGTATTAAGTTACTTTTGATGTTTCCAACGTCTCTGTAAAATGTGTTAGTTAGAAAGGGTTGAAAAAACATGTAGAATATTAAAAAGCTAAGAAATTTTACCCCTGCCCCGCATAACCGTACCTTGGTTGCTATGGGTACGCTTCCAACATGGACACAATTACAAAACAGTGCCAATATTTCCGTGTCATGTCAAATATGAATAGTACTTGTATTATGCCAAATTGCATCAAGAAAAACACAAAAATATTAATTTTAGAGCATCAGTACCGCTAATTCTGGATCACCCCTCGTATTAGGCAAAAAAGATCTGAAGCAGAGAAGGCGGGGTTTGCTAAATACAAAGGATCTTAAAAATCAGTCGATGAAAAAGCTATTGACGACCAATCAAAATTTTAGTTTATCGTCAATAACATTTTTGTCAGCTGGATTTTATAAAATCTACCATGGATATCTCAACCTTGGCTAGTGTCTACCTTCTTTGCTTCAAATCGTTTTTGAATTGGTCAGTATTAACAGAAATATTGAAGATTTTCTGTATTTGTTGTGTCGCGTGATACGGATCGTGTTTTACCATAAAATACATACCCTCCAGGCCCGTATTGGGTGGGCTGAAGTCCGTGTGACTGAATATTTGGGGGATAAATAGGATTTTCCCTAAATTTTCAGTGTGAAATAAGGAAAATTTGGAATTTTTGGCCAACATTGGGGATGGGGGGGGGGGGGGCTAAGCCCCCTAGCCCCCTGTTCCTTCGGGCCTGCCCTCATCTGCACAATGTCATGTGGACTATCACAAAGTCACAACTCCATGGTAGGATTTTTTCCAGGGGGTCCAGGACAAAATGATGGCTTTAAATGTGTTGAATGTGTTGAATATGTAATGATCTACTAACGTTATATAGACAAGATTTGATTATCGGCCAATGCCAGGTGTGTGTGTGTGTGTGTGGGGGGTCCAATTATTCGCGTATTTTCCTTCTTTCCTTTCATTCTCTGAACGTTTTGTTACCCTTTCCAGGCCCGTAGGAAGCAATTTCATATGGGGGGGGGGGCTAAAGCCCTTGTCCCGAATATTGGGGGGGGGGGGGGGCTAATTTGGATTTTCTCAAAATGTTCAGAATAAAATTCGACATTTTTGGCCAACATTGGAGGGCTTAGCCCCCACATCCCCCCCCCCCTAGCCCCCCCCCCCCCCCCCCCCCACCCCCTGTTCCTACGGGCCTGCTTTCCCTTAAGATTGGCCGATCTGATTGTTCTTGCAGACGACGAAATTGGTGGTATTAAATTAATTACTTGTATCCAAATAAGTAGGGAAAATATTCAGACAAAAGTTGAAATTACGTAAGGGTTAAACCAATTTGTGAGATCAAAACCAAATACCGTTCGGAAAGGGTTGATTGCATTTATAAGTGATGATATAAAATGTAGGCATAGGATGGTGTATCAGATTACGCTATCAGCAAAAAGTTTTTATATATAAGTTAAAAACTATTTTTCAATTCCAAACGTTTTTAAGCGGACAGAAACAATTCAACTAGATATGCATAAAAGAAATAGTAGTCATTGCATGAAATGCCTAAGCTCACGGTGATTTGATTATTTATCCCATAAAACGAGTAGATGTTATATGTTTTATAAAACAGATATAAAGGGAAGTAATATTTCCATGTTTTGTCCCTATCCCCAATTGAACCCAAGACGGAAAATCCCGAAGTTAATGATATGTGTAGTGGAGTTATCTTCCTTCATTAGTAATTTGCGCTGAAAGGAAACCAGCGAAAATATTACTAATGATGGCAGATAACTCGTTCTTTTAAATGCAACTTGCTTAGTGTCTGTTTAGTACTTACTACTGCATACTTCAAATATTTTAATTTCACATTTCTAGTGCGTACTTAGTAATTAATACTGCTTACTTACGATTTTGATTACACTTTTCTTACGTAGGCCTATGACCGTCAAGAATTGGAAGTATGAAGAACCCATTTGGAAGTATGAAGTATGCATTTGGCACTAGGGCGAATGCACTTGCAGAAAATAGAATGTAGCATAATACTAATGTAATATAGCAGTAAGAAGAATTGGCGGATATTCCCCTCCATATTGAAATTGGCTTTTACAACATCTTTTAACTTTCACAAGTTGCACAACATTTGTCATGCGGTAAATTATTTGTTTTACTGCGTGGACCGAAAGTCAAATGTTAAATAAATTCAGTGGGTAATTTTCATAAAGTCCATTTTCAATGCTTCGTCACAAATAGCTTTGATATCAATTTAGATATTCTGTTATTTTAATCTTCCAAACATTGCTAATTTTATTTTTCTACATTCATGACATTTTCCTTCCTGTTCTGAATTTCAGTTAAAGAGACTGCTCGCTCGTAAATACAGCTTCAATTAGCTTGTAATTACGATAATTTTAAATAACATTGGCGATATGAAAAGCGGATCGGACTCAAAAGAGGCCAATTGGATGCCGCATTTGGAAACCTTTAGTACACTATGAAGAATATCGTCGCTTTTCTACGAAAACCTCGTATCTGCAGCTTGTTTTAAGCTGCAGATACGAGGTTTTCGCAGAAAAGCAACGATATTTTAGATTCAGAAGAGTTTCAATCTAGAATCGATGCCGATTTCATATTCCTGGAGGTCCCTTTCAGCGTGACGGGTTTCTCTTATTATAAGAAAAGATTCAGCAAGATATTAATACGATTTGGTTGAAGAACGCCTGTTAAAAAAGACATTTTCGACCAACAAAAATTTTAGTTGTTCTTCAACTTTTAGTATGATTTCCATAAAGCAAACCTCTTGCATTTTCCGGCTTTGTCTTTTCGTTTATTTTTTCATACCGGTCATATACCAACACGATTGTCAAAATAGAATCGAAAACCTTGTGTCACGTGATATCCCGCTGTGTATATAACTCTGGGTTTTACTTTGCTGTTCAATAAATCAGTTTTTGCATGACACCAGACTATTGAGCATGTTCTGCGGTTATCAAGAGTCAGGTTCATGAAACCAGATTCCTCATTATACATAATTAATGAACATTCATCAGCACTTTACACGGATTTTGGGTGAGGCAGCTGGATTGTAAATAATGGAATGCCCTGCACATGTACTACATATTATAACTTTCTTAGATACATTCAAAATCAATTTTGTCAGAGTCTGCAAATATGGTTCTTACAAGATTTGAGACCAAAATGGATCCTGACCAGCCACTGTATACTCTTTGTCTTATCAGAACCCATATTATCTTTAACACCATTTCTTAACATACTGCAACTGCAAAACAGTAATAACGATGCTTATTGGCATGCACTTTTGCACAAATTGATCTGGAACCATTGTATATACTAGTAGTTCAAAATATCACAATGCCTTCTTTTCACTGGCGGTGAACTAATACAATTTTCGCTACAACAAGGTATAGATATTTTGCGATTAAATGTGAATTTATAGATTTTTTTCTAATGACAATGAACTTGTTCTAAAAACAGACCGGGGTTTACCGTTTTGTATCGACAAACTGTCGGTGTTGCTACAAAATCTCGTAACTACGGCTTCGATAAAGCCGTAGTTACGATATTTTGTAACAACACCGACGGAATACATTGATCGCGAAAAAACGTCCCACGCTTTGGTCGAATTCACCACCAGTGCTTTTACAAATTGCGGTTTATTAATTTCATTACTGACCTTAACATCGTCACCTTCTAAGACAGAATAACAATTTGTCAATCTGTTATTCTACAAATGAGACAGGATCTGGAAAAAGGTCCTTGAAGGCTTTTGAGCCCAACATGGTTCGAGATCGGACTTCGTATTTTGTTTCCCAATAGCATATTTGGGACCTTTAGCAACCGTATACATTGGCACGGATCCTGATCAGACTTCACTTAGGCACAGGATGATCATGAAACACGGCTATCTCAAATGCTATTAGGCACCATTTTCCAGATCCCGACTCATTCAAATATTCGTACACTGCAGAAAACAGAATCATAAGGTTAAGTCAGGTATTCTATCTGTTGATCATCGATTTCGATCTCAAACGTTCTCAACATCGTTTTTGTCTTGAAGGTATCGATCAGCGAGCATTGACTCGTGATGAAACATTAATTACAGTATACTCATTGTTGGAGCCAATGATTACCTGCTAGGTAGCCAATAATGTGTCTAACATGTCGCTAGTTTTCAACAAAAACCTCGTAACTGCAGCTGAAAACAAACTGCAGAACTTTACGATGTTATGTTGAAAGTGACATTATGATGTTGTGTGTTGTTGTTGTTTTGGTGGTGGTGGTAGTTGTTTTTGATGTTTTTCGAATCCTCCTAAACTCTAAAACTGTCAAACCGCACCTTAAGAAATAAAACCTTGTTGTTTATTGTTAGACCCGTTATTGATTTCAGCATATCGATTATTGAATGTTGGTACGGGATGAAAGATTAATTAAAGTCTACTCAGAGCATCAGATAAGAGGAAATGAATGCAATCTATTTTTTGTTATTTCAATTACAAACCCTGTTATGGGTACCCATTTAAATCGATTTTACGACGATTTTAGTGTGAACCCTCGACACAGGGTTTGTTATACAAGAAATGCCATATTTCAATTTGAAAAAAAGCCTTGACTCACTTTTATCTGTAGCTCTATTCCACTCATATTGTTGTAGCCAATAATCTATCAGATCGAATTAGACTTGATTACTGTTTGTTTGTAAACAAATACATCTACAACTTGGATGCTTCCGCACTAACCTACGTACGCGTAAACTGGCACACGATTTGTACGCGTTATCTGACGTACGTACGCTTTACATGCGTAGACGTAAATTTTATAAACCCTCCAAATCTGCAAATACAAGATCGAAAACGGGGATATATATTTAGCAAAGAAATTTATAACTATTTATTTATAAAACAGAAGAGTATGACAAAAAAAAGCAAAATCACATCACAAGCCATTATAATTGGACGAGACGTATGCCTCGGCCACTCAGAAATATTTCACATCCTTATCACCATTAATATCGTCGCGTTCCAGCTTTTTCGAATCACGTTTTTTTTAAAAGCAGTGATATGTCGTTTGCATCAGTTTTTCGAAATGGACTTTTGTGAAATGATGTCGTTTGATGCAGGTTTAAAGTGATTAGATATCCCAATATTTAAGTTATATCTTGAAGACTGGTGAAATAGAATTACGTCTCCCTGGTGATTTTTGCACCAGATGGCACACAGAAACAAATCCAAGCCCTGTTAAAAGCAAGAAAGAATATTTGCGAACGAAGGATTCGAACACATATGGAGCTAACTATTTGGATCTTTTTGTCTGCGATTTAACCTACAGAGCTATCTGGGTAATGATTTTTATGGAATCTCTGGTGAAGGTACCGTAAATGGATAGATTTACTTTAAAAATGAATTTCAAATTGGCTTTAACCCTTTTCCAAATACCGGTACCAAGCTTTCATGGTGTTCAAATTTGATTGTTGCTGCATAAGGCAAAAAGGGTATTAGGCCTACTAAGGATAACTTTTGTGAATTTTATAGGAAAGAAAATATTGAGGTAAAAGGAGAAAATGCTGAAAGTCAGCATTTTCTCCTTTTGCCACAAAATTTCCCTAAACCATTTTTGCTAGGGACGTCAAACCCAGTTCTTGTTTTGGAAAGGTTTTATCAAAGATGTTAAGCAAGGAGTGGTGTGGAATGCTATTAAAGCTTTCAACAAGGTAATTACTGGAAGTTATTAACACTATAAATAGACATAAATAGGATGTGGATATTAGTTAATTAGAATATGTTTTGTGTATTACGTGTCAGGCTTAAAGGATACATCTTGAATTTGAGATTGCATTTAGAAATCAATCTATAATCTCTAAAACGACGGAAATTTACTCATATAACCAGTTCCACATAGTAACGCCTTTCAAACGCACCTAAATAAAATGGCTTCAAAACATCATTGAAAATGAAGAAATTGCTTGTGATAAGCAATTCCTTCATTTCCCACAATGTTTTTTTTTAAAACAGAAAGACCAAAAGATGCATTTTTTCATTCACTTGAAATGTTCGTCTGCAATATTTACGATTTTCGATCAGTCTAAAATTTTGCAGTCTGGCAAATTTCAGATTGGTAAGCACAATCATGACCAGGGGTCCGTATTAATATCAACGATCTTACGACCAAGTCAGACGTGGAATCGTCATTGTGAAGTTGTCGTTAGATCGTTAATAACATGGTCCCTGATTACTCCTTCAACATAATTAGTATTTATCTTTGAAATAACAAATCAAATTTCATTCAGACCTAATTCTTATAGTTAAAGTGACATTTCACAATACTTTTTACATGAATTTTACTTTTATTTTATCTGGAAGAGCATATTTTCTTATGGAAATTCTGAAAATTTCAAGCCAAAATATTGAACAGTTTACGAGAAATATGTATTTTTGTGCTAAAATTTAACAAATTGTTGTGGACAACAGTTCAGATTTATATAGAATTTGTTATTTCTGTCTCAACTTTAAAGGCGTATTTTTCGCTTATAAATAACAACTTCAAATAACTGATAGTACTTCTACTCATAAGAATAAACAATCTTTTCATCAAGACATACTTTAAAAATATGAAATAACTGTGAAATGTCCCTTTAGTGGCAGAGCTACATGTAAGATGGGGTAATCGCTTTTCAAAGTGCATTTTTGAAGTATTGTTCATCAAGCAATATACATGTAGAGTCGACACTCGTTGTGTCGAAGTCAGAGGGGCCGTCAAAATACCTCGACATATCCGGAATTCGACTGATCCGATTCTGATTAATTTCGATGAAAACGATATTTAACCATTTTTAAAGGGTATTATATGTGTTCATGATTGAAATATAGTAGGAAAAGGAAAGGAATTGCTCGAAACGAGCAATATCTATCCTTTTCCTATTAAATTTCAATGGCTGCATTTGTTTCGGAATTCATTTTGATATCCACATGTTGAGGATGAGATATGACTTTCACTTCGACTTAAGCGGAATTTCGACTTATCCGATGTCGAGATATCGAGTGTCGACTGTATTGTCAATTTGGGTACTCATTAAAATAGTCCCAAAGAGATGATTCAATGAGTACCCACAACTAAGTTATCGGATTTGAAATAACAAATTTGAATGTCTTTACCCCTTCTTATCTATTTTCATCTGGGTGCCATTGTTTTTGGTATAATTGTGACCCGTCACGCTAAAAGGGACCTTATAGGGTTTGTGAAAAATATCGACTCTAGCCTGTCTGCGCAGTCTGCACAGCCAGACTAGGGCCGACACTTTTCACTTTTATGTAATTTTCTAAATCCGGAATGTTGTACAATATGTTCACTTTTCGCATACGAGACCTGGTTGACCTGTGCTGAGTCTGACAAGATTGACAAAATTTGGATATTTGTAGTTCGGATAAGGCCCCCTATAGCGTGACGGGTCACAATTATGTCTTTTATAATAATTATTGTATTGATGTTTTCGTCAGTACCTCGTGACCGTTTATTAACCCATTACCAAACGGCAAAATTTTAGACTGTTCGAAATTCAAAGATGTTGCAGACGACAATTGAAATTGAATGAAATTTTACATTTTTGGGTATTCTTGTGTAGAAAATATTGTGGGAAATGAAGAAATTGCTTGTCACAAGCAGTTTCTTCATTTTCCACAATGTTTTCCAAAGCCATTACCTTTTAGGGAGTCAAAAAGAGTCACTGTGTGGTAATGGGTTAACCTTTGATTAAAAAGTACATTATTCTGACGATACTTATAGGAATGGGAAGTAGTTTCAGAAAATAAAAAAAAGCATAAGTGAAGTACCTTTGTTTCCATATGTACAATACGGGCTCTTGTTAGGACTGATTTTGGCGTATTGGGTTGTCTTTGCATTGGTAATCGTCGTTTTTCATTGACACATTACCACTCATTTGCTCTTTTTGACTCTCCACAAGAGAATTACTTTGGAAAACATCGTGGCAAATGAAATAAAATAATTGTGACAAGCAATTTTTTTTTCATTTTCGACAATAATTTCTGCCCCAAAAGACAATAAAATGTCCGTTTTCATTCACTTGAAATTGCCGTCTTTAACATCTTTGAATTAAGACCAGTCTCAAATTTCGATGTTTGGTAATGGGTTAAAAATCTGCTTTTTTTTTTCTGAAGAAAAACGTCACTTTGTTTATCTGAAGACTAAAACTATCACATTAGACAACTAACAGCCGACGGCATTTGAGGGGTTATGCGTTGGTGTATAGATAAATTGGAAATATCAATGGAAGACGAAAATTAACTATACGCTTATGGTAATGAAAGGCTGCTGACTAATTCAAAATTCATAATTATCCCAATTAGGCATCAAGTAAGTAAATAAACTGTTTCTTAAATAACATCAAACGTTCATCCGTTACCAAACAGCAAAACTTTAGACTTGTCCAGATTCTGAGAAAGGCTACTGCAGACGACAATTTAAAGTTTATTAAATCAAATATTACTTTCGTCTTTTAGGAAAGAAGCATTGTGGTAAATGAAGAAATTGCTTTTCAAAAGCAATTTCTTCATTTTCCACAATGTTTCCCAAATCTATTTTCTTGTAAGGAGTCAAAAGGAATCATTAGGTGGGAGTGGATTAAAAAGGCTTCACAAGCAAAGTAGGCTAGATACTAAAACCTTCCAAGCCCTTCCTAACACTTGACGTCACAGCCAGGGATTGTTACATGTACATACAGCTTTAACCCTCTACCAAACGACAAAATTGATCGAGTTGATCCAATTTCAAAGCTGCTGCAGACAACTTAATGAGTGTAGCAAAATGTAAACGTTGTGAATATATTACACAGAAAACATTGAGACAAAAGGAGAAATTGCTGGTTATCAGCAGTTTCTTCTTTTGTTTCAATGTTTTCCCAAGCCTTTTCTGTTAGGGACGTCAAAACCAGGTCTTGTTTGGGAAAGGGTTAAGCAAATAATTACTTATACAGTATACACTCGTTATCTCGACATCGGATGAGTCGAATTTCCGCTTATGTCGAAGTGATCGTCCCTTCCTCATCGATTGATATAAAAAATATTAAACAAAATTATTTTGAAATGAGTGTAGCCATTGAAATAAAGTAGGGAAAGGAAAGAAATTACTCATATCGAGCAATTTCTTTCCTTTTCCTACTATATTTCAATTATGAACGTATTTGATGAGCATCAAAAACGGTTAAACATCATTTTAATAGAAACAAAGAAAAAGTGGATGTGTCGAACTCTGAATATGTCGATGTATTTTGACGGTCCCTATGACTTCGACACAACGAGTGTTGACTGTACGTATATCGCATTAGTATCAGATTCAGTGATTTGATATCATTTTATAATAAATAATTAGTATTTTATGATAAACGAAGAAAAACAGTAATGTCGATTGATATCTTTTGGAAATATCAAACTGTTTTCTTTCAAAATTAGGCCTGGTTTTAAAGTCTCGAAAAGATTTGGCTTGTGAAAGCATCGGGACAAAAGAAGAAAAATGTTAATAATCATCATTTCCTCTTGTTGCCTCAATATTTTCTGTTTTATTTTTAACACAAATCCTGCATTCCTCTGCATCCATATTGTCGCCTTTAGTTTTCTCCTTGGAAAAATACTATGTTTCATCGGTTTTCAACGAAATCCTCGTAACTGCAGCTTGTTTTAAGCTGCAGTTACGAGATTATTGTTTAAAAGCAGCGGTTTGCTGTTTGGGAAAATATTTAGAAAATCTCAGATGAAGAAAGAAGACCAAGACCTGACAGCTTATAATATAATCGATGCAGACCTACAAGTGTTGACGTTTCTTCTTTATTGAAACCCCCGATTAGAAGGTTATTTGGCTTTTCAAAATACCATGGGTTTTCTGTGTTGTTTATCAAGCATTACGCCGTGGGTACTCATTGGAATCGTCTCAAGGTTAAGAACGGAAATAACATATCAAGAATGTATTTTTCACCTTTCATCTGGTGCATTGTTATATACTGACAATAAAACTAGATTCCAGTGACATTTGACCATTTCTGTTACTACTCCTGTACGCTCAAAATTGAAATAAATGAGCGAACGAGTATTTGATGTCCTTTTCTCCCTTAATTCTAATTATTTTAAATGCATGTAAATCTACATGTCGCTGCTTTTGAACGAAAATCTCGTAACTGCAGCTTAAAACAAGCTGCAGTTACGAGGTTTTCGTTAAAAAGTGACGATGTATTTCTAAATTATTTGCTTTGAAATTAAATGTCATTTGATGGACAAAAGGTTCCTTTCGACTTAAGTGCTTGTCTCAGAGAAAATCATGCAAACAGTCCACAAGCACTTTTCACCGATCTTGATGATTTTTGGCATGGTGAACCACCTATAGGCGAAATGTCCATTTGCAAAATATTTTGTCGATATCTCCATGGATACCTGTTTTATGGAGCGCCATCTATGTTAGGCACCTTGAATTTTTGACTAAAATTCCTATCATTTTTAGCCATTTTCAGCCGAGGAAGTCAGACTTATCCCTATATGACAGTATAATATTATACCATTTACTAAAAGTAACTACTCCCTTCTTCTAATTAAAAGAAACAAATCAAGAAAAGTGGCTTATATACTCGAGTTATGCCCCCTTTGTTGTAGGTACCCAATGCAATTTTGCTGAATAAGCACTTTTTGGCCTTTTTCAAGGCCTTAAATCTTCTAAGGTAGTGTTAATTGATAGTATTTTTTTACATTTATGGATAGTCCTGCCTTCGGTTAACAAGTTATAAAAATGTCTAGCTTGGCCCGCCATAATCGTTACCATGGCAACGCATAGAATAGGGGCATTGTGGGGAAATTTTGAAAATCATTTTATTTCCTCACAAAGCCCCCCAAATATTGTAACAAAATATTTAACTACCAATTCTGACAGCCAAAGATGTGTTTTATCACTTACAAAAAAGTTAGCTCAAATTTGATGTACACAAACCGGTAATTTCCAAGATGGCCGCCAAAATGGCCGCCAAAAGCATTGAATTTGCCATAACTTTTGTACTGATAGCACCAGCAGAG
The DNA here is from genome assembly GCA_963680895.1 of Fragum sueziense. Lineage (NCBI taxonomy): Eukaryota > Metazoa > Mollusca > Bivalvia > Cardiida > Cardiidae > Fragum > Fragum sueziense. The sequence continues at coordinate 43,408,438 of OY804607.1, forward strand.
TAAATTTGGTGTCTAACCCTATGTTTTTGGGGTCAAGGAATTTAATTCAGACATCCTTAATGAGATGAAACAAATTTTTATTTAAATAAAGTGAGAACAAGAGGTCTATGATGGCCTTCGGTTGCTCAACTGAGTGAGAAAAGTTAAATTATTTGCCTTATTTAGCCATTTTTAGCCAAGGAAATCAGTATTATCCATATAAGACAGTATAATACCATACCGATTTCTGAAATTAACTACTCCCTTCTCCTTATCAAAGGAAACAAACCAAGAAAATTACCTGATATACTCGAGTGATGTCCCTATGTTGTAGGTACCTAATGCAATATTGCTGAATAAGCACTTTTTTGGCTGTTTTCAAGGCCTTAAATCTTCTAAGATAGGGTTAATTGACAGTATTTATTTACATTTATGGATATTCCTGCTTTTGTGTACCAAGTTTAAAAGAATATCTAGATTGGCCCGCCATAATGGTTACCATGGCAACGCATAGAATAGGGGTAGTGTTGGGATATTTTGAAATTCATTTTTTTTACTCACAAAACCACCCAAATATTGTAACAAAATATTTCACAATCAGTTATGACAGAAAACACAGTGTAGGAGCGGAAGTGTGTGAAAGCTTGTCTTTGAGTGATAGCTTGTGTGTCTGTACATCGAGGAAACGCAACTTGGTAAACATCAGCGGTTGACCTTGGTAAGAAAAAGTTCGTGATTGATAATTATTTCGACATATATCTTATATTTTGTTGTAATGTCGTAATCTTGAATAAACATGGAAGGCATCGTCCTAATATGCGCCCGGTCTGAGCTGTTTAAACCATGAAAAATGTCTTGAACATTTGGATGGGAAAATTGGAGCATGATTTTCACCACATAAAATTGCCATTTTTATCGCTTTTTTATCATTCATCGTATTGTTTCTTCCAAAAATAAATGCCTTTATGTAAGTATTTTTTCACTACGAACATGATTCAGACGAAATGATATCCATTCCAATAAAATTCCCGATTTAAGTGTCCACAGTTTGACAGTTTTTATGTACAATCAATTGGCTAATGACAATTCCCTTATGAATTTATTGTACAATCGCTTACAAGCAATTTGTAATGTCGCTTGCCTATTTTTCATACGGATCAAAATATCAACACAAACACGAAAGTTCGGTTTATCTTCTTTAATTTGTTATCCAATGTTCAACTGGATAGGCTTCTTCCTTTACCTATATTTCAAAATTAAATTTAGTGTGATGAGTGAGTTTATACATGTATAATAGCAAGGAATTTTGTGCTAAACGTGTAGACTTGGTTTGCCGTTATGTTTTGATAAATCGTCGGTGTTTTTTTGAAAACTCGTGACTTCGGCTAAAATCAAGCCGTTAGGTTTATTGTGGTTTTGCGCAGTTTTCAACTACTAAGGTCATATTGCGGCGGCTGGAACAGCTAACCATAGATTCCTGGTATTTCTCTCACCAGTACTACCACAACACCCTAACCGAGCCTCCTGCTGCTCCCCCCACATAGGTTCACGATGTCAAACCATTGATGGGTGACATATTTGTCAGAAAGGGTATTAGCCGCGGCCGGGTATCGAACCCGGGACCTCTCGTATGAGAGGCAGATGCGCTACCAACTGCGCCTTGGCCGCGGCCTCAAGCCATTGGGTATGCCTTGATGAAATCACATTTCAGAGCAAAATCGTGCATTTACAATTGTGATTAGTAAAATTATATATACTAGACAAAAAAGAAACGCAACTTCCTTTTCAATTCCTTCTTACGCAAAGATATCAAATTAGATTTAAACAAAATGTAATACATATACTTAGTACATTTAAAAACGCAGAGTTTTCAAAGTCTTTAATCAAGATGTTATAAGATGTTATAAAGAATAAAAATATCTGTTATGAATCTCCCACAAGTTTTTAAACGTGAATATGAAAGATTGGAGTTAGTAATTCTGGAACATTTTATAGCGCCTTAGCCAAAGCGTTAAACACGTTGACGCTACGTAAATTTGATGCACGTGAAACTCGAGTTAGATTTAAACATGTTTATAAAGTTTGTCTCTAGGGGCACTATAAAAACACGTTTTATTGAAATATTCTGGATTCTATCAGTATGTCCCTTCTTCTTGAATATGTGAGGAACCAAGCTTTTGGAACATACTTGCTTAGTTTTTCAAACTAGGACATTTCACGCTACGTAGGATGTCGTAACTCATTAATATTACGACTAACGACACGATGGCTAGGCCACATACTGTTGTTACACACTACTGGCATGTTATGTACCGTATAGAACACGCTTGGAATGGTCTGAAAATACGCGTGTATTCACGTACCCCACCACCCAAAACGTTGCAACAACTTCGAATTCCTGTTATTCAAGAGCGGAACAAAATACCACAAGAGGTTGCATTGCGAGAAAAGTCCTTTCTATGCGATGACGATGTCAAGCTTTTCATCAAGCTGTCGGTGATCACGCTCGTCATTAATTGATTTGATCCCTCTCAATTAAAAATGATCAAATTTTATCCTGATGTGTATTTAAAACATTGCCTACCTTTTGAGTTTATGGAATGAGATAAATCAACGAAAATAAATCCACATTACGTAGCTTTTGCTTGTCATTTCCATTCTATAAGAGAACGAAGTACCTCTGCGGAATTAAATGTACTCAGTATATAAAGCAATAACAATTCACCTTGCAGAGTTCACAAAATCTTGTTTGTAGTAAATTCCATTAATACGAAAACACCCAGTTTACTCCGGGCATCAACACAATTTTACAAAAAAAGTGAATGTAGGTCGAGAAACACAATCTGATTCGTTCCGTTTGGTCCGATATTCGAATGTTGTGAAGTCCATGCGATTTATTAGCGGCCTCTGTTGCAGTTTTAAACCTATCCCATAGGTGGGGTTTACCTGACGTCATATCTCTTGCACGTCTGCTCCGTGCTCGATCGATTGTTTTCCCATTGAGAGCCAACAGCGTATACAGTCGAAAATGTGTCGATTTGTTGCCATATCAATGTCGTGCGACAACATTTTGACCTTTTCCACCTAACAACATCCGCACTGCAGATTGCCGCTGGTTTTGGCGTAGCTCTGCTATGCGTAGTGTAGTGAGAAGTGTGTGAAAGCTTTGGCCTCTTCTTGGTCTATGTTTGAGCTTGTGTTTGAAGAAAAATTATTTTGAAAGTAGTCATTTAGAAAACACGACAAGGGATAATCAGTTTTCAACAATTTGCTATGTACTATGTGACGAATTTACGACATCTGAAGAAAATGACACTATATTTATGCGTATGGAGGCAGGAATATTAAAAATGTACTCAATAGCCATTAAAACATAGTTTGTCGAAAATATTATGAAATATTGGGGTTTCGTATCTTTTTTGTTCTAGTATATAACAGGAGATCTGTTTGGTTACAGTAAAACTAATCGGTATTTGATTTCACAGGGTCATGGATGATGACCATTTATTGGTCCCTGTCAAATGTTAATATCGGCTAAAACCGGATTTTAACAGATTGACAAAGATTGAGACTTCAATTACACTTTAGTATAGTATTTCGTTGGTGTAAATCAAAGACGTCGTAACTACAGCTTGTTTGAATCAGTTGTTACGAGATTTTACAACAACACCGACATTGGATCAAAATAAATTTGCAAACTCAGTATAATTGACAAAACGCCGGCTGTCAATCAAAATCATCGATTAGCCAATGGACGATTAGAAAAATACCCCACCCCAATTGTCTTAAGATCTACGTTGTGCGTGATATTGTATCGATCTATCGACTGACAATCAAAACAAGATCGATCAAGCGATCGAGTACTGATCGAGCTTGGTCGGCAAGAGTGATCGGGACGTCTCGATCGAGCGTGGTCGGCAAAAATGGTCGGGAATTAATCGACAAGAAATAAAGAAGAAGTCGTGTAAATACATTTGATCGAGTTAAATCGGGTTTGATCAATACACGGGATTAAGCCGATCGAGTTGATCGAGTTGATTTGGTCGGCAATAATGTTTTTGTCAGATGATTTTAAAAGATCTAACATACAAAGTTTATTTCTGATGTTTTTACGCATTCTTTGCCCAAGCCAAATACAACTTGGTCAAATATTAAGATAGTTATTGAAGATTTTATGAAATTATGTCACGTGATTCTCCATCGTGCAAAAATTTCTTATTTCCCCGACATTTTTTCTTTTTATCTTTAACGGGCGAGCATAATATCATGAAAATATCAGTCGAATATAATGCAAAAAGAGGTTAAGACGCATTTATTACAATCAATGTGTCACATATGCAATTCAAGCCATTGTACAAAAGTAAATATTTCTTGTCAGGCTATTGTACAGGACTTGACAATTGATTGTACAAAAAAACATTTTTTTAAACGGCAAAAATTGGAAGTTTTAGACGGTTCCCTAACCAAATAATTATATAAGCCTCAGCACACACATATGTACGAGCTGTGAATGAAAATTTTGTTGCGAAATACCATACAGTATGCATTTATTCGAGTGAAAACTGCGATTCGTAACAGCTAAGTCACCCGTTTTAGTTCATGCCCAAGTGAATCGGGCCTAAAATGATTTAAATCTAGAACCAATGGCTCCGGTTGCTCTAAAAATATTACAGGGAATAATGAATAAAGAGATTGGTACAATGATCTGACAAAAGTATTGTGTTTATCCGAAAAAAAAACATAAATTCTTACCAATGTCAACCGCTGATGTTTACCAAGTTGCGTTTCCTCGATGTACAAACACACAAGCTATCACTCAAAGACAAGCTTTCACACACTTCCGCTCCTACACTGTGGAAAATGACGTGTTCTATCACATACAAAAAATTAGCCCAGTATGATGTACAGAAACTGGTTATTTCCAAGATGGCCGCCAAAATGGCCGCCGAAATCACTGAAATTCCCATAACTTTTGTACTGATAGTACCAGCAGAGTAAATTTGGTGTCTAACCCTATGTTTTTTGGGTCTAGGAGTCTAATTCAAACATTGTAAATGCTATAAAACAAAGATTTATCAAAATAAAATGAGAACAAGAGGTCTTAGATTGCCTTCGGTTTCTCACCTAGGTGAGAAAAGTCAAGTTATTTTGCCTTAATTAGCCATTTTCAACCAAGGATGTCAGACTTTTTCCTATATAACAGTATAATTTCATACCTTTTTTGAAAGTAACTACTCCCATCTTATATTTGATCAAGCAAAGAGCCTAACGTACCAGAATGGTGTCCCCTATGCTGTAGGTACCCTCTGCAATATTGCTGAATAATGACTTTTTGGCTGTTTTCAAGGCCTTAACTTCAGGCTTAGGTCTTCAATGGTAGCGTTATTTGATAGTGTTTATTTGAATTTATGGATAGCCCTTCCCTCGAATACCAAGTTCAAAATATCTAGCTTGGTCTGTAATAATTGTTACCATGGCAACGGATGAAGGGTCACATGGGAAATATTGAAATATCTGTTATTTCTGCAAAACACCTCACAAAAGCATATAAATACTGTGACAAAATGTTTTACAATCAATTATGGCAAACAATTCTGTACTGTAACACAACTTTATGCAGAAAAGGTGGCCAAATTTGACACACAAAAATGAGTTAATTCCAAGACGGCCCGCCAAGATGGATGTCAAAAAACACTGTTTTTTCCATCACTTTTGTACTGTTTGTACCAGCAGACTAAATTTGGATTGAAAAAGGGTACTGTGGAGAAATATTGAAATATCTCTTATTTTGGGAAAAGCCCTCGCAAAACCACCAACATTTTGTAACAAATGTTTTACAATCACTTATTATAGTAATTGATGTACATTAGCTCAATATAATGCACAACTAGACAGCCCTGGTGGTCTGGACGCGCTGCACAGGCCTGATTGTTTGATTTTGTTGAATGCAATTTCAAAGGTTCAGGCTGCGCAAACAAGCAAATGCATGACCAAGCTGAAAATTACAAGCAAGTATGACCATATGGTCAGTAAGATTCTGTGAAAGTTCTGTATTGATTAGTTAATACTAATGGTTGTAAAAGTGAAAATAAAGCCGAAAATAGCAATTAACTCATGAGGTAAAATTCAGATCAAGCTGAAAATCATACCGAGGCAGATCTCATAATCACCAACATTCTGTCTTAGTTTTGTCGTGATTGGTCAATATTTGTAGTTGCTACAGTGAAAACAAAGTCAAAATAGAGCCGAAAATGGCAATTTTGTCAATTTCAAGGGCACATAACTCATGATATAAACTTAGATCAAGCTGAAAATTATACCAAAGCAAGATTTTATGGTCACCAACATTCAGTACAAGTTTTGTCTTGATTGGTCAATATTTGTAGTTGCTAGAGTGAAAACAATGTCAAACTAGAGCCGAAGATGGCAATTTTTTAAATTTCAAGGGCACATAACTCATGATGTGAAATTCAGATCAAGCTGAAAATTACACCAAAGCAAGATCTTATAGTCACCAACATTTGGTACAAGTTTAGTCTTGATTGATCAATATTTGTAGTTGCTAGAGTGAAAACAAAGTCAAAAAAGAGCCGAAAACGGCAATTTTGTCAATTTCAAGGGCACATAACTCGTGATGTAAAATTCAGATCAAGCTGAAAATTATACTAAATCAAGATCTTATGGTCACCAACATTCTGTACAAGTTTTGTCTTGATTGGGTAATATTTGTAGATTTTAGAGTAAAGTCAAAACCAGCTATTTTTGATATTCAAGGGCAGATAACTCAGGTTATTCTTATTCAATCCAAATTCTTTGAAGGAATCTGAGAGAGGGTCACCCAAGGATCATTCCTGTCCTGTGAAGTTTAGTTGAAATCCATCCAGTAGTTTCTGAGAAGAAGATTTTTAAAGAAAAAGTTTACGGACGGACGCACGGACGGACGCACGGACGCACGACGGACACACCGCCATGACAATTGCCCGCTGGCCTGACGGCCAGTGGAGCTAAAACGGGTTATTTATCTTTATATAAAACAACTTTTCTATCAGCTGCCCTCAAAATAAATATTTTGTGCCAAGCCAGATATTTTAAAACCTGGTGAAATGAGACGGAACAACACCTAAATCTAAATAAACAAATTCCTCCTTTTGACTATTTCAACCCTTAAAAACAGTCAAAAAATACTTTCCGGCAATATTTGCCAGAGTACCGATATACAGCATAGGGGACCTCACTTGAGTATAACAAACACTTTTCTTGATTTGTTTCTTTTGATCAGATGAATGTAGATGTAGTCTTCACTACATGGTATGTTTTCTTTCTTTTATAAGCGCCTTTGGGTGAAAAAATAGCATTTTATTGATCGAAAATCGCTAAAAATGCAAAATGGTTCACTTGCAGGTTAGTAGCCGCAGGCCATCAATGACCTCTCATTCTCACTCAATATTGGTCAAACGTCTTTAAGAATATATGCATTGGATTCCCAGACCCTTGAAACATGGGGATAGACACCAAATTTACTCTGCTGGCACTATCAATACAAAAGTTATGGCAAATTTTGTGTTTTTTTGGCGGCCATCTTGACGACCATCTTGGTAATAACCCGTTTCTGTACATCATATTGGGCTATTTTCTGGTATGTGATAAAACACATCATTTGTTGTCATAATTGATAGTGAAATATTTTGTTACAATATTTGGGTGGTTTTGTGATGAAATAAAATGAATTTCACAATTTCCCCACGATACCGCTTTTCCAAGTGTTGCCATGGTAACAATTCTGGTAGGCCAGGCTAGATATTTTTTTGAACTTGGTAACCGAAGGCAGGACTATCCATAAATGTAAATAAACTCTGTCAATTAACCCTACCTTAGAAGATCTATGGCCATGAAAACAGCCAAAAAGTGCTTATTCAGCAATATTGCATTGGGTACCTACAACATAGGGACATCACTCGAGTATATCAGGTAATTTTCTTGATTTGTTTCTTTTAATAAGGAGAAGGGAGTAGTTAATTTCAGAAATCGGTATGGTATTATACTGTCTTATATGGATAATACTGATTTCCTTGGCTAAAAATGGCTAAATAAGGCAAATAATTTAACTTTTCTCACTCAGTTGAGCAACCGAAGGCGATCAAAGAGCACTTGTTCTCACTTTATTTAAATAAAAATTTGTTTCATCTCATTAAGGATGTCTGAATTAAATTCCTTGACCCCAAAAACATAGGGTTAGACACCAAATTTACTCTGCTGGTGCTATCAGTACAAAAGTTATGGCAAATTCAATGCTTTTGGCGGCCATTTTGGCGGCCATCTTGGAAATTACCGGTTTGTGTACATCAAATTTGAGCTAACTTTTTTGTAAGTGATAAAACACATCATTGGCTGTCAAAATTGATAGTTAAATATTTTGTTACAATATTTGGGGGGTTTTGTGAGGAAATAAAATGATTTTCAAAATTTCCCCACAATGCCCCTATTCTATGCGTTGCCATGGTAACGATTATGGCGGGCCAAGCTAGACATTTTTATAACTTGTTGACCGAAGGCAGGACTATCCATAAATGTAAAAAAATACTATCAATTAACACTACCTTAGAAGATTTAAGGCCTTGAAAAAGGCCAAAAAGTGCTTATTCAGCAAAATTGCATTGGGTACCTACAACAAAGGGGGCATAACTCGAGTATATTAGGCACTTTTCTTGATTTGTTTCTTTTAATTAGAAGAAGGGAGTAGTTACTTTAAGTAAATGGTAAAATATTATACTGTCATGTAGGGATAAGTCTGACTTCCTCGGCTGAAAATGGCTAAAAATGATAGGAATTTTAGTCAAAATTCTGGGTCCTTAAATTCAAGGTGCCTAACATAGATGGCGCTCCATAAAACAGGTATCCATGGAGATATCGACAAAATATTTTGCAAATGGTCATTTCGCCTATAGGTGGTTCACCATGCCAAAAATCATCAAGATCGGTGAAAAGTGCTTGTGGACTGTTTGCATGATTTTCTCTGAGACAAGCACTTAAGCAGAATTTGGACTTATCCGATATCGAGATAACAAATTTGAACTGTACGTGTTGACATATCAAGGATGTATTTACAACAAAGCAAATATATTATCGACGCTAAAGAAGAAAATACTGGCCATCGTTATTTTAGATTAAGAAATAGAATAAGTACATGCTGCATAGAAATAATTGAGAGAAAAGGAGAAATTACTACTTATCAGGAATATCTTCATCTATTCCATTTTTCGAAAACAATTTATACTAAGGCAGTCAAAGCCAGGCATTGTTTGGGAAAGAGTTATAAATGCAAGATGTGTGTAAGTGTGACTTGCAAAAATACAGTCAAATGACTGTCGACAGCTGCTGTAGCAAAACATCAAGTACACAAAGAACAGTCAATATTATCTAAGTTATATGTCGTCGCTTGTGTTCGGAAAAACCTCGTTACTACAACAGGCCCGTAGGAACAGGGGGCAATGGGGCTCAGCCCCCCCATTGACCAAAAATGACGAGTATTCCTTATCTTACACTGAACATTTATGGAATTTCCAATTAAGCCCCCCCCCCCAATATTCAGACACAGAGGCTTCAGCCACCCCAATTTGAAATTGCTTCCTACGGGCCTGTACAACTTAACCTACAACAACTGATCAGAGAGGGTGAAAGCATAAATTTTGATATAAGCCTACAGTAACTAAAAATACGCATTTTGAAAACCTATTACTTACTTTCACCTAACGAAAGGATATGTGAACACTATAGCACAAAATAATTAGGCAAAAGTAGAAAATACTTGTTATAAGCGCTTTCTTCTTTTGCATCAATGTTTTCCAAAACTTTGAGTTATAGACACGTCAGGCAACTTCATGGGTTATCTGTGGTTATATCCATGTGAATTGCCAGGCGTCGTCCGAGACAATGGTTTCCCTCGTCAATTTCCATTGCAAAGGATGACCCCCTAAGTTGCTGTAATTGTTCGGTATCTTATGATGGATGAAATACCTTAAAACAAACAAAGGACAACATATACTCACACGACCGACCCTCATTATGGAGGTTGCGGGAGCCGGGACTAGCTTTCACCTTCTCTTCCAAAAGAGAAGGAGAAAACATGGCCTCTGCACCCGCCACCGTTTATACTGATCCATAAAGACTCATAAACAGTCACTCACTGCTAAATACACGACTTCTCAAGGTGACATATAGGCCCATGGGGCCGGGTGTTTTTTCTTATTTCATTGTTTTTCTGAACTGTTAAATATTATGTATACAACACATGTCACTATAATAATTAAAATTTACTTACTTACTTACTTACTTACTTACTTACTTACTTAAACTTTGCAGGACACAATATTTTCCAAAACAAGCTTTGAAAATCATTTTTGAAAAAAAAAACTACATTACAGCAGACGAGAAAATGATATAAAATAATAGATGATTTAAAATGTGCAACATAGCCAAGAAAATATAGAGACAAAAGGAGAAATATCTGGACGATAATATCCTCTTCTTTGTTCAATGTTTTCAAAAGAGTTATCTATTAGGAACTTCAAATCTAGGTTTTATTCGCAAAAGCATTGAAAAACGACAAAGCAATAAATAAGATGGGAGAGATGTATTTGTTATTTACAAATCCAAAAGATTCAGTGCGACGATCGTGTTTTATTTCGATTCGAGCTCCAAAAATGATATAATCATTCTTGTATAAATAATCAAAGTACTGAAAGTACTGTTGGAAAGCAAATGTGCTGGTTATGTCTAAAGGCCTTTCTAGTTGTTAGCAACATGAATTACACGGAGTTGGATAAAAGTAATTAATTGAATTTGATTCTTTAGAAAGTTACAAAATACAAATTATGAAAGGATAATGTCTGTTCCATATCAGCACAATATACTGAACAAAAGAGAAAACTTTACGCTGCAAGATTTCTTGTTTCTGAAAAAGTATCGAACTAAAAGCCTGATTTTATTTTTACAATATTTCCATGGCATTCGGCAATCGTTTTGTCGAAGTTTCATTGCCCTGTCTCCTTTAATGTCAGAGTTATGGCCCTTAATGCATTTACAGCTAATTTCATCTGATGCCACATACGCGCGATAAACGATTCATTATTTTTACGGAATTGGTCATATCCGGGTTGCCAAAAAACCCACAAAACATCTCTCTTATCACTTGTAGCAAGCTCTAAAATAAAGGTCTAATCTGTCAATTTTGTGAATTACCCCCCTTTGACATAAACAAATAGGGAATTTAAAATGTTTGATATTCATAAATTGCACACATGAAAAACGGACCCCTGTCACACTTAAAGGGTCCGTTTTTCATCCCCATAATTAAGATAAACAAAACGTTTAGTGTTTGGCACAACCAAGTCAATGAACGATGCGAAGCACATTCATTTGATTTCTTTACTTGTTGAATTTAGAAGAAATATGACAAGCAATGTATGTGTAAAGTTTTATCTTTTGTTCAGTTTACTATGGTAGGTTCTATAAAGTTTCTATGGAAATTTCCAATTGCCGAAAACATAGTGCTGTTTTAATTCATTTCGGGCACTAATTTTCAATAAAATGTTATAAGGAAATGATGTAGAAAGCAAGAAATTGGAAGGCATGTGGTCTTGGGTCCTCACCAAACAGGGACTGGGAGAGCAGAGCCTCCTATCCGGGGGCCGAATTCTCCCAGCCGAAAACGACTATAAGGCATTCTAGCACTCTATATGTTCTCCTATACCCAATGTCATGTTCTGAAGTAGGGTTTCTTGTATAATAGACTAGTGCGACAGGTGGTCACGGTTCATAAATCTATTTGATGTATGACGTGAACTTTTGCAAAATTCGGTACAATGGACAAGTTTCCACTAAGACCCCCCCCCCCCCCCACACACACACAACAGCCTCCGGAAGTCGTCCTTACAGGCAAAAGGCGAAATTTTTCAACTGGGAACGGTTGACTGTAAATCAAATAAAATAACCGGCTATCCGGCTATCAACGAATTCATTCAATTTCATAGTTTTTGTTCCACTTAAAACTTCTCTTTATCACTGTATATTGAATGCACGTGCGCTTAATCGCTGTATATTGAATGCACGTGCGTCGTCATCGATTTCTCCGCATTTTTTGGGAGCCTCGTTTTGAAAATGTCGATTTGTTACTATTTTTAGTAACAATTCACATGTATACAATGTTAATTTCCCATAAACCCATTGTTTGCCTCCGGAAGTTAATCAGAGTCTTCTCTGATGAAAATTCGCTCTTCGATTTTTGGATGTCGCTATTTACATCAGAGCGCTGTCCAATTCAAAAACAAAAGAAAATTCCGACACAAGTTATGTCGCTGTGTCGGAATTTTCTTTTGTGTTTGACTGGGACAGCGTTCCGTTGTAAATAGCGACATCCAAGTATCATCGAGCGAATTTTCATCAGAGAAGTCTCGGATTACCGGAAGTGTTCTGTGGGTACGGACTAAAACATAAATGAAAGGAGTCTATACCCTAATTAGAATGCATTTGATCTCTGAAAACTACATGTCTTACTTGCTAAAACATGTGTTCCGTAACTACATTATCCCTTTCCCAAATAAGACCGGGTTTGACAGCCCGTAAAGAAAATGTTCGGGGGAATATTGGGATGAAAGAAGAAACTGCTGATAATCAGAATTTTCTACTTTAACCTCGATATTGTCTTTGGTATTATCTACAAATAGTTCTAATTTTATCTAGGTATATACCAATTTTGTCGTCTGCTACGGCTTTTTTTTTATTTTGACCAATCTGAAATGTTTCTATTTGGGAAATGGTTAACATACCAACAATGTAAATTGATTTGATTCTATGTATGCCTATTCATCTAGATCTATATCTATAGATTAAAAAGTTAACACCGTTTTTTTAAACCAAGTGGTGAAAGGATTGCTAGTCTGATTTCTATGCATTTTGAGCATATCATCACATATTCTGGTTTCCCAGATTTCTACTTTCGCTTTGAAATGCCTAGCTACACGCGAATACTAGCAAGGCCTATTAGACAAGATGTCTATGTCATTAACCTTAAAATACCCACTTAGTTGATCAATCAATTATTGTAAACGCGATTAAATGCATGGCTTATCGAAAATCATTGTTTAGTTTCGGACATCACAACGTGTAAGAATTTGGGCATAGAAAGATTCTAAAAATAGACGTGTCCTAGTTCCTATTTTTAGCGCTTGAAGTGGGTCGCATATTTCATAGTTCAGTAAACTTGACTGACCCATTTTCAACGAAAGATATTGGACTGGCTATTGAACCGTAATGAAAGCAAATTACTACGTGATCGTTTTTCCTCTTTTAACACATGTTTAATTGAATGTTTTATCATCGGTCACACAATTGAATATCTTATGTACAACTATAGAATTCAGTATTGAATATTCGAAAGGTTGTTCTTGTCATTGATCTTTGCTTTTGATAGAACTATTTATAGTGAGGAGGACCGGGAGATGTTGTGTGGTATGCAGAGAATGTAAAAGTGCAGAGAATCACGACTGCAATGAAAAGCAAATTTTGCAAATTTGCTTTCCAAAAACTACGAAAACGGTCCACGAGTCTTGTCTTATCCATAACCTGACCACAGAGTTTTACACTTGCCTAATTCCAAAGATGTTGCAGACGGCAGTATTAAGTGTTTGAAATTTTGAAATATTATTAGAAATGAAAAGAAAATTGGATGTTACAAGCATTGTCTCCATTTTTCACTGTTGTTTAAATCCTTTATCTTTTGGGTAATCAATGCGCTATGGGTTAAAAAAATGAGATATATAGACTTAAGAAAATGATGTAAAAAGCGATAAATATGTATGAGTATTGATCTGGAAAAGGGCCTTTTAAGGCATTTGAGAACAACATCCAGATCATAGGCACAGTCTGATCCAGATCCATATTGTTCCTCAATAGCTTGTTCATTACAAGTAGTAACTGTAAGTTAGTAGTTGGATTCATTTTAGACTACATTTATCCACAAGCTTATCTCGAAACTTGATTCTCCGAAATGTTATAATGGCCATTTTTCAGAGTAAGTTAAGATCTTATTGTCAAATTCAAACTCAAAATGTTTGTTTACTGAAACACCCGATTGGATATTTTATCAAATAATAGCAATTTCCATTAAAAACATGTACTTGAAAAAGAAGCGGGGAGAACATTGAATTCCGTGTATTAAGAGGCCATTATCACAAGTCTATTAAGCCTTTCCAAAAGAAAACATTATTCAACAATAAAGACAAAAAATCCGAACACAATGAAGGGAATGGATACAATTCTGATAGCTAGAATTTCATATTTTCCTTTCAATGCGATACCCGTGTGTAAACTTGAGCAATAGACCTCATATAAAGCAACACCATTTTTTCAAAATTAAAAATCAAACAACAGCTTCTTGTGAAAGTGTTAACTCATCTCCATAATGACTTTTCTCAGAAAACGGAATTAGAGTTTTACTTTCATCAATTTTTATTAAACTTAAAAGCTACATAGACTTAAATAAATAATACACAGTCCATTAATGCATCTCCATTTTACAAGAAACCCTATAATTGAAAATGGAATTTATTTCGCATCAAATAATTGAATGTCTTAAAGATAAACAAAAAACAAATAAAATCTAATCCCTGTCCTTTGGGCATATTTCTATAAAGATTTATAACGATAGAAGATATTGGTTCATAAAGAATCACATGAATTTAACAAACTCAGTGCTTACCTTTCAGGCAAACTCCTTTGTAAGTTTTTGTCATAACCATCGGATCTCAAACATTTTTACATTATTCCAAATGTTAACATTAAAATCAAGACAACTCTGTTCCTAGCCTTTGAACACTTTATTGCTCTGAAAAAATATCAAAAAGTCATTCAAACCTTGGAGTCAATTCCTATATAAAACATCCGCAATAAATATCCGAACGCTGTCCGATGCACTCTATTCTAATATAAAGCATTCACCTTCGCCAATTAACTAGTTTCTAATATCGACACGGAGATTTCTGTTTGCGAGCACGACCTGTGAAGATAGGACCTAAAGATATGATATCGGGAATTTCTCTATCTGTCTACAACCGGTCAATAATTCAAAAATAACAATTATAGAGACAGATTTAATGCAAGTGCGAAAAGTGTCGACACTCAACAGCCTGCACTGGTCGCACAATCGGATCAGTATCGAAAATGTTTGTTCCGAACATAACTAGTCAGTCTATCGGACGTCTTCATCGCTCTCAAAATGTTTTTCTCCACATAATTCGTGTCGATTTATCAAAATTGTTTAACAAATAAAAATATCGTTGCTCTACAATAAACGTATCGTATTTGAGGGTTTTGTTGACAAGCAGTGATATTTTATTTAAAGTATTCACGTGAATGAGCCTATGCAATAGTTTCTAAAAACTAAACAGAAATTTCTATTTGTGAGCATAACCTGAGATGGGACCTAGAGATATGGTATCGTGAATTTTTTCTATCTGTCTGCTAATTGCGGGCCGCCAATAATAGCAGTGAATTTTATGCTGAAAATAGACTGGGTTGCCGATATGTATATAAATCGTCATTGTTGTTATAAAACCTCGAAACTACGGCTTGATTCAAGTCATACCGATGTCGGAACGTTTCGTGTTAACCTGTTGAATGTCTTTTTATTCGTTGAGTGCAATGTCGACTTTCCTATCTTATTTGAGCCATTTGATCTGGACAAAAGGTCAATTAGGGCTTTTGGGTCCAACATGGTTTCAGATCAGCATGTGTATACACGCAGTCTGATCAAGAACCATGTTGTTCTCCACTAGCTTCTACGTGGCCAGTTCCAATCGTAGAATAGCAGATGGACGTCTTCCAGTCTGCACCTAGGCACAGGCTCATCTTGAAATATGCGTCCCTTGACAGCCAGAAGTGGCTATCAGCAGTTAAATTTTAACTGCTGATAGCCACTTCTGGCTGTCAAGGGACGATATTATGGCTCCCTCAAATGATATAAGGGACCTTTTTCCAGAACCGCCTTAATTTATTTATATTATCAAAATTCCCGGAAATAAATTCAATTTTAAATATTCATCCCGAATTTTGAACGCTTTCCAAAAGAAGACTTGGGCCCTGGTTTTGGCGTCGCCAATAGAATAGGCTTTGGAAACATTGTAACAAAAGATAAAATGCTGTTGATCAGCATTTCTCCATTTGTTTCAATATTTTCCATATTTTTTGTACACACAGTGAATGTTTACTAACACCATACTTTCTAATTGCAACAACCTAATTTTGCCTTGGGAAAGGGTTAATATCGACACAGAAAAAAAAACTGTCTGTGAGCGCAACCTGTGAAGATATGTCGTAAAGATACGATATCGGAAATTTATAGTTCTGCAGTCCTAAAGAAAATTGTATTTGATAAAACACTCTGGTGTGCTTTGTTGGTGGCAATATAAATACAAAATGATTATAAAACATGTATATTAAGTAACATCGAATTTGAGAAATATTTCAATCTGATCGGCCTGTACATCGCAGTCTGAACTGTGGAAAAGTTGTACGTGCTTACATGTAACGTCGACACTGTCCAGCTCAAAGAGAAAACAATGTAAACTCGTTGTTTTTCAACGGGATCTCGTAACTGCATCTTAAAACAAGCGGCAGTTGCGAGGTTTCGTTAAAGTGACATTTCACGATTATTTTTACATGAATTTTACTTTATAATACTATCTGATAGAGCATCTTTTCTTATGGAAATTCTGAAAATTTCAAGTCAAAATATTGCACCGTTTACGAGAAATATATATTTTTGTGCTAAAATTAGACAAATTGTTGTGGACAACAGTTCAGATTTATATAGAATTTGTCATTTATGTCTCAACTTAAAAGGCACATGTTTCGCTTATAAATAACAACTTCAAAAATCTGATAGCATTTCTACGCATTAGAATAAACAATCTTTGCATCAAGACATACTTTTAAAAAATGAAATATATGTGAAATGTCACTTTAAAAAAGCAGCGATTTATCAGCTGTAATACATTCAATTTGATCACAAACAAAGTCATAACCTTTAGATCTAATCCCTGTGATTTCTTTTCAAAAATCAAACATACATTTCCTTTAAAAAGTAATACCCATTTAACTCATATTTACACGGAAATACTCGTATCTTATTCTTGAAGACGATGTTTGGTCGAAGGACAATGAGAGATCATTGTATAAATAAACCATGACCTCTGGACAGACGAGTCAAACTGAACAGGTTAACCAGGTATGTAAACGTCGTGGTTTTAAGAAGGCGTTTACCGTTAGATGTAATCACAACACCCCTCTCACGCAGGACAGTCAATAGTTTTATAGTCTACGGACTTTAAATCCTACGATGACCCCTGATGGCATTCTTTGTTAATGCTCGGCATCCATGCTAGAATTGTTCCTTAGACTATTACAAACAAGATAGGAGTGGATGCCCAGCGTGATTTTTCGATTTAAGGTCACAGTGAGGTCAAAGGTCAATGAGTGCAAAAATCAAGAAAAAATGGCTTATAGATAAAGCAGAATTATTTGCGTCCACACAAAATGAAAGCAATTTAAACGAGATCAAATAAATTGAATCAGGAATGGACTGAGGCTCACCCACGGCCTATATTGTCATTTTCAAACATTATTTTACCATATTTATGCTAAAAAACGCTCAGGTCAAATAACAAAATAAAGCACGATATTTAATGAAATTCATATTGAACTTGAATAAAGGCTTCAGTTCTTTTATTGCACGCAAATAATCCAAGACATTCTTGTAACCAAAGGTAGCAATACTAGAAATATTCTAGACTACTTCAAACAATGTTCGGAAACATGCTTAGTGTCTCTTTCGAATTCAAGGTCAGAATGAGGTCACAGGTAAATTACGTTCAAACGTGCGAAACTGGCAAATAGCTTTAGCAGATAAATTAAAAAATCATGCACTTGATGATGCAAGCATCAAACTTGGCACACGCATCTATAAAACCATGTAGCTAAATAAAAACCAATTAGCCATTGAAAAAGTATAGATGGCCGCCATTTTTCAAGATGGCCGCCATTGACGTATGAAAGATACCGCTTTTACCATAAAAGCTAATATAATTGGCCGATTTTTGTCCTTTTCACAACAAAATGAATGTTTCCAAACATGAGAAAACAGAATTGTATAATGTTTTGTGCCTAAAAATTACAAGATGGCCACTATTTTCCAAGATGGCAGCCATTGACGGGTGGAAAATACCGTTTTTACTATATATAAAACTTGATATGATTAGCCGCTTTTTTTTTTATAACAAATGTATGTTTTTAACACAAGATAACATAATTTTGAAATGTTCTGTGCATAAAAATACTATTTCCTATATTTTAAACAATACTTTTTGGTAAAAAATAGAAAGTTTATCAACCCGGGGGCAGTAATAAAATTCGTGCATACAAACCACAATCTTTTAAACTAAGACCCTTTTAATTTCTAGTAATGGTTAAGGTGAAATATTTCTCAATGGGAAGTTTATCCAAATCCAGACAACATGCTATGTGATTCTTCATCGCTTCCATTCCTATCTAGGAGGGCTCATTACTTCTATTTTGGGAAAGTTATTTGACCGCAGGTGTATCCTACTTGGTAAAAATAGACCTTTCCAAAGCTGCGTTAGTTTGGGATTACGCATCATATAGCTTTGCTGGCAGACATGATAAAAAGAGAAGAACTAGGCCCCTTGCCCATATAACCGTAAAGCTGAAACAATATCACAGCCAGTGAAAGCATGAAAGACTCTCTCTTTCTTTCCCCCCTAAAACCTAGTGCATTGTATGTAGGGGCGTTTAGCATAAGTTTATAACCTTAAACGAAAGCTTCTCAATACCAATATCATTAAATTTTAGTCTTTTAAATGCATTGGTTATTATTATAAGGACGTCTGTGCAGCTGACATTGATTATCAAACATGTATACTAACCCAAACTGCCAACGCAACAAGATTTTTTGTAAAGAGATATAATAAAACAACGAAACTTCAGATTTTATTATTCGATATAGTGATTTTATTGTCCGCATAAAAAGAACGTAAGAATTGTTATGCTTCGCTGAACACAGAGTCCTTGGTTCAAAACCCTTTATCCGCGCTGCACGTGCATCAGTGCGTGTAATAAACCAGCGCACGTGCATTTTTGGAAAGTCACAAGATAACCCGGTAAGAATAGGTAAAATAAATGTGTAGCGATAGACAAAAATGCCACAATTTAGCATTGTCCCGAAAGGCGTAGGTGATTGGATCGCTCCTGGCTGACTTGTTAACGCGCATATTGGACTTTGCGTGGTCTACGATAGCATGACTATAGCGGAAGTTTCAGTTAACCTGTATGTTCAATTAATCTTACTCATTAATCATGTCTGAATGTGTTTGAAGTTCCATTTGGGTCAATAATTCCATTTTTTGTTATTTTCAAGGTCATTTACTTTTCTTGCTTACGTTTGTTTTGACGTTTCCGGTAATGTTTATGACATGCCAGGAGCCTCCATAAGTCGTGTAACTACCAAGGTACGGGGCAATAGGTTGCAAACCCAAAATCCCAGAGACCGGTTTCGGCTAGCAACAAAAAGGTTGCTGAAACAGTTACTGTTGGGAACCACAGTCGCCGTATAAGTGCGCAGACACGTAACAGGTTACGTAAACATGGGTTCCGTACTCGACGACCTTATGTGGGTCACAATTTACTACCTATTCACACATGAGTCTGTCTCCAGTGGTGCAACGCTCAAAAGTGGTAATCTGACCGTCTGAGCGAATATGGAACCTGCTTGACATGCGTTTACGTCAACACCCAGTCCAACCACAGACCTTACGTGAAATGGGACAAACATTGATTCAAGAGTGACAAAATATTCCTATAAACGTTTGTCGACTTTACTTACGTTCGATGTCAGAGATAGGTTGTGCTGTGTTCAATGCTACAGGAGGACATACGAGATACTGATCTTGGTTTCATTTTTGAAACACACCCCGGCATTACGTGTGTAACGTTATTTAGGTTACAGAATCGATTTAGACCCATTTGTTTTTTCCTGGAGATCTCATAATGGTCAGCGGTCAAAATGAAGTCAATATCAACGAATTCACATTTTCAATAATTAAAATATTGTAATTTAAAGTTCATGTTGCGTTGGCTCTTTGGGTTAGTATATTTGCTCATGATTAGAAGGCGCAATTTCCCCAAGACTGGCTACCTATAACCCTTTCTTCCCCTTCTACAATGACAATATTTTGCTGACACATCTGAACAATCTTCAACCTGAAAGGTGTTGAAATCAGTCTTGTTTTCATTGTCTAAACACAATATATGTCATACTTAAGATGGAATGAATTTATCAGTCACTCTGTATTTGGTGTCTTGACCATGCTTTAACCTTTGTTTCAGCATTTAGGCTAGCGTATCTTTGTACATCGACAAACCAAATCAGTTAGCCTGTAAAAGCCCATGAAGGTTTGGCACCTTCGGCTGCATGTTCATAAAGCCTTTGGAGGTACAAAGCGACTATGTGTTTATCACAGCTGATCCATCAACTATGATAGCAAAGACTTTTGGTTTTGTATCTGCAGCTGCAATTTTGGTTCCTAGAACCGAGGCAAGCTGGAACTTAGTACTGCTGTGAAGCATTTAGTTCCAACCAAGCACAACCGGAGAATTCGAAGAAATAGCTTCCTCGTGATTTGTAAGCTATAAACAAGTTGGAGAAAGACTTACAATTTTACTTTAAAATCCTAAATTGCTTTTTACCACAGGGAGTTAATTCTGGTTTACATTACTCAAAAGAAGTCAGGTAGTGACTAATATTATCTTCAGGTAAAGAGTAAACAAATCAGGATGTTCTTCTTAAAAAGGATTCCCCATATCATTCAAGACATCGTCAGCGTGCACCTTTCCAAAATTGCTGAAGAGTTGCTGTTTACCCCAAAATGCATGTTCATGGTATCTAAAAATTCCATTTAAGGCTGGTCATAGTGAAATCGATTTGAAAGAACTGAAAGACAGCTGAGTACTTTGAGTGTTCTAAAGATAAAATGCCTCTAGGATGAACAGATATCCAAGTTTGATTATTTTCAAAAAGAAACTGTAAGAGGAGTTGAGCACCCAAGAAATTGCTAACGGACAAAAGAACATACAGATGGAAGATTAGACACTAATTCAATGACATCATTCGACCATTCGGGTGTATTCAGATGAAATTGTTAAGTCTTATCTTGAGGCGCTTGTCGTATCAGGGCTTAATAGAAAGATTTGTGTCATCATTTTTCATTGATTGTATTGTCGTAATAGTTATATGTACCTTTAACTCTTTCCCAAACAACAAAATCTTATGGTGCTCCCATTTGGAAGCTTCTGAAGCCGACAAAACGAATTTTTATGAATACTGGAATGTGTTTATGTATCATATAGCCAGCATTTTCTTCTTTTGTCTCAATGTTTTCCCAAGCTCTTTCTACTAGGGACATCGAAAGCAGGTCTCGTTTGGAAAAGAGTTTATGTACTTGTTGTCTTGTTTCAAGATTGTGCTTCTAGAAGAAAATCATTTACAAATATTATTTTACACTACATTTTGTATATTCATATGCATGGGTGGTAATGGTGAACACTTTTTGTCAAATATTTCCTTAAGTATGCATTAATTCAAAATTCCAAACCGCACAAAATGCTTATGTTTGTTTTCGGAATGGAAATGTAACACAGTTTAGGAATTACTGGCACTTTTAAAATTTCGCATCTGGGTCTTTGGTGCTAATGAGAGGTTGGATACCTTAAGAGCTATACGCCTATCAGCCTCTGCAATAGCACTGCTACAACCACTAGAATGTAATTGAGTTCCAATAGACTTCAGAGCAACCATTTCAATAGGAAGACTACAAAAGATAACAACAAAAATGCATTCACCGTTCTGTTCTGACCACTGCCATGTAACCATTTTAGCAAAGATATGTTAATTAGGGCAAAATTCAACGATATGACAAAAGTTTTGGACGAGATGCAACTTCTGCGGCCATTCCTGGTCAGGAATATATTGTCATTTCAAGTGCAGACGTTATGAAGTGGGATAAGCATAGCATGCCATGAGTATTGGACCCACTAGATAGCATTTGGGACACTTACCAATCTTCTAAATTGAATGGAATTTTGTGACACCGACAAGGGACCCTGTGGTAGCATTCGCTGCATTACTCAGAACAGTGGTTAAATAGAGATATACCACGGTAGAACTCGGATTATTCCTTAAATATACAATACACGTGTACACATGACCTTACATAATGTAGAGGACACAATTGCAAATTAAGAAACACTTATGACTGAGACATCGTGGCAAAAACAGTTGAAAAAAGACTGAAAACGTCAGAAATATTCAGAGATATACCGTTTTTAGCTTTGGAAAGTACATTTTTCCATCCCATAATAGTCAAAATATTCACAAAAAGTCATCTTTTCAATAAAGTAATGTCTCTGATGCAGTTCTCAGTAAATTTAGCACAATAAGAAGGAATAATCAATCATTTAAAGCATTTAAAAATGTCTCAATGACTTTTTAAACACGAAATTGCACCCATTTGACCTTTGACCTTGCTGTGACCTTAATTCGAAGTTTTTGACTGGGCATCCACCCTAGGAGGTTTTGTCATACCCCAAAGAATATTGTTAGCATGGATGCCGAGCATTAACAAAAAATGCCATCAAAACCATTTTCTAGAGCTCGTACGAATTGGAGTCCGTAGACTATTAAGTACATTTGAGTCTCAATGCTGATGGTACCACTATATAGTATCGATGTTTTTTCCGTTTTGATTATCTTAACCCATTCCCACAAAGCCAGACGCTTGTTGACGCCCTTCGAGAACAACGCTTGGGAAATCATTGTAAAAAATGAAGAAATTGCTTGTTACAAGCAATTTCTTCATTTTCCAAAATATTTCCTACCCCAAAATGGAAAGATTTTAAAATTTTCATTACCTTGAAATTATCGTCTGAAATAGCTTTTAAACTGGACCAGTCTTAACAGTAACTGTGTCCGTCTGGTAACGAATTAACCTACATGTATTACCACACAGTGACTCCTTTTGACTCCCCACAATATAATGGCTCTGGAAAACATTGTGGAAAATGAAGAAATTGCTTGTGACAAGCAATTTCTTCATTTCCCACAATGTTTTCTACCCGAAAAGCCATAATATTTCGAAATTTCATCACATTGAAATGTCTTCTGCAACTTCTTTCAAATTGGACAACTACAAAATTTTGTCGTTTGGTAATGGGGTAAGAAAGTAAACTGTGCCTGAATAGCTACGTATTGTGTGATTTGTGGTACTTTCCCACCATCAGTCACAGTAATAAACTAGACCCAACTAAAACACAGCGGGGAATCAAGTGACAAAACAATTTAAGAAAACATTCAATAATTTTTTTCAATTAATACGTGACTGATATGAAAATCGGAATGCAGAGATGCTGAAAAAAAACACACACTTATTTGCTGGATTTGTTAGATCTTTAGAAATATACACGGATCAAATGTTTGCGGTGACAAATAACAGCTATATTGGCTACAGTTGACACTCGTTATGTCGACAACGTTTGCCTCAAATTGTTGTTTCCGGTGTCCTTAAATCTGCTCAAATCTTTTTCAAAGAAAAACAAAACGGAATAAAAATAAATGTATTTATTTGGAAGATTGATTACATGAATATTGGAGACAAATATGGATATTTGCTAAGTATGTTTTCCTTAATCTAGGATTTTATTGTAAATTATACACGTCTATTAGTTAATTAAATACTCCAAAAAATGGTTAAATGCTAGTTTTCCTTAAAACAAAAAGTATGCACATGTCACTTATAGGTTATGACAAATTTTGTCAAAATATTTTTACCTTCTAACTTACTTCGATACAACTTGTTTACAAAACGCTGTATTTCAGTGAATCGCCGATCTGTTTTTAAGATGTCAATATGTGAGCCGGGATCTGGACTCGAATGGTATTTGAGAACAATAGGCATACATATCAGCCTGTTTGTATGCACAGGCTGATGAGGACCCATGTTGTGCTCTAAAAGATATACCATGACATGCAGCGACTGATAGGGAGCATCGGCCTTCACTTTGTCATAGTCGTATCTTGAAACACGAGTATATCAAAATTTTGCCTCAATGGCCCTTTTTCCAGCCGGATCTATTTTTAAAAAATGCCAGCAAACCGATTCCGGCATGATGCGGCGTATATTTTATAATACAGATATTGCATCAAATTGGAAGGTGTTGCGCATTGTAGGTGGTATGGCAGATGATATAACGCAGATTTTATATTTAATCATGAAACTTTCTCATTCATAATTCACGGAGAGTCTTTCACCCTATTCCAGACAATACCCATTTAGAAAATAATTGCAAAAGCATTGAAGGCAAAGGAAAACAATGTCAGTAACCAGCATTGTCTAATTTTGTCTGATTAAGTTCCGTGTTGTACGAATTAATTTTTAACATGACATGAACAATCCCATTCCCTTTACATTATTGTCTGAAACATGAAATTATTGATTTTGTAATTATTTAACAAGGAAACACATACAACATAGAAAACACCGTAACAGTAAATTACACGTAGCTGGTGTAAAATATGACACATGTTAAAAGACAAACATACGGACATAAAGACGGACGAATAATGATTTATAAATAATAATTCAAGGCTTTTCATCACAAAAAGGTTCCTGAACAGAGCGTCAGGGTGACAAACGCGTACATACCGACGAAATCCACAATGACGCAGTGTTTTCATTGTTTTGCTTGAAATTGGCTTATTTCTGATGACTCCGATGTTAATTTAACCAGAGGTAGGTAAGGCTATCCCATCCCACTCTCTCTTTTTATAGCAAAATGATGCTAATGATAATCTCAATAATTGCTGGCCGTCGATTATTGAATATCGCTGCTTTTCATCGAAAACCTCGTAACTGCAGCTTAAAACAAGCTGCAGTTACGAAGTTTTCGTTGAATAGCGACGATATCACACCTGCAAAATCTTAACCAACGCATGCAAACGTATACTGAAAATTAAGACGACTTTTCTCCTTATTACCCGTAAAAGTTGTAAACATGCGCCATTGTATCATGACTGGACCTAATTAGCTTCTGATCAGAATGGACCAGGCCTTTAAACGTGTAAACGGCCCATACACGATCAATATTATTGACAATATTAATGTCAATATTTGGTATTGACAATAATATTGACCGTGGATGGGCAATATTGAAGGATTGTCAATTATATTGACGAATATCAGCGATCGCTGAAATATTTTCTTCAATATTTCTATTGACGTTAAGTTACCCGTGGTTGATTGTTCTCTAAATTAATATTGTCAATAATATTGATCGTGTATGGGTGGCTAGAAAAATATTGTCAGTATTATGACTTAATAATATTGTCAATGATAATGATCGTGTATGGGCCGCGTTAACTTTCAATGTCGATTAGCCATTTACCACACTAGAAAAAAACTTTTAAGCGTTATTAAAACGGTCTCATTTCTAGTCATGCCAATTTAGATGTTGTTAGGGAAACATTCAGATGTGTTATTTTTTTCTTTTTTTTTTTTTTATTATTATTAAATACCACATTTATATAGCGCTTTTATCATACAGGTGTACGTTCAAAAGCGCTTTACAGATTTAAAATCTCCTAAAAAACTACATAAAACATATCAATGTAGCGTCATTGACCGTAAAATAATTTAAACACAAGAAAGTTCACTTTCCATAGATCTGTACAAATAAATGAGTCTTCAGTGATTTCTTAAAAGAGGAAATTGTAGAAACAGTTCTTATTTCGAACGGTAAAGAATTCCACAGGTCAGGGGTAGCATTCATGAAACTGTTTCTTGATAGATTACCTACTTTTGTCATTCTTTTGTGCATTCTTCGGGACATGGCTGATGATGGGCTGATTTCATATCCCATTATGAAACTTTCTCATTCTTAATTCCATAGTTTGTCAATAAGGTAGTCCACCCATAATTAGATTCGAGCGACGTCGGAATTATTCGGGCGCGGTCGAAAATATTCAGCGGTGGAACTTTCCATCGCCGAATATTTACAACCGCGCCCGAATAGTTTCGGATACGAAACGACGACGTTCGAAAAAAAAGCCGATATTTTATGAATCTCAAAATGGCCACATTACCGGTATTCTTCCTTAACATGTTTTAACCTTTCCCACACGACAAAGTTTTAGGGTGATCCACTTCAAAAACTGCCACAAATGATAGGATGGATGTTAATAGAGATAGGATTTGTGTAAAATATGGCATAGAAAATATTGAGACAAAAGGAGAAACTGCTGGTTATCAGCAGTTTCTTCTTTTGTTTCAATGTTTTCCCAAGCCCTTTCTATCAGGGACGTCAAAACCAGGTCTCGTTTGGGAAAGGGGGACTACATATATTTGTGTCGTTCAATCTATTGATAATGTACATGTATAGTGCCACCACCGACCTTGAGACTCAAAGGTACTTTTAATTGTTGACTAATCCACGTGAGAGGGGTTGTATGTTTATACTGTACGGTGTATTTTTGTCAAAATGATTTAATACTGCGACGTCAACACAAAGTAACCGTGGTCGAGTGGTAAAACAGCGTTACAAACAATTACAAGTTGGAAGATGTGGGTTCGAATCTCATATAGTCGCGTTTTATTTACCATTTTTTTTTGTTTTTATTCTTTTTATTATTTTGTTATTCATTTTTCCATCACCTTAAATACCGTTCTAAATGATAGCTTTGCACGTAGTTCTGAATAATTCAATTAACGTATTTACAATTTGTTAAGTCATAAATGTCTGACATGTCCGATTTGTAGGCTTACATAGATATAACCCTGATGACGGAGAACTCATTTGAATGTATACATATTTTGTATGGACGAAACATATGAAAAGAAAAAGGCACACTGCAAAGAAAAAAGAAAATAGATCGAATAATAAAAAAATAAATCATGAAAAAAATATAGTGGAGTTTTCTGGTATCGAACCCTGGCTAAAATATTGCGTTTGATTGGGAGACCACCGCCTTACCCACTTTGCCACAGAGACTATTTGTCAGAGAGAGATTTGTTTTTAAATCTAATATTGTAACAACGGTCGAATTTAAACAAAGGTGTTCCGAAAACCTGTTTTACCTTCTTAGTTGGACCCGTCTGTCCAGAGGTCATGGTTTATTTATACTTACTCATTAAAGATGCACGAGATTCTCTATGGCGTCTCTAAATCGGAATGAATGTCGTCCACCCCTATTGAGATTTGCGCGACGTCGGGATCTTTCTCGTGACGTCGTAAAGATTAGGTGCTGGAAAGCCCCAACTTGTAAAGTGTCCCTATAGATAGGATACCATTTTTTCTACGACGCCCGAAGATTTCCAACGTTATGTGAATCGCATAATAGAAGAACTACAAGTTAATAGACAATCCCACACGGGTTTTTAATTTATTATACCGGACATCTTATTTTACATGACATTTCATCATGGGAAGATGCAAGGCGCCTATGATGTCCTAATTTTCTGAAAAGGCAGAAAAATGTCCTGGTTCACAAAAGCCATGAGAAAGACTTTACAAAAGGTTCTTAATGGTAGGTCTTTTATAAACCAATATGGACCCGGTTTAGTCTGCGTATAAATACAACGCAGAGAAACAGAGGGGATAAAAGCATTAAATTCTGTATTGTAAATTTAAACCCTATGTTGTAGGCACTCATTTGAATCGTCCTATCATTTTATATGCCTTGTCCTTAACTTTTGGGACGCCAAGAAGCTTCACTGCGTAGGATTATGTTAGGAACTACGTTATTCATGATGAACCCTTTCCTTACCTTAATCCATACAACTTTGTTAGCATATAGACGGTGGATGACCCACTTGACTTTTGGAAAGCGTTCAATCCAAGTAATCGTCCGCTTCAATCATGTTTTGTTTGATTTCTCTTGAAAGCTTCCCAATAGTTACGTGGGTTACACACCGTAATTTACCCTAACAACAAAATTCAGGAAAAGTCCCATTTGAAAACTGTTTCAGACGACAAAGTGAATGTTTCTGAATGTAAAATACGTACATTACATTGCACAGAAAACATCAAGAAAATGCTGATGATCAGCCTTTTCTTTTTTTATCTCAATGTTTTTCCAATGTGGAAAAGGAGAGATGCTGATTATCAGAATATCCATCTTTGGAATATTTTCATAATTTTGTTAACAAAGATGTGTAGGCTGATCGGGATCCATGTTGGTCTATAATGTCATAAGGTAGCCTTAACATAATTCTACCTCCAAATAGTATCCACTTGTTCAATAATTTTAACAACATATAATACATATATAGCTCAGGATAAATATCCATTTGGAACACCTCGGATAATTCTATCGAATCATCGACTCGGAGGTGTGTGTATGAAAAAATCGTAGTTCTTATCCGGAAGTAGTTAAGCTTCATAAAGTAGTTCTCGAGGTCATCCAAATGAACTACTATGGCAACTAGCGAGACTTGCAGGATGTAATCTTTCTAAATAGAGAGGACACTGGAATTGCAAACAATTCATTTCGGTATCATTGTCGCTTCATTATTGACATTAAGTACGGACAAATGTTTTGTGTTGTTGTTGTTCTTCTTAGTGTAAAAGTAGGCCCACGACTTGCATCCAAGGTATGATTCGACAGATGTTCCAAATGGATAAATATCCTATATGACAGGGTATCTCTAGCTAATAGCTAGAGCTGCTTTGCCAGGTTATTTATCGAGACCTATATCTACAGCTTTATTGAGCGCTCGTTATGACGTTTTAACTATCCCTATACAGCGATCTTTGGGCTATGACCTCCCAATGAGGAAATGCTAATGAATATTTTATTAAATCGTAGGGTATCTTCAATTGAATCTTTATTTAAATAGTTTAGCACAGCGTGCTTAGAACACTTCTTGGAATAGAGCGGCTTTGTACTATTGATCTTTTGGTTTAACCCATTTCCCAACGGCAAAATTTTCGGTTGGTCCAAATTCAAAGATGTTACAGACGACAATTTCAAGTGAATGGAATTTAACATTTTTTGGTCTTTTAGCAAAGAAAACATTGTGGAAAATGAAGAAATTGCTTGTCACAAGCATTTTTTTGTTTTCCACGTTTTTTTCCGAAGCCATTATCTTGTGGGGAGTCAAAAAGAGTCACTGTGTAGTAATTGGCTAACGTGTGTGGGGGATCCTAAACTATGGCCTGTTTACACTTTCTAGTCATACGAAATGCATCAAATTACATACACTTATAAACACGGTGGGTAACCCACGTGACTTTTGGAAAGCGTCCACACGGAAAAATCGTCCGCTTCAGGGTATGTTTTGTTTAATTTCTCAGCTTATACTCTATTGATTTTGATGAGATAAAGTGCACGGAACGCGCCTTTGAGAGGGCTATTCCCGGCTCTAACTCACCTTGCTTCAAATCCAGTGGTTTCTTCAAACACTCGAGTCAAAGTATTTTGTAAGCGCAAAACGAAAGTGGGAAGCGTTCACGTGCACCGACAAAAACTTTCGCTTGAATGTATGAAGAAACCACGGGATTCGGAGCAGAGTGAGTTACAAACGGGGATAGCCCTCTCAAATGCGCGTTCCGTGCACTTTATCTCGTCAAAATCAATAGAGTATAAGCTGAGAAATTATACAAAACATACCTTGAAGCGGACGATTTTTTCGGTGTTAACGCTTCCAAAAAGTCACGTGGGTTACCCACCGTGATAAATACACTTCAAATAAGTTGATTTAACGTGCCGGATTTCATTTTGCATGTTTTGAAAATTGACTTTTCCATTAGAGCCTTTTAGGGAGATTTCTCGCCTTATCCATAGAGGTCCTTTAGTTATGCAGGTTGACCATTCCATACAATATTTCTTGAATTTATTTCTCCCTTCGACAACCCAGCTTTGGTCCCTATAAGCCCTAACTCAAGAAAACGCAGTCAAGAAAGGGATAGTTTCAGTATCATTCGACGGTCTCCCAGTTATTTTTTTGTTTTCTACTTAATGTACTCTAATTTTGTACTCAAAATGCTAAAAAAAAGTTTTCGATAATAACCGTGTCGCCAAAGAAAAAAAAGCTGCTGTTATGTGTTTTTGTTGTAAAGTGACGATTTTCACGACTAGACCCAGGGCATGGTTTTAAAGAAAGTGGGGGAGATGCAGATGGCCACTGTTACAAATGACTGCAAATGCGTATATATGACCGGTCATGTAGTATTAGTGTATGATAGGGCACAAGAAATGAGGTGACTTAAGCTGTAAATACTGCTCATCTACGTCTTTTGACCCAAGGTATTCCAAAAAAGGTAGGCCTATTTCAAAAGGCATCAAAACCAAGGATTGTCTGGAAAAATATCAATTAATGTATTTGCACTGACTTTATCAAAAGACAATCCCGGGCGATTATCCTATCACTGGGAAAGTCCAATATAAATAGTTCTGTTTAGCTGAGGTGTCATAGAAGCCAGTATTGTTGTCTTTTAACGTTTAGATGTCGTTAGCACTAAATCAATTTAAACCTTTCCCAAACAAGACCTGGTTTTGACGTCCCTAATTGGAAAGGCTTGGGAAAACATTGAAACAAAAGAAGAAACTGCTGATAACCAGCAGTTTCTCCTTTTGTCTCAATATTTTCTGTGCCATATTTTACACAAAACTTGTCTTAAATAACATCCATTTTGTCATTTTTGGCAGTTTTTGAAGTGAATCACCTTAAAAATTTGTCGTTTGGGAAAGGGTTAAACCAGTTTGAACTCTGCTAGAACAGATGTATCCTTCCGAAAAAGTATGTATTGTTCGAGGTGGGGAATAAAGAGATATGGCTTGTCATAAACAACAACAACAACAACAACAAAAGCAACAAATAAAAAGTAGACGTATATGGTTTGGGACTTCTGTGCACTTTTAATAAGTCAACTCTTAATAAGTCAGCGCTCATGAACTGCGAAATAATTTTTATCCTAATCTGCAAAAAGTTATGCGGTCTACGACTTGAACTCGCGTAGGGTATGACATGTGCAGACAACTGCACTATTTTTGATAACATAATGTCGTTTGTGACCCTGCGATTATGAATTCTACAAAAATAAAAATCATTCTTGTAATATTTCCTCTGATTGTCAATAGTATGATATAATTACATATATAAAAATTGAACACAATCGAATATAAGGTAAAATAGGTTATAAATAAATTCTATGAACTTTTTTTGCTCAGCCGTAGTTACAAGATTTTAAAACAACACCGACGGAATACATTGATCGTGAAAAAAACATCCCTCGCTTTGGCCGAGTTCACCACCAGTGATTATGCTAGTTATGAAGTCTTTTATGCAAAACGACAGTGATTTTAATCATACCACGTCGTACTGAATGAATGCCTTTTTTAGAAGTTTCTTTAGCATGGATAGGGCTGAAACCTTAGAAAAACGGTTGCTTCGATGGTGGTTCACTAGAAGTTCCAATTCAGGCAATTCAAAGTCGACAATATTCTCAGGATTCAAGGTTATCGACCTTCAATCAGCCTGACTGACCCGTCACCTTTGCATGTTTACACGACATCTTTATCTCCAGACATCATCCTGTAGAGATCGTCATTCATCTTTTCCCAAACAATGAAAGGTCAGACTGTTCTAATTTGAAAACTGCGGCAGATGACAAAATGAAAAATGCTTGTGGCCACTTAATCTGAAACCAACAGAAACTATATATGAAACAGTCATCAAATTCCGTGACCAATTGTTAATGTTGTTGGAAACAGACTCAATCTTTAATCTTAATGGAAAGAGAGAAGGTTTTTAATCTTATTGGAAACATACTCATCCTATTAGAAACATTCTAAATTTTTTATATTGTTGGAAACAGACTAAGTTTTTAATCTTAAAACAGACCCATTGTCATTTCCGAAGCATTTTTTATTAAAGGGACACACCATTCCAATTTTATTTTGTAAAACTTGTATGTCTTGATGCAAAGATGGTTATTCTAATGGGTAGAAATGTTATCATTTTTTGAAGTTCTTATCTATAAGCGAAAAATACGCCTTTAAAGGTGGGACAGAAATGACAAATTCCACATAACTCTAAACTGTTGTCCACAACAATTTGTTTAATTTTAGCACACAAATATATATTTCTCGTTAACGGTTAAATATTTTGGCTTGAAAATTCAGAATTGTCAAAAGAAAATATGCTCTTTCGGATGAAAATAAAAGTACAATTTATGAAAAATAAATTTGAAATATCACTTTAAAGGGGCGTTAAAGCCATGGATTCCTAAAAACCTTTGCCGATCTGTGATATCTTATCAGACTAGTTCGGTTTTTTAAGAATTGTGAATTATTTCTTTATTACGAAACAACATGCATCTGTCAGAATTTATCAGATTAAAAACTGTTTAAATAACATGTTATAGAAGTGTTGAAAGAGTTAGTTGACTTGCTGAAGATTGATGCAGTGAAATAGAAATACATCTTCATTTAGAAACAATCGATTCACAAGGTAGCTTGATTTTAGCATGCAGGTTTTGTATTTCCAAAACAACAGAAGTTTAGACTATTCTAGTTTAATGCTTCTTTTAAAGACGACAAAATTCACGAAAAGGCCACAAGGAAAGCTTGAATAACTCATGAATACGATTCAAATGAATACAAACAACAAGGGATTTGCAATAACATGTTCAGAATTCCTTCACTCCAGCTTACAATGTATCTGTTACTCTAGTTGGTCACGTTAAGCTTCGAAAGATCAGACTTTGATGGAGAGAAGGGAAACGTATATCCGTCCTACTAGTGAACAGTAGATACGTGAGTAATGGCTTAAATCATGAAGCTTACTCTTACTTATTTGAAGTTACCTCAACTAGATTTGCACGAGTTTCTTACATTTTATCGTGTAATCAGCACGACGTTTTTATTAGTTTTCGCTCCTGAGAACAGGTTGCTATTCAGAGACATAAGGGGGTTCGAGGCGACTTAACTAAGTTAGGATTTCTCGAGGCAAGAAGGTCGGACCTTGAGCTTAACTCATGCTTATTTTCTCTTACATTTTACAGATTTTTTAAAGAACTTATTCGTTTGAAACAAGTTATTCTATAAAAACAAAGTTCTTGTAATATAAAAGTATTTTTTTCGTTTTTTTTAAATGCCTAACGCTTCTTCTTTTGTCACCTTTTTGGTTTTTATTTTATTTGTTTAATTTCAGACAAGTCCTGTTTCAAATGTGCTGTAATTAACCATAACATAAATGCGGCAAAAAATTGTATACACGACGTGCCTATAACAATGGTCTGAGCAAACATTGAGCGAAAAATCTGATATCATCAATTCATCCGTTTTCCCCATATATTTTCATTGGTATATTCATTTAATATAAACATTTTCTGTTTTTCACCATGAATATTTTGTCGTCTGCAAAAACCATTAAATTTGGAAAAGCGGAGAATTGAATGAACAAACTCCTTTCAGTAAGCAACTTCTTCATTTTCCAAATAATTTCTACCCGAAAGGACAAAAATTTAATTAAATATATTCACTTAAAATTGTCGTTTGCAGAATCTTTTAAGTCTAAAATTTTGTCGTCTGGTAATGATTTGAATCAAACCAACCCATTCGTAACTAGATGTTTCAATTGACCGATTCCAACATTATTTACTAAGCTATGAGGATCTGATATTTTATTACAACTAAGACATTTAAAAAGGGGGGAGGGAAAAAGACGTATTTAAAATACGCACAGTATTTCTTTTCCACCGAAGTTTTCTGAAGCATTCTTAATCAAAATTTGGTACCTTAGCTGAACGGGTTTATCATTATAAAAATGGTATAATGTCTATAAAATCGGTTTCAAGCGACCTTTCGATAAAAAGCGTGTTAAGGGTTTTAAAATATTAGATTAGATTACAAAAAGGGTTAAGAAACATTTCCTCGATTATAGAAAAGAACGATTTTGACTGTGAATACCACTTTGTCACTGCGGCTGACTTCGTTTCGCACTATAGCTCGCGTGGTCGGGAACCATTATTGGGAACCAGCGCTTTTCTGTCTATTGAATCCCCCCCGTTCTGAGTCAGCCAATTAAAATCTTTGTTTACCTCGACACTGATTGGTTCGCTGTTATCCGAGGTGTTCCGAATGACGTAATGGCTCGGATGGCCGGACTAGACTTTTTCCGGTGGTCGGACTATAGCTCGGGCCATTGTTGTTCGATTGGAGCTATAGCTGCGGAAATGACGTCAATAGCTCGCACTCTCGGTGTTCGGTTGGAGCTATCGTCGAGCTATCGTCGAGCTATCGCCTGACTCGAAGTCGGCCTGAGTCTTTCTGGTCCGGGGATCTCGTGCTACCGGCATTTGCAATAACTTCAGGCGTCCTTTGTTGAATTTAACTGAAGTGAGAGTCAAGGAACTGTTCTTGAATTAAGCCATCAGTTTTCTACACAATCTTTTAGTTCAATCTTCACTGTGAGTGTTACTTTTCTAAATGAAATTGTCTACAAGTAATTATTTTTACCTCAAATGAGTTCCCATTGATTGCATTGACTTTTTCTGAAATTTTGTATTTCCAATTATGAGATGCTCTGTGGTGTTTAGCTCTTTTTTTGAAGATTATGTGTTCTTTAATATAGGAAACAACTTGAAGAAACTGCGAGCCAGGATCTGGAAAAACGCCCCGTATAGCATTTGGGGTCAACACGGATCCAGATCAGCCTGTACATACGTAGATACATGTATACGCTCTACCAGAGTTTATCGCTCATGTTGACCGATTCAAACTATGTCACAACCCTCTCAAAACTGGGCTAATTACAAAATAGTGACGTCATTTAGTTTCGAGTTTGAAATTGCCCAATAAAACCCTTCACATGCACGCACCAGGTCACTCAGCAAACGAATGATAACCATCCAGTGAAAGTGATTCTTTGCATAACATTGATTGTACTTTTGGTTATTGGCGGTAAATTGAGATTTCCGCAAATAAAATATTGTTTTAGAGTTTTCAAAATGTTATGCACTTACTCGACCCGTTGAATAACAAATTCCAACCAGGGGCCCCGAGATAAGACGACATTCGCTATCGATATACCAGAGCTTGATTGTGTTTGTAAAAAAAACCGAGTAAACTACGAGCGATGGAAACACGGTAACGGAGATTTATATATCTAGCCTACAATTCCAAACTGTATTACGCGAAATAATCGGCACTCTGTCTATGAGTCAATATAAAAACAAATCATTTAAAGGGACATTTCATTCCAATTTCATTTTTTAAAGCATGTCTTGATGCCAAGATTGGTTATTCTAATGAGTATAAATACTATTAGTTTTTTTAAGCTGTTGCAAATAAGCGAGATACACGCATTTAAAGTTGAGACATAATCGATAAATTGCATATAAATCCGAACTGTTGTCCACAACAATTTGTTCAATTTTAACACAAAAATATAAATTTCTCGTAAACGGTGCAACATTTTGGCTTGAAATTTTCAGAATTTTCATAAGGAAATATGCTCTTTCAGATAAAATAAAAGTAAAATTTATGACAAAAAATTCTGAAATGTCACTTTTAATTACAGCCGTGCGTTGTGGGTATAAACACTTCTTCAACCGATTATATTAATAATTATTTTGATAAACCGAAATGTGCTTTTGATTCGATATTAATAACAACGTTTATGATAAGTAGTTTGATTCGTTCTATGTTTTATATTTTCTCAAAAGACATCACTTACACTAGCCTAAACTCAACATTTGGTGATTCAGATAGCAAAATATGTAAATGCCACAAGATTCATATGCCGTATATCATAAAGAAAACATATATATACAATCATTTATGTTGACCCGCTCTCTGGATCTGCACCGGCTTAACGACCACAATGCCCATTTCTGAAAGTTCTCAAAGAGTTCATGCGTACCCAATAGTTCCTCTATAAACTTAACACAAATAGTCTTGGACGATTATCCTGTCACTAGGAATGTCCAATATAAATAGTCCTGTTTAGCTCGAGTGTCATAGAAAACAAAACAATTGCATTGTTCTATTTAGACCACTTTATACCTTGTTTTGGTTTAATCAAACTTCATTAGATTGACCTATTGATAGATTTTTGTTATTTCCAATGGACAATCTTTCCATTGACTGCTTTTCAGGCGAAGACAAAACAAAGCAACTGTTAGCATTGATTTTCTCTTGTAAAGGGTATCAATTAATGAGGGTATAAAGATAGAAATAAATGTACTAGACACTTTAAAATGATACTTCGAAAAAAGCTTCAAAATTCCCATTCTATAACTTCAACAGGAATTGCAAATGCCCCACTGACCCACAGATTCTTCTGTGGGACCTATCACATTCCTCATATCGTTAAAGTTATGCTTCGTTCTTTTTTCAACGCAAAGACTTCTCTTAAACAAGAGCTGTCACTGTAAGATGACAATGCCCCCGACACCGCTTTGATTTTAAATTATGGCCAATCTATGTTCAAGGTCAAGGTCATCCAGGGGTCAAGGTCACCAAAGTATGTGCCTACAGAAAGGTAATGTACCAAGGAATGTTGTGGTAAAGTATGAAGCGAATATGTTAAGTAATAAGGAAGTTATGGCCAATGTTAAAGTTTTTGGACGGAATGACGGACAGACGGACAGACAGACGGACAGACGGACGGACGGACAAGTCAAATTTATGATGCCTCCCTATCGGGGGCATAATTATAGTTCCTCTCATCTTATCATTAGACGTATTGGACAACTGGTACCATCTATATTTCTAACTTTGATGTTTGAAATGGATTTTGTGATATTAGTTGTAATTTTTGGTTGATAGTACTTTGACATCATAAAATTCTCAAACATTCATATTTTAATCTATGATTTCATCGCAGTAACGAAATTTAAACAAATGTGATATGAAACGGTGATCCAAATAAGCGAGTCCGCTCGAGTCGAAAAAAAAAACCAGCAGAGGTCATGTTTGCAAAAAGCTCAATATGGCTGATTTGGCTTGGCTTTTAAAATATCTGCGCCAGCGGTTGATATCATGGTGATTAACACGAACATTTGACGACATTAACATCCAAAAATAAATAAAGCAGAACCCACGCAAACATGCATCAATGTAATTTGTCTATACATGATTCGATAAAAAACATGAGGTGTGCATCCTAAAGGACTTGCAAACCATAAATAAATTGATATCATATGTAACAAGTGTGTACACAATTAAGCATACAAATCATTTGACATCATTAATATTTCATCACGTATAACATTTTTTTTTCTAAAAACTTACTCCATACTTTTACGGTATACGGCTACGACTATTAACATTCGCAATTTTAAAAGATTTTTTTATATAGGAGTATTCTAATATATCTAAATAGAAGTTTGAATTTGCAAATTGTGCCTGCATACATGCATAATAATATTCGTATGTGTATTACTATATTTGCATTTCATCTGTGTTATTGCAAAACCTCGTAACTCCAGCTTGACCGAAGCTGGAGTTACGAGTGTTGGCAATAAAACTAACGATTCGCACTAGTGTGGTCCCTGTATAAATGTATGCATCCCTGTATATGAATATCCAGAAGAAACAGGGTTTGGAGTAATTGAGTTTATTTTCAACAAGAAATCTAAATTGATTTTCGAAAATTGGGGACTGCCTCTTATAAATCGCGGTTATTTCAGGATAATTTGCGATAATTACAACTACTTGTCAGACACAATTCTAATTAAAGGTTCCATGTATTGGGTATATAATTAATCCTTATCTAGATAATGACACAATTATAAGGGTGGCTAAATCTGAAAGCTTCTGCAATCGACAATATGTTTTAATAAAGAAACTAATTAAGTACAATGCGATGAAGGAAATATTGAGACGAAAGGAGAAAGTGGTGATCATTAGCCTTTCCATACTTTGGCTCATAGTTTTCCAAATCTTTAAACCCTTTCACAAACAAGACCTGCTTTTGACGTCCTTAATAGAAAAATGTTGGGAAAACATTGAGACAAAAGAAGAAACTGCTCATAACCAGCAGTTTCTCCTGTTATCTAAATATTTTCTTTGCTATATTGTTCACAAATCCCTATCTTTTTAGCATCATTTTTTAGTCTACAGCAGCTTTTAAATAGGACCAACCTACAATTTTGTCGTTTGGGAAAGGGTTAATTCTCGTTTATGGGCGTCAGAAGCTGATCCTGTTTGGGAATGGGTTTGACTGAAAACAAGATAATTCAAAGCGAATAATGTGGTTAGTCCTGGTGACTAGTCGTTGTCATTGTCACAGTTCCAACACTTTTCAATAAGAATGTCGCATACTTCCAATTTTCATTGTTGAAACGTTATACAACATTTTAACTGGTACAGTGTTTTAATACAATAAGATGAATCAGCGTGATATCTTTTTATTGCTGTGTGTCTGAAACAGCTGTATGATATTAGATACAGTCTTGTATTGTCTGGTTTGTCTAGATAACTATTAATCATGTCACGTCTGAGTTTATTGGGGTTTTACGCCGTTTTCAACTACCAGGGTCATATCGCGGCGGCTGGAGCACCTACCCATGAATTCCTGTTGTTTCTCAAACCAGTACTACCACAACACCCTTACCGAGCTTCCAGCTGCTCGCCCACTTAGGTTAACGATTTCAAACC
Source organism: Fragum sueziense (assembly GCA_963680895.1). Lineage (NCBI taxonomy): Eukaryota > Metazoa > Mollusca > Bivalvia > Cardiida > Cardiidae > Fragum > Fragum sueziense. Next base: position 43,447,199 of record OY804607.1, read on the forward strand.
CATTGGTGGGTGACAATTTTGTCAGAAAGGGTGTTAGCCGCGGCCGGGTATCGAACCCGAGACTCTCGAATGAGGGTCAGATGCGCTACCAACTGCGCTAAGGCCGCGGCCCATGTCACGTCTGAACATTAGGTTTTCTACAAAAGTTGAATGACTTTAAGGCGGCCTGATTATATAATGTAGAAACCGGAATGACCCAATGACTGTCAGAGCATATACATTAGCGACTTCCGAGGTACAAAGATAACTTTAATCCAAACGAAAGGCATGAATTTTTGAAAGCAAATTTTGCAAATTTTGCTTCTTTTTTGCAGCCACCTTTCTCTGCACTTTACTATTCTCTGCATACCAAACAACATCTTCCGGTCCTCCTCACTATAAAAAGTTCTATCAAAAGCAAAGATTAATGAGGCAACAATCATTCGAATGTTCAATATGTAAGTCTGAAGTTATTCATGTAGATATTGAATTATGTGACTGAAAATGAAACATTCAATTAATCATGTCTCTAAGAGAAGAAAAGACCGACGTAGTAATATGCTTTATTATGGTTCAAAGATCAGTCCAATCGCTAGACCGGTACTAGACTGGTACCCATTCATGTAAATAACTGAATCTACTAAATCCGTAGTAGATTTCAGGTGCGGGAACCAGACAATCCAATGACCTTCCTTGTAAATGGGTCAGTCAAGTTTACTGAACTATGAAATATATTCAAAGGCTCAAAGCTATAAATAGCTAATTTACACAAACGATAAATTAAACTAGTAGAATAGTACCGGCCGAAAATGACAGTGACGTGGGCTAATGTTTACTACTCAACAACCAATCAACTCTGTTCGTATTTATAACGGTGCAAATCAGACGAATTGATTGGTTTTGCAGCAGTAAACATCAACCTACGTCACTGTCATTTTTGGCTGGGACTATTGTACCCGTTGTGTGTATACTATGTATTTACAACTGGTAGTACCTGGCAAACGGCGTCCATTGATTGGTTAGTACTAGTATACACATAAAGGTTGTGCTAAAAATAGATTCAACAACACCAGCATGGAATCAAAGTATTCAAGGTATTCAAATGGATAATCAAAGTACCTTATCAAAGAACTCTACTTCTGGATAGGCCTACATTATTAACAAATTTGCTTCCAAACAGTACTTTCAGTACTTTGGTTTTTCATATAGTTGCGAATGATACCGGTAAGCTAAATATTATACTTAAGGTATTCCATCTATCTTTAGGGCCGGTCACACAGGCTTCCGCGAGTTGATCACGAGTGTATCACGAGGAAAAACTGTCAAACGCGAAGTAAACGCGGTCACAAGTGAATGACACGTGAATAAAACGTGCAGGACTGGCGAATAATATGTGCGCACACGTGCGAAAAATTTTACACGCGCTCGGAGCCCGATTTTATTTTTGAGCAGCACAAAAATTAGGCGCGACGGCCACCGCGTGTCCCACAAGTTAAGTGGTGTAAACGCGGTACAAACGCGGACCAAACGCGATAATACGTGGTTTACTTGCGGATCACATGTTGGCTACAAGTGGTCACTCGCTGGCATACATTGACGCAAATTTCTTCGTGTGATTGCGTGTGTAGCACTTGTCATCCACTTGTGATGCGTTGGTCTACAGCGTTCCTAGCAAATGTGATAGCGTGTGCCTTGTGTGTAAAAGGATTTCTCAGATCCATTTTCTGACCACAGGCGCTCACACACGGAAGAATCGTGGTGGACGGAGCACACGAGCGCGTTTGGTCCACTTGTCATTCGCGTGTCTAGCACGTTTGAGACAAGTTTGCTGATTTTTCACCGCGTGTAGAAAAGAATGAAATAAATACAATGTGAAAGGTTGTGTGACCGGCCCTTTAACAAATGTTACAGGCAAATTCGGGAGCTAGTCATGACAACGGAAATTGAATACGGTGTATATCCACGTCAAATTTCGTTGCCACAGATGACGAGTGAAGCTGTACGACGTTCGTGTCTTTGTATCTAATGATGGATGGAATATGAAAACCCGTTCTGAGCTCTGTGGATCAAGAATAAAAAGAAAGAAGTTCTACATTACGTCGGAATCCAAGGTTGCGACCCTTCAATCAGTCTAATTAACCCGCCACCTTTGCATGTTGACACGGCATCTTTATCTTCAAACATGATTGCGAACAGATATGTGACAAAAACGTCGTAATATCGTCTTACACAAATTCTAAATGGAGAAGAAAGTCTGCCAATCGTGCTCATTACAAAATGTGATAGTAATCTTCTGTTTCTGCCATAAGGTAGTAACGTGTAGTTAAGGCTTACTAGTATATAATTGGAGACTTATACTGTTTCGGTAACGCTAGCTCATGTTAAACATAGCTAAATTTTGATAATGATGTTGTTCGCTATTCAAAAGAGAACGACAATAATCTTGATCGATATGCATGTGTTGTCCGACTATTGTAGATGTCTGATGATCTACAATGCCATTAGGGAATTTACCTCCACTTTTCTTCTTTAGAGAGGTAGAAAAGTATATTTCTGTCCCTAGACAATACAATGTACATGCATACTTAGTATTGATAAAACTAACAGTAGCGTCAGAAATCTCTAGCTGTAATAAGGATATATACATCTTTACCTTTCCTTAGTTTCAAAATGACGTTCCTAATAGAAAATGCTTAGGAAAACAGAAGACAAAAGAACAAAATGCTTGTGACCAAAGGTTTCTCCTTTTGCCTCAATATTTTCTGAGATATAATGCGGAAAAATCACATTCACAGAAGCTTACATTTGTCGTCTGCAGCATATTCAAATTGGAGTAGTACAATGCTTCCTAGTTTGAGAAATGACAGTCATTCAACTTTTAAGGAAAATGAAATCGTCAGACTTGACATGATTAATGGTTTTGTAGATACTAGATAAACCAGACAATACAAGACTTCATCCAATGTCATACAGCTGTTTCAGAAACACAGACATAAAAGGATATCACGCTGATTCATCTTATGGTATTACAACACTCTACCAGACAAAACATTGATCGACGTTTTCACCTTTTTCCAAACAACATATATGCAACATACCACAATTATTATTTTATTTATTAATTTATTCATTTATTTCGATAAAGATATGGTTTGTGTTAAATGCAGTCAATAGATATAGATTTTGTCAAATCAGGGGCCATAACTCAGAAAGTATCGGTCCGATTTTCGTGAAATTTGCGTCTTTCACATTTATCGGTCCTAATGCACAATTGAATAAAGTATGAAGCAAATCTGACAGTAAATGAAGAAGAGGACAAGCATTTTTCATCAAATCAGGGGCCATAACTCAAAGAACATCGGTCCGATTTTCGTGAAATGTATGTCTCACATATATGCAGGTCCTAATGCACACTGGTGCCAAGGATAAAGCAAATCGGACAATAACTGTAGGAGGAATTGTCCTTACAAGCATCTTTTTCATCAAATCAAAGGCCATAACTCAGAAAGTATCGGATGGATTATTGTGAAATGTGCGTCTTGCACATCTACACGTCACAATGAACACTTGTGCCAAGTATGAAATAAATCGGGCATTAAGTGTAGGAGGAGTTGTCCGGACAATGTTTTGGAGACAGAACAACCAACCAACCAGCGGACCGACAGCTGATTCAAGTATATCCTCCTCTTAACTTCGTTTGCGGATGTATAATGATCATTTTGTAAAGGAAGTCAACATGGTTTATTATATGCATTAAACTGATAGTTTTCTCTTAAAAGTGGCATCATTTTTTGTACATATTTACACAGACATTTCACACATATTTTCCCATATTTTAGTTTTTATTTTTATCTGAAAAAACAAGATCTTTTCCTTATGGAAATTCTGTAAATATCAAACCAGTAATAGAACAAATCATGGCGACTATTGGGAATCTAAACTGACACGATTTAAAAACGCAAAAAGGTACTTTTACAGATGGTATCTATTACAGTCTAGAAAACCGATGTATAGCCATGTATATTTATAAATGTTATCATTGTTAACATAACAGGACAGAAAATGGCCTTTAAAGCCACGAATAATGCCTGAATGGACGTCAGATTATGCAAAAATGCACGTTGAGTCAAGAGTCTGAATCGAACAGGACGACGACAGCGAACCCCGTGTTTTCACAGGCGATTCATCACCGTGTCACGATATATAGGCCGCCCGCGATTACCAACCATAGAATTTGCTGTACACTGAGTCGTCACAAATCTGTTACGTTAGTGACGTTGACGTATACAATTGTGTTGACGTACAGCTGTTACACGCGGCTGACAGGGACGTGGGCGGTCCGTAAATGTTCCAGTGTCGTTTACACGTCTAATTAACCGTTGAACTATCGATTCGGCTACATTAAAGCGTCTAGCTACCTTCATTTGCGAAACACCACCAATCAAAAGCTCCAAAACTCGGGTTCTTTTTCCCAAAATAAGCCTTAGCATTTTGTACACAAACTTTTTTCGTAGTTCTCGTATATTTTCAATAAGTAAATCAAAGTAGCAATTTGTACACAAAAAAATTTAGTGATTTAACACGTGGTCTGAATGCACGAGACACACGAGCATTTAGTGAAGGGCGGTTCAGATGTCCGGATATGCTACAGAAAACACGACAAAATTGCCAGGGCGTGAAGTGTATACATAACCTCATACATGTCCCCAAATATGGTGCCGATCGAGGCAATAGGAAAGGAATGGTTAATGAAAACGTGCTTTGCGTTTTTAAATCGTGTCAGTTTAGTTTTAAATGCATGCATCTCAGGTACAAATTGCATATAGTTTATATGATCTTTTATTACTATCAAGAGTTTGAAGACAATTTGTGCATGGACAGTTTCGGAATACCGCGTGTAGGTGGAGTGACCCCAGTTAACCTTTTGCTTCCGGGTCGTTGTACAGTAGAAAATAGTCCAAGAAAGTTTTGTCTCTGCATGCAGAGGGCTGTTTGGTGTGTTAAACAATAGTTTAAATACTGTTTTCTTTGATAATTTAGTATTTTTGCATCTGCTCTTTGGTTGTATAGCATATTTTTGCATTATTTGCAGGACTACTTTCTACGGATGCTTCCCAAAAACGTACATGTAGTTGGGCGGCAAACAGCCATTCTAAAGTGAAAGTAAACAGTGGTCCTGTTCTTTACTGTACATCTTCCGATTTTCGTTCTCAACGTATATATTAAGTACCACCAAAATGGAGCACAGAGGCAGTGGATCAAGTAACCCAAGTCATGACGGCCCGCGAGTGTTGTGGAAGGTGCTGTGACAGCGGTAAGTTGACCATTTTAACATAGGCTAAAGAAGGGCAAATTCAAGCCGGTGTCTGACCTAGATGCCAAAACTGGATTTTTAATAACTTCCACATTTCTTGGAATATCTTTCTGAAACTTCACCTACAGGTGGGAATACACACTAGAAACTTGCAGAAAATTGGATTTAGACCAAGTAATGATATTTTTCATTTTATGGAATTTTTAAAAAAGTTAGTTGAAAATTGAGGCCGAATGACCTCCCCTTTCCGGAAGTTCAAAAAATTCGTCTGCAAACGCTACTATTTCGTTGAAAAAAGTTAATATTTGAAGAATTACTGTTGATTTAATCATCTATTTGTTATATTTTAGTGACAATTCTTATTTTCTGCTGTTTTTACACTGTTTTTGACTTTTTAATATAGTGATTATTCCCTTAGGACAATTTAGATGGAGGATTTCCACAGAGGCTGTGAGGAGAAGCTGTCTAGGACTACCAGACTTCATGAGAATGGTGCATGTTTGATTTGGACAGGATGTGTAAATAAGAGAGGCTATGGTAATTTCAGGTTTAAGGAGCCGGGCTCATCAGACTTCAAGACAAAGACAGCCCACAGTGTGGCCCTAATGCTGAGGGAAAGGGACTTCACAATTCCAGCATACCTCCAGGCGTCCCATCTCTGCAACAACAAGCTTTGTGTGAACGCCGACCACCTGACATTTGAATCCAGCTCAACAAACGGCCAGCGGAGAACGTGCTTTCGACTTCATCGATATATCGGCCATAGGGAAGGTCCAGTGTGCTTAACCGATCTTTACGAGTAAGTTTCATTTGAATAATTCCATTGTGTAGTTTTTAGTAGCTTGCCATTATGTGGATTAGTGTCATTGTGTTTAGGGTATAGTGATTTTTTTAAAAAAGAAAATTTTGAAAAAAGTCTGACTATTGCTTTAGTTCTTGAAGGTGGGGGGGGGGGGAGATTTTAGTTTTGTTTTGCCCGTTTCGGTCGGCTAATCAGACCATCATCAGAACATCTGCCATGATGTTGACGGGTTTTGAGTGTGTTCATTGTTGTAGTAGTAGTTGTTGTTGTTGTTGTTGTTGTTGTTGATGATGATGATGATGATGATGATGATGATGATGATGATGATGATGATGATGACTTTTGACTTTCCCTTTGAACAGTATTAGTCCACTCAGTCAAGCTGTCCTTTCACATATTCTTCTTCTGTCCCTGATCTGGTCCTGTGGTATTCATATTCCATGCGGGCCCTGTTTTGGCGCCGCTTTGCTTTTGATGCTGGGGACCTCCTGACTGTCTTCAGCCGATCTGAGCGCTTACTGCAAAAGTTTAGATAGCGACTTGCTCTTGCCGAAAGCTTTTGACCGGTGATGTTGGTAACTTTGGCTTGAATGGCCTCCCCAATGTTATTATTAATCTGGAGTGTTTTTGAAGCAAGCCGTCCAGCAAATGTCTTTCCAAAGTTTATTTCCTTTGGTAGTGAAGCCAGGGCACCTCTGTTGAACGCTTCACACTTCTGTGTGCTGGTGTTTGACGACACACTGTACACAGCCTGCTCACTGAGCCTGACTTCTAAGATTGCTTTTAAGAGGCTCTTGTCATTGTCTGTCAATTTCAGCCGGCAGATCCCATGTGTTGGAAGGAATTCTGAGTTGTACCACCAGTCACCATCACCAACCCAGGAGCAGACAAGAGAATCATGTGGGCAGTAGGAGCAGTTTCCTGCGTAGCATTCGACTGTTGCTGCACATATGTCAGGTAGGCGCTTTATATATTTAGTCACATCTCCGTCTCCGAGAGCCTGTAATTTTGCTATTACTTTAGCACATCTCGCCTTCAAGTCCTTTGCGAAAGCAGACAGGGCTTGTTGTCGTGCCTGTTTGTTGGAACAGCTTGGAAACATACCAGGACTCCAATTAGCTCTTCTCGCTCGCCTGATCTGAGTGCTACCAAGGTGCTGTGGGTCTGCTTGTCTGCTCACATTCCAGGCTGCTCCAAGCTGGTCATAAAAATCCTGCATCCCAAGGAAAGATTTGGTGTCGCCATCTGTCGTGAGTGTACGAACAAAGATGTCGTCTTCGTGCATCTGGCGGGCTATATCATATGCCATCCGTCGCTCAGAATGTGGCTGCATATAACCCAGGTTTGCAGTACAGCCTTCATGGTTTCCAGGACACTGGACATCAAACCCTTGGTTTTTGAGATAGGCCCCAGTCCAGCACAGCTTGTTTTCAATAGCTAGACCCACGACATACTTACAGCTGGTATGGTTCTCAATGGCAACCCCATATGACTGTGACGCGGCCTGGCCAGGTTTGTATGAAGAAACGATACGAGTTGCATTGTAGCGACAGTCAAATGATATGTCAACCTGTTGTGGATCTGCGACACCGCTGGCCTTGTTGTGCTCTATCACAAGCTTCATCTTGTCCGCCATGTCACCCTTGTTAAGCTGCACTGTCTTCTCTGCTGCTTCTATGGCCAGTGACTGTAAATGGCTTCTTGAGGGGGTGGTATATCCATTGAGCTCAATAGAATGTTCGCCTTTTCGACCCCAATGGATGTGTCCTGTAGGGCTGATGCCAACAGCATGTTGACGGCAGCTCCCCTCTTCTTTCCATCGCAGGGCGTGTATGTCTGGTATTTTCTGGAAATGAAGGTACATGATTGACATGCAAACGTTAGGTCTGATCCAAGGCCAACCTTCTGCTCACTGTAAAGGCCAAAATTGGGTAGTCCGCAGTGGTCAGGATAGTGTTGATGGTCCTGGAAAAGCAGGTTCATCATAGACAAAATCTGGCTTAGATTCACAATTCTGTTGCCCAGATTGTCGTCACGGTCTTCTCTCTTTTTCAGGCTGTCGGAGCGAAGAGTTGGTCCTGACTTCTCCGTGGTTGAATCCTGTAGTTGTGGGTCTTCGGAGGAGCTTGTCCCAGGCTGTGGATGGTGATGAGATATTCTTCTACTTCGATTGGTCTTGGTGAAGAAGGCCCCGGCAGCTCGTCTTTTGCGCTCTCCCCTAGCCATTCTGGTAAGTTGGAATTTATTAAACTTCTGTTTCAGTGTTGTGACAATTTCGCAATCATAAGGATGAGTGACAAATTCCTGCACTGGCTGCATCTTATATAGTATATGGAATGAGTGCGTATCTTTTAAGCGTGTTTACAGCATCAGTAGCCACACTGGCTTATCATGGAGTGGACAAACCCTTTACCTACCTATTGTGTATCTATTGTGTATTGGATGCAAGACTATCCATGTAGTAGTTTTTCAATGGGTAAAAAAACATCCACATATGAATGGTTATGCACATGAAAAGCAAATATTTAGCAAAAAACATAGTTTTGGAGCTTTTTAACCTTTCAAAATGATGTTTTTCTGCAATATTTACCATATTTTCAGTGTAAATTACACCCTAAACAGGCCAAAATTGATAAAAAATGAATGAATATGCTACCAGAGTGTGGTCCTGCATCTGCAACAGAAATGACTTTTTATTTGATGTCAATCCATCCAGGCATAAACAAATAATTGCAATTTTTATATAGGTTATTGATGACAAAAAAACCTGTTTGAAAACCTGGATTTTTCTTATACCACACTCTCTGTTTAAATGACTATAAATCATTGGACAAATACTTAAACTCTTTAAATTTTGTGTAGTTTTACTCATAAATACCCCCAAAACTAGCTAAAAGTGAAAAAAATAAGTTTATGTTGGAAATCTGGTTTCATTTAGGAGTGACCCCAGTTAACCTTTTGCTTCCGGGTCGTTGTACAGTAGAAAATAGTCCAAGAAATTTTTGTCTCTGCATGCAGAGGGCTGTTTGGTGTGTTAAACAATAGTTTAAATACTGTTTTCTTTGATAATTTAGTATTTTTGCATCTGCTCTTTGGCTGTATAGCATATTTTTTGCATTATTTGCAGGACTACTTTCTGCGGATGCTTCCCAAAAATGTACATGTAGTTGGGCGGCAAACAGCCATTCTAAAGTGAAAGTAAACAGTGGTCCTGTTCTTTACTGTACATTTTCCGATTTTCGTTCTCAACGTATATATTAAGTACCACCAAAATGGAGCACAGAGGCAGTGGATCAAGTAACCCAAGTCATGACGGCCCGCGAGTGTTGTGGAAGGTGCTGTTACAGCGGTAAGTTGACCATTTTAACATAGGCTAAAGAAGGGCAAATTCAAGCCGGTGTCTGACCAGGTCCTACCGTAGATTGTCCGGTATGTTATCAATAAATGATTTATTCCTGTATTATAAAATATCACTCATTATACTACGTTTATCGAAATTAAAAAGCGCTAACAGTGTGTCAGTGGTGTTGAAAGAGCAAGACAACTCTTTGATGAATTGTACTTTATTGCTTTATATTTTGCTAATGACGTGCACATGGTGCATGCATATTGGAAATTGGAGTACAGAAGGCATATCGATGTTCTATCGATAACTGCAACATTTTATCTTTTAAAACAAATGAAGCTAGAAGGTATTGTAAGAATAGCAGCGATGTGAAAAAATGAAATAATTGTTAATCTCATTGGGTCAGAGCTAAACTTTTGCGACTACAACCTCTTACTAAAACAAGTTATTGTCATCACGTTTGTGTACACCTTCGCGGGTGTTTAGTTAGAGTTACCCGTTTTGTACTATACGTTAGCTTGAAAATAGAATATTTATGAAATAAGTTAATCAATAAATGTTTTTAGATTCATCGTACAAGTTGCAGTAATGCATATTATAGCCTTTCAACTTAAACCAGACCGACAAAATGCATGTCGCATGTCTGAAACAGGGTTAACTATCTTTAGAAAGTTTTACTGTAAAATCAATCTACATTGTTCCAAGAAACAAGATTTTTACATATCCCCCGAGTCTAAACAAGACAAATAACGTTCATTGTTTTCGTTAAATCGTTTGATCTTTTCAGTCTTCTAGATATACGCGTAATCTTTTTAAGATTTTCTTGCGTAATTTAATTTCTAAACATACATTACAGCTGAGTTCTGGTAAAAAGGTCGTAATGACATTTGAAATCTAGGTGATGTAACATCAACCTGTTCATACATGCAGTGTTATCAGAATCGACGTGTATGCTGCCTTCTAACAGTACCTTAAAGTAATTATAAGGACATACATGTAGGTGACCGTGGTTCATTATTAAAGCCACCGTAGATATTTGTTATACTTTACAGAAAAAGAATGTAGCTTCTCAAGGGATTGAGTACAACGACACAGACTTAATTTGTGTATGCCTTAATCCAAAATACTGCTTTGTAAAAAATAATGTATAATGTAAATATTAAGAAAAACCCTTCTGTTGATGAACATTATTCACTACCTTTACGCCAAGGTTTAAAATGACCACGTGATGCTATCGTTGTTTGTAGGTGGTTGGGGTTATATATAAGTGAGGAATGAATCTTTAGATGTATGTTTTTGCAATTCTTTCTTTATCCAAGTTTGCATGAAAGCTATAAGGTCATTCTCTCATATCATACTTCCTCTCTATAATTTGATAAAAAAAATCTAGGTTTCAAACGAATGTGACTAAGTATAATTCTAATACATGTACATGTATATGCTACAAAACCTTACAAAAACGGTAATACAGATCAAAACATTGTTTTATTTTCAATGATAGTTTAATGTCGTTTATCAGCAAATTGCGAAATCATTTTCTATTGTTCTTTCCCTACACGTCAAGTTTATCTTGATTTATTGCAGTCTTCAGAATGTCTTATCTATTATGATACTTTTACGCAGAACGCATGATGCGTGAACACGAGTGATTAATGACTACGAATATTCAGAGTACTCTCGGAACTGGTTTCTCTATCTTAAGCCAATTATAGGGAAAACAGCAAGACAAACAAACAAATAGACAATATCAAGAAAACAACAACAATAACAACAACAACGACGACTGAAAGAGAACTAAACAAAAAAAAAAAAACATATGACTGACAAGCGAAAACAAGACACCGAATGTACAATTAAACAAAATAAATAAGGAAGGCATAAAAACTTAATCAGTGTGCAAAGACGTGGTTTTATTTCTGTGTTCTTTTTCATAATAATGAAGTATGAATATTTGATAATCCTGAACAACAACCATGACGCGATAAATGACTTCACTTTACTGTTTTCCCCGTAATCTTTCGATGGGTGGTACGCACACTGACCTATTTGTGAAGGGAACTGCCATATTCTTTTCAACTTGGACGGCTCCGTTACGCCGATTTGTTCCAAGATCTCGCGTTCAAAGAAAGTGGGTATAAACAAACTACAGGTTCTCTCACTTCCAGAAATACATTCCGGTGTTTTGACCAACTTACACATTTAAGAGCTTTTTTTTTCTCCTTTCCATTCGTGCACACCTTTGAAACACATGCCTTTAAAGCGTTATGCTGACGACGTTCATCACAGTGGATAATCACGTGACTCAGAGAATCATCAATATTCACGTCCATCTAATTCGTTACGTCTGTCCACCTTTTCTACTCCAAATTCAAATCGGTCCCGTATAAAGAAAAATATTGACGATTTTCTGAAGTCGTTGTATCACGTGATTATCCACCGTGATAATATCATATACAAAATATAACAGAAAACAGAGTAAATATTTGAAGATGCCTGTATCATTCTGAAAACGTTTAATTACTGGGAGGAATTTCTGGGCGGAGATAATTATTACTCGAATTACCTAGTAACTCAATTGCATTAGTAATCTGTTACTCAAGAAACGTTGATTTGTTGAATGCAAGTACAAATGACCCACATTTGTACTTCTTTTACATAAATGGCCTCAACATTATTATCTTACTTTCAGTTAAAATCAATAGTAGAAATAATTTTTCAGCCTTATCCCATAGAATTTTACATTTTAAAAAAATAGTACATTATATGAATATTTACACAACATTTTTCACATCGGCAAATACATAGTTATGTCTCATCCTAACACATAAAGTTGCAATACAAAGTACTTTGAAAATAAAAATACGTGCTATTGACGAAATTCTAAATCACTGGTGGTGAACTCGGCCAAAGCGAGGGGCGTTTTTTGCTACAACAAGGTACAGATATTTTGCGTTTAAATGTGAGTTTAAAGATCTGATTAGATAGTTTTTCTAATAACAATGAATTTGTTCTAAAAATAGACCGGATTTACAATATGTATTGACAAACTGTTGGTGTTGTTATAAAATCTCGTAACTACGGCTTTATCGAAGCCGTAGTTACGATATTTTATAACAATACCGACGGAATACTATGATCGCGAAAAAACGTCCCACGCTTTGGCCGAGTTCACCACCAGTGTAAATGGGAGTACGCATCATCAGACTACGAAAGTATTCTATCTTGGGTCTTCTTGACTTGAATCGAAATCACGAAATATCTTTCCCTCTCCCCTGTTATCTATTCCTCTGCTTAAGTGACAAATCACAATATAAAAAATTTATTGTATTCCCAAGTTTCAATCATCTTGACGATTCAAATGAGTACCCACAATATGGATTTGAAATTGAAATAACAACATATGTCCCACACACTTATTTGTTCATCGTCTCAAGTAACACATTACAATTTATGTTGCATATCCAATATATACTACAAGGATTCTATTTTTTTAAGTCGTGTGTTATTAATTATTATTTTGCTATCATCAATTGTCACGTATTGTGTTCATGATTTTATTAAATACATTTTTACATTTATAAATATATAAAATTGCTTTAACAAGATTTTCTCTGTTCGTTTGTACATTTAAAAAAGCACCCAACATCACTATCCATGGATTTATAATCGGAAAATTTTAAGTATGGTAGGCCTACCTTAAATCTTACAAGCATGGATGGTTTTTACAGGAAACGGACTTTCAAGAGCAGAATAAATAACGTTTGTTTATGTACAATGCGTCGATATTTCGTGAGTGATGAACGTTTCGCTTGAATTAATGCAAAGTGGATTACTGTATCTTTATTCTGCTCTAACAAAAGGAACATTAACCCTCTTTAATTGAATGATGACAAAATACTTTAATTATTACTGCACATACACCATGTTGTGCCCTTGTTTTTAGGCATATGAAGAAAATGTGCTTTTCAGCATGTTATCCCTTATCTGGAACCTATTTTAAAACAGTTTCATGGAAGAAGATATAAATATTGTATGGGGCCTAGATATAAATACTGGGGCTTGTTTCGAGAAGGATTAATGCAAAATAGAATACTTTATGTGAATAGGGAAATGAAATGGAAGGATGCAGTTACCCTGTCTACGTGTAGTCTTTAATACAAACCGTCCCCTGAATGCAAGAAGGTGCTTAGTGTATATATCATATACACTTAGCACCTTCTTGCATTCAGGGGACAAAACACACATGGTATGCTTCTTCGCAAGCCAGTATTCACCAACATGCTTGAATTGATTGTCTATATCAAAATTACATTACAGGCCATGTTGTTGAACTGCATTAGCTGCCGCTGCTACTACTACTGCTGCTGCTGTTGCTTCTTTTCCAAACCCACAATAGAACTTCTATTGCATATTTTTATATTTAATTTTCTTTTGGGATGAAATTTCAATATGCCTCATTCTCCTGAGGAAGCACTCATACAAGAACAATAATTCTCTCTGTCATCATTGAATAAAGCAGTGGCCCGGAGCTGAACGTACGACAATTGTTCGAGTTCTAATAACACATATTCAGACGTAGAACCGTTATGTTGCTAAAGGCTATATATTTGTTATTGTTCCTGGAATTGGATACACTTGTTAGGGTGCGATATTGCCAGAACCTTTCGCAGTAAAATGTACGACAGTCTTTTCTAAACGTCCTTTATTTGGACTGTTCCGAGTTGAAAGTAGTCTGCAGAGAACATCGGTGCTGTTGATATCATATGCCCAACAGATATTGAGGCTAGGGGAGAAAATGATGACCACCAGCCAGCTCAAATAGTTTCGTTTAACGTATACAATCCATCTTTAGCACCAAAGAGCCAAAGGCGAAATTTGAAAAGTGCAAGTAATTCCTAAACTGTGTTATATTTCCATTCCGAATACAAGCATAAGTATTTAGAACGGATTAGAATTTTGAATTAATGCATACTCATGGAAATACTTGACAAAAATGTTCAAAATTACCTCTCTTGCATATGAATATAGAGTAAAATAATATTTGTCAATCATTTTCTTCTTGAAGTATAATCTTGAATTCGGACACGGTGAATCAACTTATGTGAAATGTATTTACAAGTGTGTGTAATGTGATGCATTTCGTGTGGCTTGAAAATGGTGACTTTTTTAGGGTCTGTAAACCTTAAGTGACAAATCTCAATGTAAAAAGTATATTGTATTCCCAAGTTCCAAACTTCTAGACAATTCAAATGAGTACCCACAACATGGATTTGGAATCGAAATAATAACATATCTCCCACACACTTATTTGTTCATCGGCTCAAGTACCACATTTCAATTTATGTTGCATATCCAATATATATCACAAGGATTCTATTTTTGTAAGTAAAGAATTATTATCATTTATTGATATCATCAAATGTCATGTATTGTGATTTTGTTAAGGTTTACAGACTGAGAATGAAAACACTACTTTCTAGCCATACGAAATGCATCAAATTACACATACTTTTATGTACACTTCACATAAGTTGATTCACCGTGCCGGATTTCAAGATTATGCTTCAAATAGAAAATAATTTGCAAATATTATTTTACTCTATATTCATATGCAAGGGAGGTAATTTTGAACATTTTTATCAAATATTTCCATAAGTGTGCATTAATTCAAAATTCTAAACCATACAAAATGCATATGTTTATATTTGGAATGGAAATGTAACACAGTTTAGGAATTACTGGCACTTTTCAAATTTCACTTCTGGCTCTGCATTTCATTCTCAGTTCGTAAACCTTAAAAACATTTTTAAATAAACATCTAAAATTGCTTTAACCAGATTTTCCCTGTTCGTTTGTACATTTAAGAAAGCACCCAACATCACTATCCATAGATTTATAATCGGAAAATTTTAAGTATGGTAGGCCTACCTTAAATCTTACAAGCATGGATGATTTTTACAGGAAACGGGCTTTCAAGAGCAGAATGAATAACCTTTGTTTATGTATAATGCGTCAATATTTCGTGAGTGGTGAACGTTTCGCATGAATTAATGCAAAGTGGATTACTGTATCTTTATTCTGTTCGAACAGAAGAAACACAGACCCTCTTCAATTGAATGATGACAAAATACTTTAATTATTACTGCACATACACCATGTTGTGCCCTTGGTTTTAGGCATATGAAGAAAAATGTGCTTTTCAGCATTTTATCCCTTATCTGGAACTTTTCAAACACTTTTTTGAAGAAGATGTAAATACTGAGGCTTGCTTCAAGAAGAGTTAATGCAAAATGGAATACTTTATGTGAAATCGTCGCCTCGTTTTAAGGTTACGCTAACTACCAAAACCACTTTTCCGAGAAAATCGACTTTAAAGATTCAGACCTTCATAACTTTTTATGTTTGCTTTAAATTGACCCAAATTTTGCATGACAGTCAGAAATAACCTTTTTGATTTTTTTGATAAAAATCATTATTTTTGTTTGGAGATACAGCAAATTCTGTCATTTTCAAAACCACTTTTCAATTTTAAAGGAGATAGATCAAAATGACACAGAAAAACACTCTTTGCTATATAGGCCGACCTTACGAATCATAAAAAAGACAAACTGTCGTTTTGCCGTAGAAACTGGACAACGCATGCGGTTGTATTACGAACCGGTGGCCTTTGTTCTAGATAAAGTAAAAAGAAATATTCGAGTACAAATTGATTTCAACTTTTTATGGCATCGTAAATGATAGAGACTCTAGTCTACGTAGATTTAAATTGCAACAAATTCATATCATTTTCGCCCTAAAGAAATATATTTTGCTTGTTATAATGGCTACATAAGGTACAGTTGAAAAAAATCTACCTGTTGAAGTACTTGTGTGCCAAAGTTAATTTCAATTACATTTTTTTTTAAAGACTATCCGGCTATTCTACCCATCGAGGACTGGTAATCAGAATGCCGACATCCATATAGTGTTATTGTGAACGGCCATTGATTTAAATAACATTTGAAATTGTTAACGATTGACTTGCTAACATAAATGTACTTACATATTATCAAAATCGTCAATAGAAATCGATTGTTTACATTTTGTAATCGGAATTCGTGTTTGTGTCACATAACAGGTAATTTGGTTTTTATTCTTATTTTCATTGGACGAGAGAAATTTTCAGGCACAGATTGCTTTATGTCCTGGACATAGGATAAAATTAGGATCAATTTGAAGACAAAATCAGGAGATAGAGCAATATGCATACGAGATTTCTTAAAAACCAGCCCGCCAATCGACGATATCTGGTGTTCAGGAGGTAGAGCATAAAACTACGAACACAACGATACCAAATATAGGATTTTTTCAAAAATGGAGATGGCGCAGCTTAAAAACGAGGCGACGAAATGGGAAATGAAATGGAAGAATGCAGTTACCCTGTCTACGTGTAGTCTTTATTACAAACACACATGGTATGCTTCTTCGCAAGCCAGGAGCCGTATTCACGAATATGTCGTAATTGGTTGTCTGAATCAAAATTACATGACAAGTCATCTGATTGGACGAGACGTTTTTCTCGGCCATTCAGATGAGTTGTTGTGTAATTTTAAGGGTTAACTTGGAATTAGACTGGTTGGTAAATACTAGCCCTTATTCTTATCCCAGCGTTGTTACTTGCGAACATAAGGAATAAAATCTTAGTAGATATCTTGGCATGGACAAATGCATGACATGTGGATATGATAACAAAATTCATATTCGAAAAAAATTGTCAAAAACAAATCAAAAACATTATATGTTTGCAAAGTTGATATAAAACAATCTAGCAAGAATAAGTGGTGACGTTGATATCACGTTGATATCACTATTGTTCTGAAATCAAAGGATTTTGTATTCTTCTTAACCATAAAAAAGAACCAGAAATACAGATTAACTTTGCCTTGGTTGTTGTTGCTGTTGTGTTTGTTTTTGTTGTTGTAGTTTCTTTTGCAAACCCGTAATAGAGCTTACTCGGTATCAGTATAAAACTGAAGGTATTTTTAATATTTCGCTTTAATTCTCAAATTCTACATTTCAATATGCCTCATTCTCCCGAGAAAGCACTCATACAGGCCCAATAATTGTCTCTGTCATCATTGAATTAAACAGTGGCCCGGAGCTGAACGTAAGACAATTGTTCGAGTTCTAATAACACATATTCAGACGTAGAACCGTTATGTTGCTGAAGGCTATATATTTGTTATTGTTCCTGGAATTGGATACACTTGTTAGGGTGCGATACTGCCAGAACCTTTAGCAGTACGAGGGACGGTCGGAAAGTAGTTGGACTTTTGACTAGTTCTCTAAAACCATTCATTTTTTTAACAAAATTCTTTCTACAATGTTTGAACAAATTGTCCATCTATGTCTATGCATTTCTGCAATATTCATAGGAGCTTTATTATTCCCACTATTAACCATGATGTAGACCCACTGTATTAGGTACCGTGTAACAGGCGGTATCAAATGCGCCATTGTCTCAAAATTCTTCCAAGCAAGCATTTCTTCAGTTCTAGACACAAATAAAAGTCACATGGGGCAAGGTCTGGGCATTAAGAAGAGTAAAACAACTATTGGCATGTGTAATAGTTGATAATCTCCACTGTAGATGCGGTGATATGGTAGCATGCCCAATCATGAAGTAGAAACATTTTTCTTTGCTAATCTGGGACGCGTTTACTTCAGCATTTATTCTTAGATTTTTCTGAATTACTTCAGAATTGTACTTGGCATTGACAGTTTTTACCATTTGACATGAAATGAGTAACTATCAATCCTCGTGAATCCCCAAAAGCAACAAACATGGCTACCAACCGAAGGTAACAGCTTAATCATTTCAGGGGTGGGGAACCAGCTCGTTTCAATGACTGCGTTGACTGATTTTTTATCCCAAATTCGGAATTATGAACCCTTACTTAATCTTCAGTGATAATTTAATTCAAAATCTTCGCGATTAAAATTACTAGAATGTTCTTTTGTTTTGATTACCCTCATTGTTCCTCTAACAAATGGCCTATGATACGTGAAACCCCTATCACATATAAGTTGACAGAATATTGTATATATACAACTATCTTTGAAAATAAACTGACCACATTATTGGCAAATGGTTGCAGATTCCACCAATATATAATGTGTTTATACAGTTGCAAATGGAGAGACAGTAGCGCAAAAAGTCCAACTACTTTCCGACCGTCCCTCGTAAAATGTTCGACAGTCTTTTCTAAACGTCCTTTATTTGGACTGCTCCGAGTTGAAAGTAGTCTACAGGGACCATTATTGCTGTTCATATCATCAGGATTTGTACGCAATATAGCACAAAAGATATTGAAACAAGGTGAGAAAATGATGAACACCAGCTATCTCAAATAGTTTCTTTTAAGCTTGTAAAAAGCCACATCTTGCTTTGGAAAAGGTTAATGAAGAGCTAAAACATCTAGAGAGTCTATTTTGAAAACAAAATTGAATTTTAATCTCTCAAGCTACTGTTCTATTGGGGATAAGCATGACAATGGCATGCTTCGAATATTCACTGTGTGGAAACTTTGTACTGTGTTTTGCAAAGGTACTTTACAAAAGTAAAGGGCACTTACTCTTTCACGAACGCCAGCTAACTACTTTCAAGAATTCAACACCCTTAAAATGCAAACATTGTGGTACTTCCTGTCACGCGGTATGTTTGCTTCACATGCTTGCATAATGTTAAATAAATAATTTGATTTGAATTTGATTTTTATTCGATAAAATTGAGACGAAAAGTAAACTTTATTTTGTAGTTAATGTAATTTTTTATTGTATTTTCTCCTTTCTTCTTTGTGGCGACAGGATTTTGTAGTTATGCGCACTGCGTAGCGGCGATTAAGCCAAAATAGGATTAAGTGATGCCATTCGAATATTCTCGGATCTTATCGTTTCTCAAGATCGGCTCGAACGTAATACAGTAGCCGACATGGGAGAATTTCTCCCATATCACTCCGCAAGCATAGCAACGGAAGCAGACCAAAGAACTATTTAAATCTAGGCTACGCCAGAAAAATATTTGAAACAAACAGCGCTCAAAAGTCGATTGCATCCTAATAAATGCGATAAAGTTTTATCAGATAAAAAATGGATGTGATTTACCGATTATTGACAGTATATTTCACTTGAATTATAACGTTAGCAAAATGATTGATTTGTTTTAATGACGTCATTCACGCGCGTCTACTTTCACGTTCAATATTGCGGTCACTGTATTACGTTCGAGGTCATGTTGCAAACACGTTCCAAACGGCAAATGTCGCAAACAGTCTCGGGGGTCGCGACTGAAAGTGATGCGTCAAATAAGTCAGTCCATTTTGGAATGTTAGACTGGATACCATTACAATAGACTGGACTCACGAGTAGTCAAAGGTCAATCGCGATCCTCGAGACTGTTTGCAACCTTTTGCCGTTTGGAACGAGTTTGCAACATGATCTCGAGCGTAATACAGTGACCGCCATATTGAACGTGAAAATAGCCGCGCGTAAATGACGTCATCAAAACAAATCAATCCTTTAGCTAACGTTATGATTCAGGTGAAATATACTGTCAATAATCGGTAAATCACATCAATTTTTTTTATCTGGTAAAATTTTGTCACATTTATGAGGATACAATCGACTTTTGAACGCTGTTTGTTCAAGTATTTTTCTGGCGTAGATTTAAATAGTTGTTTGGTCTGCTTCCGTTGTTATAGAACAGACTACCGTTGTTATTCTTGCGGAGTGATATGGGCAGGATCGGCTCATGGCGGGTACTGTAATACGTTCGAGCCGATCTTGAGTAACGATAAGATCCGAGAATTTTCGAATGAGTCAAAGGTAACACTTGCGAACTGTGCAGTCTTACTAGAAACGCAACTTCTCACGTCAAGTCAATTTTCTTCATCAATTTTCTTCTTCTGGCAATCTTGTAGTATGTTGTTTCTCAAGATGCCACGTCTGAAACATTTTCTTTTTCTTGGTCTGATGTATTGTTCTAAATTAGCTTGTATTGACTTCACAGAATGCGCTTTTTAGCTTGACAGGTCACAATTATAAAACTTATCATTGTAAGGAAGCATTTATCAATAGCAGGGGAATTGAATACAATGAATCTGTCGTCAAGAGGAAGCTAACACAGTTCATCTGATGTCTTTAGGTCAGCGAACTTTTTGTTCTTAAGAGTATATCGTCGGTGTTATTGCAAAACCTCATAACTCCAGCTTGAGTTAAGGGGGAATGCTCCAGTTTTTCGGAACACTCGGTCATTACGGTGGTAAATTAAATGTTTCGTACCAATATGTTTCGCTACCATATTTTCATTAATATAACACATCATTACAATTTACCATTTTCGACGGCAAAAGTGTATTTATTATGCAAAACTGATTTCCTCAAGATGGAAATCGATTATTTAGAGCAAGACAGTCGTAAGTGTGTATGCAGTTACCACTGTTTTGCATCATTTTATTCGTGTGTAGCTGATAAAAATTGCTGTAATTCACTAATAAGTGTGCTGACCTATACATTTTCTTTTTGAATTATTACCAGGGCATGTTGCTTAATACAATGGGGTAGTTTAATCAAATTCTATTATGTAGAACTTGAAATATTTCCAAAAATATGCAAATTTTGCCATAAAACACTCCCGCTTCGTTGATCTAACCGAACATGTAAGCATGCTGTTTTATACATTTACGCGTTTATAATAGCACATAATTTGGGTTTTCTGTTCTTATTAAATGTAAGACGTTGCTTTAAATCCGTTTTCGGGACTAAATAATGAATATACAGCATTTTATTAGCATTTTAGTGACCTTGGACAGGTGCAAGAAAGTGTGCATTTTTTCGCTGTATGGGTATGTGATACGAATGCCTGTAAAATTCAAACAAGATTGCTGACCATCTGTTTTTATTTTATTTTTCAATTGGTAATAACATGTAATTTCAACATACAAAATATAAATAAATTCTATTACTGTGAAAAATTTATGGAAAGTGGAGCATTTCCCCTTAAGCTGGAGTTACGAGGTTTTGAACTAACACTGACACAATTCGATTCATATTTGTACCTTTCCACGTAGACATTTTCGTTGATTTTGTTCGAAAATGTCGTAAAATTTTACATTAAATAAACATAGTTACGATGTTTTCGAGCGTAGCCGAAGTAACATAATTATTTTTTTATCATTATCTGTACTCATTTTCAGATGCTAGGTTTTAGATACTACAAGGAAACCATTTGCATGTAATAAACAACGAAGTCTTGTATTTGCCGCTGTAACAAGATCCATGAGCTTTGCGATATGCACTTGATGGACTTATTTGCAAAATCTAAAGTAGATATATTCGCACCATCCTCGGAAACCCAGCGGTCATAGCTACGCTACATGACCCCTGGGGCACTTGGCAAGGAAAACTTTGAATTAGCCGCCGAAAATCGATACGAAACGCGTGAGCGCAAGACCCAATCAAATAACGGCTCTCATAAGTCTAAGCGTTGACGATGCCTGCGCTCATGATAAGTTGTAATTTGTGATACACTGAAATAAAAATTACATATCACTGACATCTTATACGGCTTTAGAATAGCAGGATGGGGAGAGTTTCTTTTAAACTCGAAACACCAATTTTTTCACACGCTAAACGACAGTAATCATCCATATTGACAACTTACCCGAAGCGATTTGTCAATCTCCTACGCAGTTATCTATCCTGAATCAGGATTCAATATTACGTACCTCTGACGTAATCACTGTTTAGAGGTTGGCGATTTGTATCGGCCAGTTTGATTGGTCTGCTCGCCCATCATGAAATGATGATGGAACCAATGAAACGACTGCATTTGGGAGCGGCTAATACAAGTTTTCCTAGCCAATTGCCCCAGGGGTCATGTAGCGTAGCTATGACCGCTGGGTTTCCGAGGATGTATCCGCACCGAGCACTGGATTCATTTTAATATTTTACGATAACTTTTTGTCCTTAAACCCATTACCAGACGACAAAATTTTGGACCATTCCGACTTGAAAGTGGTTGCAGACGACAAAATCAATTTGGTGAAAATTTAAAAATCTTTCCACTTTGGGTTAGAAAACATTGTGGAAAATGAAGAAATTGCTTGTCACAAGCAATTCCTTTCTTTTCCACAATGTTTTCTAGAGCATTTTATTCTGGGAGAGTGAAAAGGCGTCACTGTGCAGTAATGGGTTAAAGTCCTTATTCATGTTAAAAAGAAACTTGAAGTTTCGTATTATAGGTCCCAATAGATGACATGGTAGAGCATCTCTAGCTATCAGCAGGAGATGCTCTGCCATGTCATTTATCATGACCTATACAAGACTTTAATGATGTACATAATCAAACAATAGAGATAAATTTAGATCTAATAACTTGCACTTTATCATGTTCTTTAAACAATGTGGGAGTTTGCGATCAAACACAAGTATAGTATGAAGGACACTCACTTATTCTGTATTTAGTCTTACCCCATCCCGAAGCTTCGTGCGATCATGACATTTTATCGTGGTAAAAAATCCGATATTTTGACTGCTGCGTTCAACGCGTAAACGCTTTCGATTGTGAAATGACCGTCTATGCATTATACTGAAACCCATTTTCAAACAATTTATGAGAAAACCAGAAAATCCTTTCATTTGCTCGTAATTGACCTTTAAAGCGGACGATTTTTCGGTGCGAACCTTCCCCAAAAGTCACGTGGGTTATCACTGTGGTAAAAGACGGAGGCCGTGTCAAGTGGATACCTTTTTAACCCTTTCCCAAACAAGACCTGGTTTTGACGTCCCTAATAGAAATGACTTGGGAAAACATTGAGACAAAAGAAGAAACTGCTGATAACCAGCAGTTTCTCCTTTTGTCTAAATATTTTCTGAGCTATATTTCACACAAATTTGATCTTTAACAACTTCCATTTTGTCATTTGTGGCAGTTTTTGAAGTGGATCACCCTAAAATTTTGGGGTTTTGGTTGGGAAAGGGTTTATCGGTCAATAGTCCTTCAAGCGGAACAAAAGCTTAAAAAATAGGTAGAGACCTGAAAAATGACCTTCGGTCCTTAAGGTATAATACCCGTAATGCTCCCATTTCGAGATTCATAAAACATCGGATTTTTTTCGAGCGTCATCGTTACACGTACGTATCCGAACTTATTCGGGCGTGGTCGTAAACATTTGGCAGCGGAAAATTCCACCGCCGAATTTTTCCGACATCGCCCGAATTTTCCGACGTCGCGCGAAGTCATTAAGGCTAGACTACCTTAACCCATTCCAAGCCAATATGTGGTTTTGCCGTTCATGATAGAAACTGATTAATACACATAGCGCAGAAATTATAAAGTGTTGGTGACCATTATGTTCTCCTTTTTGACTCAAAACCTTTTATGCACTAGTATATTGTACATAAATTCTATTGTTTTAACCCTTTCCAAAACAAGACCTGGTTTTGACGTCCCTAATAGAAAAGGCTTGGGAAAACATTGAAACAAAAGAAGAAACTGCTGATAACCAGCAGTTTCTCCTTTTGTCTCAATATTTTCTGGGCCATCTTGTACACAAAGCCTTTGCTTTTGAACATGAATTTTGTCATCTGGAGCAGTTTTCCAATTGGATCACTCCAAAATTTTGTCAATTGGGAAAGGGTTAATCAACAGTCATAATGTCGTCTGCAGCTGCTTTCAAATTGGCCCATTTATTCTAGATCGAAATCTAGATGTTTGGCGTTTTGGAAAGGGTTAATCTATACGTGGTTAAACCCTTTTCCAAACAACCCATAGTTTTGAAGTCCCTAATAGTACATAATTGAGAAACATTCAGACAAAAGAAGGAACTTCTGATTACCAGCAGTTTCTCCTTTTGTCTCAATAGTTTCAACAATACATTATTCACAAATTCCATCTTTAACATCATTCGTTTTGTCGTCTGTGGCAGCTTTAAAATAGGACCACCCTACAATTTAGTCATTTTGGAAAGGGTTAAAAACTTTCCTGTACGAAATGGGCCTAATCGATCGTAGGTAGGAAAATGCTAGGGAAACATTTTGATATAAGAAGAAAATATGCATTACCCACATTTTCTCCGTTGGTCACAATATTTGAACCAGGATCTGGAAAAAGTCGTTTATAGCATTTGAGAACAACCTGGATCCAGACCAGCCTGTGCATATGCATAGTCTGATCAGGATCCATTCTGTCCTCAAATAGCTTTTCCGTGATTTGTAGCAACTGTAAGACAACAGAATTGAACCAGATCAGACTGCTCTAAGGCACATGCTTATCTGGAAACATGGTAGTCTCATATGCTATAAGGGACGTTTTTCCAGATCCTGGCTCATTAATATTTTTGTACAGAAATTTCTCTGCTACATTCATGTATCTCTCATTTTCAAAGTGGCAAACTCTACGTATTAGATAGAGGTTGTATAGTAGATTCTACGCGATATAAACGTTCAAAAGGCACAGCCTTTGAACAATTATGTCGCGTAGACTCTACTATACAGACTCTATCTGACTTAGTGTTCGTCAACCAATGAAACATATGCTTCTATTGTCATTCTTCCAACCACGCCTCCGACCGGTGCTACTATCGAGCGGATCTTACTGGAATTACATCATTTTCCCAAAAATTACACCATTTTCCCAAGAATTACACCATTTTTCATAACTGCACAGGAAACGAGCGCGTGGCTATATAATATATTCATGACATAATCTTACCGGCAGTGTGTTTATGTGAAATATAGCGCCGAATTTTTTAAATATACTGCAATTTCATTGGTCCAAAAACTAGGACGAACACTAAATGTGTGCCATTTGACAAAGGCATAAGTTGTCTTGCATAAGGGCAGCAAATTTCCTTTTTCAATAATTTTTATTTGGAAAGCTATTTCCAATGGTTACGTGTACGATAAAGGCTAATATTTGCTGTTCAACAACTATGTGACTTTCGGAAACACATATTTCGCGGCTTTTCTGCAAAAACCTCGAAATTGTAGCTTGTTTAAAGCTGCAGTTCAAGCTTTTTGTTGAAACGCGATATCTGACATGCTACACTGTTCAGACCCCTTGGGACAAATGACTGGTCGCTTTGAATAATCGCTCTCTTGTAAGGACTGTTTTCTTTGATTGAATCTTTCGTTTTAAAATGATATGGAAGCATTGAAATTACGACATTCGGCTCAGGTGAAATGCGTTGAAAATTCATTATTGAACCATGGACCAAAACAGTCTTTTTCGTTTCCATATTCTTAACTACTTCACATTTCTGTTGACATAGACCCAAAGGAGTTGTCCTATCGTTTTGTGCCACGTAGGTCATATGCCTAGGTCACGATTGGACTTTGTTTTAAACCCGCTTTCGTGCTCTAATTCCACGATCGTTTGATCTAGGACCATGAAACTTCACATTGTTGTTGCCCTTGAACCAAGGAAGTGCCCTATCGCTTTGAGATAACGTAGGTCAAAGGTCAATGTCAAGGCACGACACTGTTTAAAATCCGTTTCCGTGTTCTAATTCAAGAACCATTTGAACCAGGACCATGTAACTGTACATTGTTGTTGTCCTAAAAAGTAACCTAAGGTTTGTTGTCACATATCGTCGGTGTAAATGCAAAACCTCGTCTGTCGATTCTTGCGATTTTCAAAGTACAAACTTGTGTGCCCCGTTTAATACTATTCTTGCAGGTTTTGAGATATTTTTACTGATCAGTATTAATGACAAATCATTTGTGAACAATATCTCAAATTTTAAATAAAACATTTCAGTTTGGGAAAAGTTATTACACTTATTTCCCTCCCCTTTGAAATTTCCAAAAACGAGATACGAGGTTTTGCATTTACACCGACGATATGTCAAAGGCCATGGTCATTATAGGACAAAGTTCAAAATCTATACCAGTGCTCGATTTGAAGAACTTTTATTACAATGAGCTAGTGGGGGTATTTATCAATCTCCGAGCAGAGTTGTCGTTCGTTACTGTCACATACATCTCTGCAACGGGCTGACGCCATGTTTGACAAGAATCTTGTCAAATCGAGGAAAACGTGTATTATTACTGTTAAACTATTTCATGTGTAACATAATGATGTAAACAAAGAAATTATTATTCTGGATATATTTGAAATGCATTATAATTGATGAATTTACCCATATACTTTGGAACTATTTTCTCAAGCCTCCTTACCAATGTCAATGAATTTTGTGCTAAAATGGACTCAATTTATGTTTTGTTTTGATAAAGGTCGGTGTTGTCATAAAATCTCGTATCTACGGCTTTAATCAAACCCTAGTTGCGAGATTTTATAACAGCACTTACGAAATAGTATTGTTTGTCCGAAATTACGTCACGGTTAGCTGGATAAAATCGTTCCCTATCACAATGAAATGTACAGAAAAATTACTGCGCCCTTGAATGAATGACATCAATTTAAAAATTTTAAATTATTATCGTTGGAAAATGATATCAAATTTTAAGCAACGTGAAATGTGATATATTTTGGACTTCGGAATAGAAAAATTATTTATTATTGCCATTTTGATGTGATATAAAGTGACGTAATCTAGCAGATGATGACACAAAACCCTCTGAGGCAACTACAGAGGTGAATGTAATGAATGAACCGTGTGCAAGAGAGTGGGTATTTATCCGTTTCGAGACAACTCTAGTTTCGTTTGAAAAAAAAGATATGAATGGTATGATATCGCACTTTTCATAATGATCAATATAAAAGAGATGCGCTCAGCCTAATGACATTTCACCCTGTATCAAACGACACATTATTAGGGCGGCCCTTTTAAGAGCTGCTGCAGACGGCAAAATGGGTGTTTATTAAATCAAGAAAATGCTGGTAATCAGCGTTCTCTACATTGTCTCAAGGCATTCCTATTAGGGACATCAAAACCAGTTTTTAGGGGAAAGTGTTAAGGACAGAACGGAGCAACGAAAGCAAAGTCCGCTTCAGATGGACACAAAAGAAGACACTTTTTATTATCTACAACTGGTAATAAGGAAGAAAATGGATTAAATTAGTGAAACAGTTTCGGACAGAGCTGCAAAAAAATAAACCAAATTTTACTGATAACTAAGAAAAACGCTTTGATTGATATATGTTTCTTTCTTTTTTTTTTTTTTTTTTTTTTTTTTTTTTTGTAGGAATGGCCAAGCACTATGTCTATACCAAAAAAGAAAAAAAAAATCTTTCCACTGAAATTTTTTTTTATTATCAGAAACGTTGCGATAAAAGAGCAATTTCATCTACTTTATAAAGAATGTTTTACTAAAAATTTCAAAATCATCACTAAATTTTCCCAAATTAATACTCATTTAGACAGAATAAAACATAATTTATTGAACACAATATAGACTTATTTATGTAATCCTGGTCATTTCGAACACCTTTTTGAAGGTATTTAAGTGACTCCTCATTTTTTTGCAATTTTAGACAAGAGTAGTCTCCCTTGAACTCCAATAACATTTTAATTCGATTGGTGACCTATGGTTTTTAAGTCATCTTTTTTTACTTCTCATATAATTAAGTATCAGTACAGAAAAAAACAAAAAAAATCTTATCGTAAATGGATGATCTGTCCTCAAGAACAATCTGCATCGAGATCATATTGTGCTCGATCACAATCTGATTAAGATCCGTATTTTACAACTTCTTAATAATCCGTGGAAAGTGTCAATCAGCGGATCAAGAGGGGTCCGGGGGAGCCGCCCCTCGGACTTGTGAAAAAGGCTTATAAAAGAGTCCATTGCTTATTTTGTGCGACAATGCAGCCCCCTCCCCCATCGAAAAACGCTGGCCTCTTCAAGAAAAATCTGGATTCGCACACACTGTCCATGTAGGAAAACCAATGATTCCGGACAAAATTTCATTTAGCCTGACCCTTTCCCAAACGACAAAATTGCAGGGTGATCTACTTCAAAAATTGCCGCAAATTACAAAATAGGCGTTATTAAGTTGAAATTTTACATTTATTTCATTTTTGAAAAGTATGTCTTGATACAAAAAATATTTATTCTAATGCGCAGAAATGCTGTCATTTTTTTAAGTTGTTACTTGTAAGAGAAAAATACGCCTTTAACCCTTTCCCAAACAACAAAAGTTTGGAATTTTCCACTTAGAAGGCCGCAGCAGATATCAAAATAGATGTGGAAAAAGGCATGAATTGTGTAAAATATAGCACAGAAAATATAGAGACAAAAGGAGAAACTGCTGGTTAGGAGCTGTTTCTTCTTTAGTTTCAATGTTTTCCAAAGCCTTTTCCACCAGGGACGTCAAAACCAGGTCTTGTTTGGGAGAGGGTTAAAGTTGAGACATAAATGACAAATTCTATATAAATCTGAACTGTTGTCCACAACAATTTGTCCTATTTTAGGGCAAAAATTTATATTTCTGGTAAAAGGTTCAATAATTTTGGGCTTGAAATTTTCAGAATTTTCGTAAGAAAACATGCTCTTTCAGATGGAATAAAAGTAAAATTTATGTAAATATAATTCTGAAATGTCACTTTAAATATAGGATTTGTACAAAAGGAGAAACTACTGGTTGTAAGCAGTTTCTTCTATTGTTTTAATGTTTTTTCCAAGCCTTTTCTAATAGGGGCGTCAAAAGCAAGTCATGTTTGGGAAAGGGTTAACCTGATTTGGATCTAAAGTTGTCAAAATTCCATAAGGATTTTTTTTAGGTTCTGGCTGAAGTTAAGACGGATTTTCTCTAGACAAGTCCAAATTCAAAGATGATGCAAACGACAATTATTTTAATTGAATGGTTTTTTTTTACATTTATTTTATCTTTCTGGGTAGAAAAACATATTTGGAAATGTAGAACCTGTTTGTTTTAAGCAATTTGTTCATTTTCCAATTTGTTTTGAAGTATTTTTTTTTTCTTTTTGGCGTCAAAAAGGCGTCAATGAGTGGGAATGGGTTAAAATGGCTCAAGGATCTCTTTTGAAGATCTCGGTTTGAGTGTCTTTGTCTTAACCCCTTCCCAAACGACAAAATTTTGGGTTGATCCAATTGGAAAGCTACCCCAGACAACAAAATTCATGTTAAAAAGGAAAGGATTTGTGTACAATATGGCACAGAAAACATTGAGACAAAAGGAGAAACTGCTGGTTATCAGCAGTTTCTTCTTTTGTCTCAATGTTTTCCCAAGCATTTTCTATTAGGGACGTCAAAACCAGGTCTTGTTTGGGAAAGGGTTAAAGTCATACGAACATTGCTCATTCTCTGTGATCAAACCAAGAGGACAAGACGAG
This sequence comes from Fragum sueziense, assembly GCA_963680895.1. Lineage (NCBI taxonomy): Eukaryota > Metazoa > Mollusca > Bivalvia > Cardiida > Cardiidae > Fragum > Fragum sueziense. The sequence goes on from OY804607.1 coordinate 43,476,937, forward strand.
AACATGGCTGGTATTCAAGCAACGTTGATTTTGCTGTTCCTCCTAACTAGTTTTGTAGCTGGTAAGTGGGTTTTTGTTTTCTCCAATAGGGAATGATTTTATCGGGTTAACCATGACGTAATTTAGGACAAACAAATAGTATTTCCTGTGTGTTTGTATCAAATCTGGTAACTACGGCTTGATTCAAGCCGTAGTAACGAGATTTTATTACAACACCGACGGTTTATCAAGCCATAACGTTACATTAAATCTATTTATAGCACAAAATTTATTGCCATAATACTTCTAAAAACGGCATGATTTTACATTTCTTTATGGTGTACCGCTATAGGGTCGAAAATAGCTAATATTCATGCAACAAGAACATTTAATACGATTCATGAAAAAGTATATTTGTGCTAAGAATATTTCTTTTCGCAGCACCATTTTTTTTTAAATATTTATGGAATTTGTGTACATATATATTAGCACGTAAAATATTGAAGGAAAAGTAGAGAATGTTCACTACCAGTATTTTCTTTTTTTCCTGAAATGTTTTCCGGCCTTCTCTCCCACAAAGACGTTAAACCCCGATCGTTTTTTTTTTCGGTTTTATTTTTCCAGAAAGGTGGTGTAGTGGTGGTTGTAGTAGTAGATCTACAGTCTTTGCAAAACGATACATTTTTACACGGTCCAAATTCAAAAAGAACGCAAACGTCTTTTAATTTAGAAGACCCATAATGAAAAACACCACCTTTTAGCCATACGAAATGCATCAAATCACACACACTTGTCAATACACTTCACATAAGTTGATTCACCGTGCCAGATTTCAAGATTATGCTTCTAGAAAGAAAAAACTTTACAAATATATTTTTACTCTATATTCATAAGAAAGGGAGGTAATTTTGAACATTTTTGTAAAATATTTTCATAAGTATTCATGAATTCAAAATTCTAATCCGTACAAATTGCCTACTATGTTTATATTTGGAATAGAAAAGGAATTACTGGTGTTTTAAGATTTCCTCGCTGGCTCTTTGGTGCTAATTATGGGTCTTCTACCTTAAAATCTAACTGTCAGAATAACAGTCGCCTTCCTGAAGAACCAATTTCTTCTAAGAATCCAGCTTTAACCCTTTCCAAAACAAAGTCTGGTTTCGACGTCCCTCCCTTTAAGAAACATTTTTGGAAACCACTGATCAGCATTTTCTCCTTTTCCCTCAATACTTTCTGTGCTATGCTGTACACAAACCTATCTTTCTTGGCATCCATATTGTCATCTACAGCACCTTTCATATTTGACCCCCCTTTTGGACCACTCTAAATAATTGCTGTGTGGGAAATGCTTAAATTACTTTTTTTTTCTTCTCTAGCCTCAGCTCTCCGATGTGTTAACCCTTTCCCAAACGACAAATTTTTAGACTTGTCCAAATTAAAAAATGTTGCAGGTGGCAATTAAAGTAAACGGAATTTATAATTTCATGGCCTTTTGGGGGTAGAAATCATTGTAGGAAATGAAGAAATTGCTTGTCACAAGCAATTTCTTCATTTTCCACAATGTTTTCCAAAGCAATTTTCTTTTGGGGAGTCAAAAAGAGTTACTGTGTGGTAATTGGTTAAATTCCCTTTTTTTCTTTTTCAGTCTCAGCTCTTCGATGTGTTCAGGTGGTTCCTGGGCCATCATCTACAGAGATTGTCCATTGTAAAGGAAGTTGCTATACAATAACTTCGGGTTCGTTTCTTTTTCTTAAGAGCCTTCTAACCATTTAACAAACTCTGCCTTTGACTTGTCTATAAAAGAATGCTCGAGAAAAACGTACATTAATGATAACCGTTTTCAACATCAAATAAGAAGACATTTTGGCATTGAAACCTTGAAAAAAAAAAAAAAACGTTTTAACATTTGAAAAAAACCGGTTGTCGAGGCTTAGGATACCACAGAATGGGTATTTGGTGCCGCATAATAAAATGTCTGCGCAATTCTAAAATCCTGTAATTACAGCTTCGTCAAAGCTGTAGTAACTCAATTCTAGGATAAAACAGACGAATTGCTTAACATAAGCACTGAGATTCTATTACCAAATCTTCTTAATAATGAATTCCTAAAGAAATGGATTTTGTGCTAAAATTTGGGTTGATCTTCAATAACGTTTTATCAGTTTTCAAATTTCAATTACGTCCAGCTTATTCTTGGCATTTCCCACATTCTCTGCTTCCAATCGAATTCAAATCGCTCCCGTATTGACAAACATGTTGAGTATTTTCTGAAATTCTGGGTCACGTGATTAACTACCGTGTTTAATTTTAAAAAAATCGTCGCCTCGTTTTTAAAGTGCGCTATACCTCACGATAAATGACCTGGCAGAGCAGCCCATGCTTATCGAATGGAATGCTCTGCCAGGTCGATTCTCGTCCGCTATAACTGCCAAAAACACGAGAAAATCAACTTTAAGGATTAAGACCTTCATAACTTGTTTATCTTTGCTTGAAATTAATCCAAATTTTGCATGACAGTCTGAAATAACCTTATCTATCCACATGTACAATTTAATAAGATACGATGGGGCGTTTTTCTTTTTTAGAAAAAAATCATTATTTCTGTGTGTGGCAATTTTGATCATTTTTTAACACACTTTTCAATTTTAAAGGAGATAGATCAAGATAACACAGAACAGCACTATTTGTTATATAGGCCCACCTTACCAATAATTAAATGGGATTCTTAAAAACACACAAGTCGTCGTTTTGCTGTAGAAATGGGAAAACGCATGTGGTTGTATTATGGGCCAGTGGCCTTTGTTCTAGATAAAGTAAAAAAAAACTATTCGAGTACATTATTGATTTCAACTTTTTTATGACATCGTAAAGGATACAGACTCTAGTCTACACAGATTTAAATTGCAAGAAAACTGTTCAAATTCATAACATTTTCGTTCTTAAGAAATGTACTTTACTTTTTATAATGGCTACATGAGTTATGGTTGAAAAAAAAACTACCTTGTGAAGCACTTGTGTGCCAAAATCAATTTCAATTGCATTCTTTTGAAATTATCCGGTCATTCTACCCTTCGAGGACTAGTTATCTGAATGTAGGCACGCAAATAAGGTTTTTGTGAACGGCCATAGATTAAAATAGCATTTGAAGTTGTTAAAGATAGACCTGCTAACATACATACATACATGTATGTACATACATATCATCAAATTCTTCAATAGAAATCGATTTTTCACATTTTGTAATCGGAATTCGTGTTTGTGTCACATAACAGACCCCATCAGAATTGTTACACATACAAATTAAAGATATAATGTAACCCTGTAATTCACAGAATTTAAAGAAAATCTTTCTCTTGGGCTATTTTGAGCCTTTGTTGGCTCCCATCCTTTTAGACTGATCAAGTGCAGACGACAATCTGAAGTGAATATAATTTGAAAATGTTGGGTCTTTTGAGGTAGAAAACATTGTGCAAAATGAATAAACTGCTTGTGACAAGCAATATCTTCATTTTCCACAATATTTTCCAAAATCCTTTTCTTTTCGGGATTAAAATAAAGAGTCGATATGTGGTAATGGTTTAATGCAGAAAACAACAAATGTAACTGAAAACAGAAGAATCTACGATTCTGATTCGTGACAATGAAAGAATTAAGAAAAGGGAGAAAAATTCTAACTGACATCATTTCTTGTCGTTTTGTCGTTTGGAAAACGGGACGATAATATACCAGGCCCATTAGGAACAGGGGGCTAGAGAGCTAATCCACCCCAAAAGTTGGCCAAAATGACGAATAAATTTCCTTAGTTTAAACAGAAAATTTCGGGAAAACCCAGTTTAGCCCCCAAAATATTCAGACACTTGAGTCCCCCGATACGAAATTGCTTCCTACGGGCCCGTTTTAAACTATGTCAACTACTTGTACTTCAAACTTTTCATTCACCTTTCAGGTTTTATCGGCAAATTCTATCGTGGCTGCCAGACTCAACGACGCAAAGACGGCTGCATGTTTGTTCTTAATAATAGATATTGTTTCTGCAGTTATGATCTCTGCAATGCTAATTAATGCTGAAATCTGAGTTGCGTTCTTTAGAGCGAGATTTCTTGAGATATCTTGATATTTTTTAAGATATTTTAGGATAAAGCGTTCTTTAGTGCAAGATTTTAAGACGCTCAATGGGAGGCGCCATTACCCTATACTTCGTGCGGAACCCCTCGGTCAACTTTGTACAAGCAATATAAAAGAGATTTGACCGAGTTGTTCCGAACACTCCATAATTCGTAAACTGCGGTGTTCCGAATGCTCCATACTTTATACAAATGACGTCATGATGACGTCATTTGTATAAATATGGAGCATTCGGAGCTGCTCGGTCAAAGTCTTGGTCTTAAAATCGCTTTATTCAAAACACATTAAGAAATCTTAAGAAATCTCGCTCTAAAGAACGCGCCTCTGATTAACCCTTTCCCAAACGACAAAAATTTAGGGTGATCCTATTTGAAAGCCATGGCAGACGACAAAATGAATAATGATAGAGATAGGATTTGTGTAAAATATGGCACAGAAAATATTGAGACAAAAGGAGAAACTGCTGGTTATCAGCAGTTTCTTCTTTTGTTTCAATGTTTGCCCAAGCCTTTTCTATATGGGACGTCAAAACCAGGTCTTATTTGGGAAAGGGTTAATACTTTACTGCACAGTGATGCCTTTTGACTCCCTAGTCCATTACTGCACAGTGACGACTTTTGACTCCCAAGTCCATTACTGCACAGTGACTCATTTTGACTCCTTAGTCCATTACTGCACAGTGAAGACTTTTGACTCCCAAGTCCATTACTGCACAGTGACTCATTTTGACTCCTTAGTCCATTACTGCACAGTGAAGACTTTTGACTCCCAAGTCCATTACTGCACAGTGACGACTTTTGACTCCCTAGTCCATTACTGCACAGTGACGACTTTTGACTCCCAAGTCCATTACTGCACAGTGACGACTTTTGACTCCCTAGTCCATTGCTGCACAGTGACGCCTTTTGACTCCCTAGTCCATTACTGCACAGTGAAGACTTTTGACTCCCAAGTCCATTACTGCACAGTGACGACTTTTGACTCCCAAGTCCATTACTGCACAGTGACGACTTTTGACTCCCTAGTCCATTACTGCACAGTGACGACTTTTGACTCCTTAGTCCATTACTGCACAGTGAAGCCTTTTGACTCCCTAGTCCATTGCTGCACAGTGAAGCCTTTTGACTCCCTAATCCATTGCTGCACAGTGAAGCCTTTTGACTCCCTAATCCATTGCTGCACAGTGAAGCCTTTTGACTCCCTAATCCATTGCTGCACAGTGACGCCTTTTGACTCCCTAGTCCATTGCTGCACAGTGAAGCCTTTTGACTCCCTAATCCATTGCTGCACAGTGAAGCCTTTTGACTCCCTAATCCATTGCTGCACAGTGACGCCTTTTGACTCCCTAGTCCATTGCTGCACAGTGACGCCTTTTGACTCCCAAGTCCATTGCTGCACAGTGACGCCTTTTGACTCCCTAGTCCATTGCTGCACAGTGAAGCCTTTTGACTTCCTAGTCCATTACTGCACAGTGACGCCTTTTGACTCCCTAGTCCATTGCTGCACAGTGACGACTTTTGACTCCTAGTCTATTACTGCACAGTGACGCCTTTTGACTCCCTAGTCCATTGCTGCACAGTGAATCCTTTTGACTCCCTAGTCCATTGCTGCACAGTGACGCCTTTTGACTCCCTAGTCCATTGCTGCACAGTGACGACTTTTGACTCCTTGTCTATTACTGCACAGTGACGCCTTTTGACTCCCTAGTCCATTGCTGCACAGTGACGACTTTTGACTCCTTGTCTATTACTGCACAGTGAAGACTTTTGACTCCTAGTCTATTGCTGCACAGTGACGACTTTTGACTCCTTAGTCAATTACTGCACAGTGACGACTTTTGACTCCCTAATCCATTGCTGCACAGTGACGCCTTTTGACTCCCTAGTCCATTGCTGCACAGTGAAGACTTTTGACTCCTTAGTCAATTACTGCACAGTGACGACTTTTGACTCCCTAATCCATTGCTGCACAGTGACGCCTTTTGACTCCCTAGTCCATTGCTGCACAGTGACGCCTTTTGACTCCCTAGTCTATTACTGCACAGTGAAGACTTTTGACTCCTTAGTCTATTACTGCACAGTGACGACTTTTGACTCCCTAGTCCATTGCTGCACAGTGACGCCTTTTGACTCCCTAGTCCATTGCTGCACAGTGACGCCTTATGACTCCCTAATCCATTGCTGCACAGTGACGACTTTTGACTGCCTAGTCCATTGCTGCACAGTGACGACTTTTGACTCCTAGTCTATTACTGCACAGTGACGCCTTTTGACTCCCTAGTCCATTGCTGCACAGTGACGCCTTTTGACTCCCTAGTCCATTACTGCACAGTGACGCCTTATGACTCCCTAATCCATTGCTGCACAGTGACGCCTTTTGACTCCCTAGTCCATTGCTGCACAGTGACGCCTTATGACTCCCTAATCCATTGCTGCACAGTGACGACTTTTGACTGCCTAGTCCATTGCTGCACAGTGACGACTTTTGACTCCTAGTCTATTACTGCACAGTGACGCCTTTTGACTCCCTAGTCCATTGCTGCACAGTGACGCCTTTTGACTCCTTAGTCCATTGCTGCACAGTGAAGCCTTTTGACTCCCTAGTCCATTGCTGCACAGTGAAGCCTTTTGACTCCCTAGTCCATTGCTGCACAGTGAAGCCTTTTGACTCCCTAGTCCATTGCTGCACAGTGAAGCCTTTTGACTCCCTAGTCTATTACTGCACAGTGACGCCTTTTGACTCCCTAGTATATTACTGCACAGTGACGCCTTTTGACTACCTAGTCTATTAGTTCACAGTGACGCCTTTTGACTCCCTAGTCCATGACTGCACAGTGACGCATTTTGGCTCTCTCACAAGAAAATGCTTGGGAAAACATCGTGGGAAATGAAGAAATTGCTTGTGACAAGCAATTTCTTCATTTTCAACAATGTTTTCTATCGCAAGATTGAAAGATTTTTATAATTACATCAACTTGTCGTCTGCAATACCTTTCAATTTGGAACAGCCCGAAAATTTGCCGTCTATTAATGGGTTTTTCCTTTCACACACGGCAAACTTTTAGGGCGTTGCATTTTAAAAGCAACCACAGGCGACAAAAATGATTCTGGCAAGGCAAAAGAAACGTGTAATTTAACACAGAAAATGTTTAGAGTCAAATGGAGACCAATGGAAAAATTGATGATTATCAGAAATTTCTTCTTTTGACTAAACTTAATATTTTCTCATGTCTATTATAAAAGCGACGTCAGATTCAGGTCTTGTTAAGAGTTAAAATCCGGCGTTTACTTACAGTAATATCCGAAAAGAACTGGTAAAGGGAGTATCTTCTAGGTCAATGGGGAAAACCAAAATCGGTTATATTTACTAGGCCTATAAGCAATTGCATCTCTTCTTCTGTATGTTTTCTTTTATGACAAACACGTGCAAACACATGCTTCGGCACTGATATGTGATGCCCTCGTGGCAGGATTTTTGTTTTTAGACACGTGAAAGCGTTTATTAGATTGATCTGAAGAAAGTGCCACTGAAGATGACCCATAAAGTACACCAAAAAGACTTGTATCATAGTGCACAGATACGTCATATAAAAGCCTTAAGGTATGCAAAAAATTCTAAACTATTTTTGGGAAAAACCTCAGATGTGTAATTTGTGACAATAAAAGCTAAAGCTGCACCATGTCAAAAGGAATCTGCAATAATGAAATGTACTCGTACATCATTAGAAACCAAATTAGTATAATAGGCATGTAGTCCTTTTAAATCTTTACTCATTGCATATCCGTTGGGTTCAGGTGCATCTTTACAAATTATAATTCTCTGTTTTTTTTTTTTTGTTTTTTTTTTTAATTTTGGCTGGTTCAATCACAAAGTATTAGTCAGTAGTATTCACATAATTCTAACTAGCATTTTCTCCATTTGTCTCAATATTTTCTTTGCGCAAATCCTATGTTTATATACATCCATTTTGGCGGTCTGCAGCAGCTGTCAAATTCAATCACCCTAATATTTTGTCATTTGGGAAAGGGTTAACCATTTACCAGATGGCACAATGTTAGACTTGTCCAAATTCAAAGATGTTGAAGACAACAATTTCAAGTGAATGAAATTGTAGATTTTTTATCTCATGGAGCACGAAAATGCGCCACTGTGTGGTAATGGGTGAAAACCTCAGTGTCTATTCAAACTGGTAACATGCAACTTGCATGAAACATCCTGTATGACTGCTTATTCAAATGGCTGTAATTTTGCTAATGAACAATTAGGGAAATTAAAACACAAACTGAGTGCTCAAATCTATAAAATAATTCAATAGTAACTACTTTTGTAGAAAGAGAAATCAATACATTATAATAGATAAATAAACATAATTAGAATTACCGCACACATTCATTTGTGTAAACTTTAAGTAAAGAATCATTGAAGTTCCATTCAATTGGTATAGCGTTTAGTGAATGTAGTGTAACAATTGTGGGAAATAAAGAATTATACGAGAAATGTGTGTTTGGTTTTCTGTATTCTGTACATTAAGCAAACTGAAATACAGTTGTTCCAAGTTTCATAGCTTTCACCCCAAGTGATGAGAAATTCACATTTCACATAGGTATTACTTTGTGACATTACATTTCCGGTTATAGTAATGTCAATGATCAAGGTCAAGTGTCATCGCTTTTCAAGGAATTCCTCGTAACTGCAGCTTGTTTCAAGCTGCAGTTCGTCGGTGCTATGACAAAATTGCGTAATAGAAATTTTGCTCGAAAACCATTTTTTCAGGAGAGCCAAAAACGTTGTTAGTACTTTTTACCGTTTTAAAAAAAAGTGTGCCGACAAAATTGCGTAACTCAATAACTACATGAACAATTCAGCTTCTTTAAGGTAAAACAAGATAATTGAACATAACTTACGGTTCATTTATTGGTCAAAGTAGAAGAAAAACAGAGGAGAATGCCATTTCTCAGCCTTTTATTACTCTCGTGTAAATACTTTTTTCTATGTACAACGCATTTTTGTCAGCTAAATCGAGTTACACAATTTTGTCACATGGTAATTGAAAGAGTTCTAATAGGAGTAGAGAAACGCCGTTTTGACAGGATATGCGCCCCTACATGCTTAGTAGAAAGCATTTATAAAACAAATTGACAAAATTGCGTACCTAATTTGTTACGCAATTTTGTCATAGCACCGACGAGTTACGAAGGTTTCGTTGAAAAGCAGCGACATCTAACATAAATCTTACTTTCTTCAACTCAGCCCATTCCAAACATCAAAATTTTAGACTAGTCCAAATTCAAAGAGGTTGCAGACGACAAACCCCGGATCAAGATTGATATGTTCCTAAATACGGTCTGATCGTGACTAATAATGTTTTCATTTATGTGTTAGCTACTAAATAAATACACGAATAAGTTATTATAGAAGTGCAATGTGTGTCTTGTTCAGATAAAGTGACCCGTCGTGCTAAAAGGGACCTTATCGGGTGTGTGAAAAATATCGACCCTAGTCAGTCTGCGCAGTCCGCGCAGCCAGACTAGGGCCGACACTTTTCACTTCTATGTAATTTTCTAAATCCGGAATGTTTCCCCTATCTCACTATATGTTCATTTTTCGATTACAGTATCTGGTTGACCTGTGCTGAGTCGGACAAGTTTGTCAAAATTTAGATTTTTGGAATTTGGAAAAGGTCTCTTTTAGCGTGACGGGTAACATTATTAATATTATACTTTTCAAAGTTTGATCTGGATTCATGCTGGCGTAAAATGCCACACTCTGTCAGAGGCTTTTTCATATCGCCTCTACGCCTCTGTTAGGAGAGCGTAGGAATATGAAAATAGTCCCATTTTAATTATGAAGAATATGAAAGTAGTCCCATTTTAATTAGATCAATACTTACGTTTGAGAGCACTTCTTCACGGTAGGGATTGTGCATGATGGGATGGATAACGAATACGGAGTATACGGACAAATTTGCCTCGCTTCAGGTAAGATTTGTGCAATAATTTTCTTATTTCTGCTCCAATTTTCAAGCGGTTTGTTGCATGAACCCCGCATTAGTGAGCTCTTTCCTCGGATATATGACTTGTTTGTAGAATCTTTGTACTTTGTCCAAATATTGATCCCAACCGACCAGAAAAACGACAAAAAATTCAGGCCCTTTTTCTAGTCGGTTGGGATCGGTTTTTGAGAAAAGTGCAGGGAAGTTCCAGATAAATAATACATCTGAGAAAAGGGCTTAGTAAGACGGAGTACATGCAACGAACCGCATGAAAATTGACGCAGAACTAAGAAAGTTATTGCACAAATTCTTACCTGAAGCGTGGTTGATTTGGTCGTAGTCGTTACCATTTCGCTTTCTGGTCGGTTGGGACAATATTTCGGAAAAAGTATCATGAGTTATCTAATATGTCATATATCCGATGAAAGAGCTCGATAAGGCGGGGTACGTGCAGCAAACCGCTTGAAATTGATACAGAAATAACAGTTATTGCAAAATGTCTTACCTGAAGCGAGGCGAGTTGGCATCAAATTTTGTGCAAAAAATAGACCGAGTTTACCGTTATGTTTTTATAAACCGTCGGTGTTGTTATAACATCTCGTAACTACGGTTAGATTCAAGCCGTAGTTACGAGATTTTATAACAACACCAACGAAAGACTATTTATTTGTCCGAAATTACGTCACGGTTTACTTGATAAAATCGTTCCCTATTGTCGGTAGTCGTTATCCATCCCATCATGCACAATCCCCACCGTGTCTTTCTCTAATGAATAATACAATAGATGAAACAGTTACACAGTTAGTAGAGACGTTATCCTGTGGTAGACCACGATTCGTGGACTCTAGCCGACTTGCAGAGATGATATGAGACTTATTTTTTCGTTTCGAATAGGTTGGACAACCTGGGACGAATGTTATAGAAATAGTTTAGACAAAAAGAGCACAAGATGACCAGTGCTGTCTATATTTATAGACCACTGACCTTCTTGTCGCTCATTAATGTGCCCTTTTATTTATGACAGTTTTGTTTGCCTGTTTTCTTTCTCTCTATATCTCTCCCACACCTTGTTATATTACATAAATTAAAACCCAATCTAAACGCGGAAGAAATAACCGACAAAAATTACAAAAACGAATACTGCGTTCATGTTTGCGGAATTGTTGAGGGAAAAGAAGAAATGGGGAACTATAAACATTTGTTTTCTTTCTCCACAACAATCCCAAATATAAGATCATCCCATGGTAATAAAAGCAATGTTCAGTTTGGAAAAGAGTTTCCCTCATGTATGCAATTGCTATTATTCCGTAACCCATTATCACATTTATATAGCGACAAGTTCGAACATCGCCAGAGCAAATCGGACCTCACATCATTAAATATTCTCCTGACGCAACATCAAAGTCATGGGCAGATGCAAAACAACTGAATGGACATCTGTTTTCAAATGCTCATTCAATAGCTCTGCATCGGCCAAATATATCGTCCGAATTTTGTAAGTTCGAAACGTGTTACCTGATAAAGGGTTAAGTTTAAATCTGCTCATTGCCAATACTTAAAATAAATGTTTGCCTTCTCTCGCTCTCCTATCATCCATCATCTCTCACCCAGTCAAACAAAATGTAAGCTATATCTACAGGTACCTTTATGCCTACCTTTTCCGCACGAGTAAATCCACTTAAAATCCAAAGTAATACTTCATGAATAACACCACTCTTTTACCACTAAATAATCCAAAACGCATCTTCTTTCTTATGAAAAACGGTATCCACATTTATTATCCGCTAATAATCCAAGAGTAACAGTCCGAACTCAACTATTCGGCTGAATAAACTCGTGCTGAGTATGACTACACTGTTATGCACGTGCGTGTGTTACGCTACATGTTTATATGATTAACGCTTTGTCATATAATCTCTACCCCAAATACAAAAAGGACATTTCAAAGATTAAATTTGTAAGTTTCATTGTAAGTAATCCTGAAAATCATGTTCTGCATGAATAGTTCGTGGTGGAAGACTAAAATCATTATGGAAAATAAGAAAAATAAATGAATAAATAAATAAATATTTTATAAAGACTGCCCTTCACCCCCCTTTTCCAAATAATACTCCTAGCCATTTTCCTCTTCCTTTCCTTTGTTTGATTATTGTATAATTAATGTGTATTCATGTAACCTTTTGCCAAATTTTGACACTACCTGGAGAGGAGACTTGGTAGAACTTTGTGACAGGGGAGGAAAGTGCTGAAGACGACAATTTCCCATCCTGTCTCAAGGTTTTTTTTTCTACGACTTATTACACACAAATCGAGTCTTTATCAGCTCCTTTCTACGGCCTGCAGTAGCCCTAAATGTTTTGGACGTTTGGAAAAGGACTATAATCTCTTGTCTATTTGTTATTTGTATATTCTTGTGTTTGCGTATACATCACGAGGAATGACCTGGCAGAGCATTTCATTCGATTTACATGGGCTGTTCTGCCGGGTCATTCATCGTGAGGTATAATTCTTTGCCAAAATAATGACGCTTCTTGAAGAAGGGAATTCGAAAAAAAAAAAAAAAAAAAAAAAAAAAAAAAAAAAGGCTTTGTTCCAGGGGAGGGAAGTGCTGAGGACGGCATTTCCTCCTCCTGTCTCAAAGTTTTTTTTTTCTACGAATTATTACACACAATCCAAGTCTTCATCGCCCCTCTTCTATGGTCTGCAATAACATTCAAAATGAGTCTAAATTTACGATGTTTCGAAAACATCTAAAATATGTTGTCTATTTATGTAAATATTTAATTACTGTATAATATTGCTGAATACTACGAAATGCCCAATTCCTTAAAATACAGAAAATGCTTGATTCTCGATGATAGAACCTCAATGGCTATGACAAGTAAGATCTCTTTTAAGCATAAAAAACATCAAAAACAACGAAGTTTGCTTGTCGTCCAGTGTCGTGAACGCGCGGCACATAAGATCGCGCGTTCACTACCTGTTCGACTGGTTGAAGCGAGTTACGTTTGAGTCTTTTTCAGTACTAGCCCCCGCTTTGTCTCTTCCTCTATAAAATTGAAATTGAATTAACCACTCGTCACTTATATGGAATTTATTGCTTAATTATTTTGTATGTTCATATATCTTTGTAAAGATGAAAGAACTAATAAAGGAATTGTATTGAGAAGAGCAACGAACGATCACTCTGTTGGGAGAATGGTAAAATGTTACAACAAACTTTTTATGCACCCGTATCGAGAGATCGGGGGCATATTGTTTTATTCGTGTCCGTCTGTCGGTCTGTCTGTCTGTCTGTCCGTCCGTTCGTCTGTCTGTCCGTCCGTCTGTCCGAAAATTTAGCCTTTGCCTTTTCTCCAAAAGCATTTGACATACAAAGCTCAAATTTGGTATGCAACTTCCTTTCAATGATATCTATCTGTTCCATGGAATTTGACCTTCCTCAAGGTCACCCGTTATCCCTTTTCAACCCTTTACTCTACGAAAACTTAATCTTTGCCTTTTCTCCAAAAGTATTTGACATACAAAGCTCAAACTTGGTATGCAACTTCCTTTCAATGACACCTATCTGTTCCATGCAAGTAATCCTTCCTCTTGGTCTACCCGTAACCTTTAATAAACTTTTTCTCCACAAAATTTAACATTTTAGAAAAATGGCCATTTCGGGGGCATTTGTGTTTCACAAACACATCCATCTTGTTCGTCTTTTAATTAAGAAAGTCAAAACCAGGCCCCAGTTTCTAGAAATAAAAACTTAAGTACGTTCTCTGACTCAAATCTGACCACCGTACTCAAATCGCACGAAATCCACGCGAACTTCAATAGAATATGCTTCAACGTTGGAGAGTATTCGTTTGAAGTTGAGCATATTTTCATGAGTATGTACCCATGAGTTGCCGGAGAAGACATATTTGGAAATATTAGAGATTGTCGACGTCGAGAGATCTGCATTCATATATACACAGAAAAAGTGGTTATGTCTAATAATCAAACAATCTTTAATATGGAAATAATGTATTTTGACATACATACGTACGTACATATGTACGTACGTTCGTTTGATGACCCCCTCCCTCTCTATTTCTTTCACCGAGCGAGTCGTTTGGCGTTATAAATATGTGGTAGTTACGGGTTACTGACTGGAGAATTAGTGAGACAGCGAAAGAAAAGTTCCACGTATAGTTACTACATGCGCTGCTTTTGATGTGAAAAGAGCGAAACATATCGACGACATTTTGCCTACTTGGACGTGTACTTGAAAATAGGCGAACACAAGAAGTCGCGTGCTTCCTAAAACGTCAATCAGACTTTCGGGGTGGGGCAAACAGTCTTCTTATTGGTTCGAATTCTCTCATATGTGGTGGTTAACCCACGTGACCTTCGCGAAACGTTCGCACCGTATAAAATCGCCAGCCTCGAGCATGGGGTGTTTAATTTCTCAGCTAATACAGTACGCGCCTTTGAGAGAGCCATTCTAACTCACTCTGCATCGAATCCCGTGGCTTCTTCAAATATTAAAACTGAATGCTTTCGATTAAATGTACGATGCACTTTATCTCGTCAGATCCAAAAAGCATAGGCCTACTGGAGGCGACGATTTTTCGGTGTGAAAGTTTCCCAAAAGTCACTTTGGCTATCCAGCGTTTGTGGTAGGTTTTCAATTATAAATCTAATTATAGTGTAATTGTTTTTCTGTTGTAGATTCTTAGTAGATCAAAGTGCTGAAAGCAATATGGATTTGGGAGACGAAGAATTTCACGATCCTTTAGACGGATGATTTTTGGACGTTTCCGTGGAAGAAGACGTCAGTGAACGTTTCTCATGTGGCTTATGTGAAGCCAGTTTTACCACTAAGTCCAACTTGAGAAAACACATAAAGACTCGCGATGAAAGGCACACGTATGAGTGTAAGAAATGCACTCAAATTTTCACTTCACATGCAGCACTGGCGGATCATAATGAAAATAAACAGAGTGACAGATCCAGAAATCATTTGTGCTCACAAGGTAATACAATCGGGCCCAAGTGTGTACATTGAATCTGTATTTTGTTTCATGGTCTCGACATTGGACTTGATCATTAATTGACGGAAAACCAAGTATGGCATCACGTGGCACAAAAATTTAAGAAAATATGTAATACTTTTGGTAATACCTGACCGCTTAAAAAAGGTTTGATGGAAGTGGCTTTTAAAAAAAATAAAAATGAGCAAGAAATCGCAATTGCCTAGAGACGCTTATGAATTTATTCCATTTGTAAACACCAAGTTATCCTCCATTTTGACTTTAGTAAACACATGTACATGTCGGTAAGATGTGTGTGATTCATCCTAAATGCAGGATTAACCCGCATGTTCCCCATCGTTTATGCGGAACCGTAAGGGTATCGAAGACCGGTCAATTCGCAATACCGTTTTCATTTCGTTTATAATATTCACAAAATATTCAAAAGCATGCATTTTACTTAATCGACGGAAAGTGGTTAAATTATCTCACTAAAACAAATGTTTGATGTTTGGTTCTTTGTTTGTTTGTTGTTGTTTTTTGTTAGTTTTCTTTTTTAAGAGAGAGGTGTCACGCATCCTTTCTCTGTAGCGGTGATTCTTCAAATTCATTTTATACATCTACAGGGTGTCCCAATGAAACGAAATCCTATTTCAAAGTCAAATATTTTAAAGAGTAAGCTAAGAATCTAAGTTTTGAATTTGAAGTACAAAAGATACATTATCTTTGCATATAAGTGTTCCAAGTTCTAAAATATGTAAAATATGTATTGGTTCAAAAGTTATATGCAATTAAATAATGACACTAAAAAACTGCTCTGACACGATATTGATTTTTGCGCGTTGTTTGTTCGTAAAAGTGCAGTAACGGTCAGCTGTTGAATTCTATAAATACCGTGGAGCACGTAAGTACCGTTTTTCTTAAAATTAATATATACACGTGCCTCACATGCAAATTGAGTCCATACTAAAATTGAGTCCATACGGTGGTTATTTGTATTATTTTAAATTTAAAGTACTTGTCATTTGAGGGCTGACCGGCATGACAGTCAGTAGTAAAAGAAGTGTATATGATTAATATAAATCTGCGATACACTTTGTTATTGTGTTTGTATTCATTTTGGTTACATCGCTGCTCTACTTTACCAGTTAATTTTTTAGCAGAAAGATGAAATGAAAATGCTGTATTGTGAATACAATGTGTCAAAATCACTTTTGTATCACTTTTGAATATATCAACCAATTTCAAAGCATCAATTTATTCAATGAGTGTAGACGCACGCTGCAAAACGGAAAGATCGATACCGTGTTAAAATGATTTTCCGGGTGCATTCATTTGAATGTCTATATTTTCAAAACTAATGGACATTTTTCAACCCAATTTTGACTGCTAATAACAAAGTGTCGTTGCTATTGCAGATTTAAAGTTAATGGAAAAGTAACCCTTGATACATAAGAAATTCACTTTCAAAAATGGGTTCCGTTTCTTTCTTTTGGGACACCCTGTATGGCCATTTAGCAACGACGCGATCTACGCAATATTGAATATTTTAATGATGCACAGAAATCACGCATTTTGTGTCTATGTATTTCAAAACCGCGTTAATGGCAATGAATTTTGTGCTCAAAATAGAATGGGTTAAGCGTTATGTTTTGATAAGCCGTCGGTGTTGTTATAAAATCTCGTAACTACGGCTTGAGTCAAGCCGTAGTTATGAGATTTTATAAAAACACCCACAAAATGATATTTGTTTGTCCGAAATTACGTCACTGTTTACTAAATAAAATCGTTCCCTATTCGAATAACGTCAAACGACTTGCTCGGAGAAAGAAATAGGGAGAGGGGTCAACAAACGAGCAGCAGGGGGACGATTGAGGATTTAGTCCCAAAAAACTACCACACATCAGAGTAAAATTTCATCCGTCGTCCCGAATTCCTTCGGAAAATTTATGGTATGTACGCATGTATGTCAATCTACATTGTTTGCATATTAGAAATTGTTTGGCAATTAGAAATAACCACTTTTTCTGTGTACATGTGAATGCAGATCTGCCGAAGTCGGCAATCTAATATTTCCAAATCTGTCTTCTCTGTAAAATCGAATCTGTCCACGGAGGCAACTTTTTTTTTGACTACATGTCGTCTTTCAGGACACACAGTTCGTTTATTGTTTGGTTTACGGCTTAAAATTAGGAAGATATATCGTTGTATGATTAAACTTTAATCGTGTACAAGTTAATGCGAAATATTTGAACACAAAGTCAATTTCGTAACTATTTGTGGGAAACCTCCGAAATAATCAATGACTGTGGCCTTATACATGTATGCGAGGTATACGTGGAAAGGTTCATTTTGTAGAAGCACTGAACACGTACACGCGTATTTATAACTTTAGAATACCATAGATCCTTTCGTTTATCAATAAGAATAAACTAATTTGACCTAGCGTGCACCTGACATTAGACGCCGAATCTGTCTTCGCTGACTCTCATATGTCTTCGACGCAGCCGGTTGTGCGGTGTGTTATAGAGGCTACCTGGCTCACAAATGAGCAATATCTCATACTTGTATATTAGATACTGTTTTAGGAAAAGGGTTAATTATACTAAAACATTTCTTTTTTTGTATCAAGTATCCAACCTCCATCTGCCTTTTTGTCTCATTTCCTTTTACTGATGGCATAACCCTTTCAAAAACGGCACAAATATGGTGGTACAAAAATACAAGGTCGTATTGATGAAAGATTGATTGTCTAAAAACAGAAAATGTGTGTAAAAGGTTATAAAGATATGATACGAAAAGAGAATCTACTGATCAGAATTTCCTTATTTTGTCACAAAATTTTCCAATCCGTTTTTCAATCAGACACCCTAAAACCAAGTCTTGTTTGGAAAGGGATATATAAGGCTAACAGCCTCTACTATAAATAATGGATTGACCTGCAGTCGAACTTATCTCTTTACAACATGACAAAAACGTGGACTCTTCCAAAATGCTGCATTTGACACAACACCATTATGTTAATGATACGAATAAATATAGTCTCTTTCTGTATAAACACAACAACTCATAATTGCAGAAACTGGGATTTTGTTAAAAAAAGCATCGATATACACTGCCATAATTTGCTGTGTTGATTTATAAACGATTGTTATCATAATACTCTTAGTAACTTCAGTTTCACCAAGTTGAAACTACGATATTTTTGTAGAAAAAAACACGACATATTATTTAAATCAAAGCCAGCTATTGTGTCAAGTAAGATTTGTTTACTGTATTGTTTTAAAGTTAGACCTGGGTAATGCACTTCCGGTATAATCGTTGTATTTCGACTTATTTCGGGATGTCCGTAAGTCCGAGCAATATCGCCTGATTTAGTAACAGCGGAAATAACTGAGCGTGCTCAGATTTCCAGGGAAAATTCTAAACAAGTTTTGTGAAAATGTTTCTAAATTGTATGAAAAGTAGGCAAAAAAAAACATAAGAAAAAAATAAAAAAAAAATAAAAATTTGAGAGCACTGAAAATTACTTCCCATTAAATCGTCTATTCGCATCATACATATTTTGTTCCATAACTGGTCACATAGCCCATTACCCAGGTCTTACCTTATATCTTGTCGTATGTATTTTTACATGAACTGGTTCAATATGTCGTATTATAATTAAATGAATCTTCCGATTTTGCGCCGAATAAGTTAACCCTTTCCCAAACGACAAAATTGTAGGGTGATCCAAATTCAAAGATGTTGCAGACGACAATTCCAAGTGCATCAAATTTAAAATTTGTTGGTCTTTTGGGAAAGAAAATATTGTGGGAAATGAAGAAATTGCTTGTTCAAGCAATTTCTTCATTTTCAACAATGGTTTCCAAATGCAATATTTTTAGGGAGTCAAAAAGAGTCACTGTGTGGTAATGGGTTAAGTCTATTTAGTGTTATTGTTACGAAAACATATGAAACACTGACACCTCGTCTCTAAAGATTTCCAAAAGTAGACATTTTTCTCCAAATGCGGGTAATGAAAATAAAGTAGGCTAATGCTGTGGGCAAAAACTGTCATAATTGAAATTTATTGCTTTTATAACATTGTTCATTACATTCTCTGTCAGGACACATTGTATTTCCTCGAAGGTAATTTTCAACCTAAGCATATAAGTAAATGTATCGGTATAAGGTAAAAAATGTCAAACATGTGCAAGAACCCGGATCCGGAAGAAAAGGTTCTTAACCCTTTCCCAAACAGCCAAAATTTTAGGGTGATCCACTTCAAAAACTGCCAAAAATGACAAAATGGATGTTTTAAAAGATAGAATTTGTGTAAAATATGACTTAGTAAATATTGAGACAAAATGAGAAACTGCTGGTTATCAACAGTTTCTTCTTTTGTCTCAATGTTTTCCCAAGCAATTTCTACAAGGGACGTCAAAACCAGGTCTTGTTTTGGAAATGGTTAACCGATTCCCACACATTGACCCCTTTTGACACCCCAAAAGAAAAAAGCCTTATAAAACATTGTGGTAAATGAAGAAATTGCTTGTCGTAAGCAATTTCTTCACTTTCCAAAATGTTTTCTTCCCCAAGGGACAAAATGTTTTCTTCCCCAAGAGACAAGAAATCTAGAATTTCATACAAATGAAATTGTCGTCTGCAACATCTTTTAATTTGGACAGGTCTTAAATTTGTCGTTTAATCATGGGTTTATGCATTTAAGATATATGACCCATCATTAAAAACATCTCTTTCTAGCCATGCAGCATGCATCAAATTACACACACTTGTAAATACACTTCACATAAGTTGATTCACCATGCCAGATTTCAAGATTATGGTTCAAGAAGAAAATAATTTACACATATTTTTTTACTCTATATTCATATTTGCAAGGGAGGTAATTTTGAACATTTTTGTCAAATATTTCTATAATTATGTATGCATCAATTCAAAATTCTAAACCGTTCAAAATGTTTATGTTTGTATTTGGAATGAAATGTAACACAATGGTGGTGAACTCGGCCAAAGCGAGGGACGTTTTTCGCTACAACAAGGTACAGATATTTGGCGTTTAAATGTGAGTTTAAAGATTTGATTTGATAGTTTTTCTAATAACAATGAATGTGTTCTAAACTTACACCTGGTTTACCGATATGTATTGACAAACCGCATGTGTTGTTATAAAATCTCGTAACTACGGCTTTATCGAAGTCGTGGTTAGGATATTTTTTAACAACACAGACGGAATAGTATGATCGCGAAAAAAACGCCTCTTACCCTTTCATATATAAGACTAGGTTTTGACGTCCCTATTAGAAAAGGTTTGGTTAAACATTGAGGTAATGAAGACAATGCTGATAATCAGCATTTTCTTTTTTGTCTAAAATTTGTCCATGCTCTATTACTTAAAAATGACCCATCATTATGGATATTGCCGATTGGAAAATGTTTAAAAAAACATGGTTCAGCAAAAATATGTGTGTCGTCTGCAACTATAGCAATATGATATGGCTTACAAGTTTAGTGTCTAGAAAATGTTTAAACCCTTCTCAAACAGCAACAATTTAACCAGGTCCAATTTGACTGCTGCTGCAGACGGCAGTATGAATGTTTATTAACGTTTAGATTTATGTAAAATATAGTCAAGAAAATATTTAGGTAAAAGGAAAAATGCTGATAATTAGCATTTTCCTCTTTTGCCCAAATGATTTATCTAGCACTTTCTATTAGGGACGCCAAACCAGGTCTTATTTGGGAAAGGTTTAATGGTTTTCAACTTGTAAATAAGTGAGTTTACATGTAACAGTCGTCAAAATCAATAGAGTAATTAAGTATCTCAGTAGGAAATGACAAGTCGTATTAGGTAGTTTAAGTAGTTTTCTGTCTGTACACACCCTTTTCCAAAAAGACATAAAAGAGACTGATTATTTTAAAACTACCACAGACAACAACATGGATGTTGATAAATATACTGACGGCCATAAGAAACGCCTCAGTCCTATTAAATATCCGATTTTTCACTATATTTGATTTGAAATTACAAAAACTCATTTCAATCTATAAATTTGATTATCTGGTGTTGATAAATAGTTGTAAAGAAATTATCAAATTGTTACAGTTTAGAAAAATAGCACATTTAAACAGAGTGGTATCAGAATTTCTTTTTAATAATCAGTTGCACGTGGTTAAAACTTTACTTGCGACAATAACAGGTGCCGTGAAACGGGTTATTTGGCGTCCACAGTTAGTAAATTACTAAATGCGACGTCAATCCCAACGTCATAAACATGAAACGCATAATTATGACGTTAACATGAGAAATCTTCTTATATAACAGGCATTATCCGAGGTCTATCTGACTTTTGCCGATTGGCAAATGTTTCTGTGACTCTAACTCGTCGACCAAGAAGCCTAATTGTGCAATGCATGACGTCAAAATGTCCGACGGCTTGTTTTTGAGTTTCCCGTATTCAAAAATGGCTCATATACGAGCTCTATTTTCCGAACAATGTGTCTGTTTCAAACGGTACTTGAAACAACAAAAAAATGCCATGAAACACTTATTTGGCCACACAGTAATCGACTACTCAGTAATCGTCGATCCCAATGTCACAAACCTGAAACGTACATGACTATGACGTTAGGAACTTTCTCATTTTTAGAGGCGTTACACGAGATCCAGTTGAGCGTGGCTGATCGATAAACGTTCGCGAAACTCAAACGCGTCCATCAAGACTCCGAATCGAGACACACAATGCGTTAAACTGTCTGGCGAATTGTTTGCGTATTTCTCGCATTCGAAAATGGCCATATCGTGAGCTCCCTTTTCAGAATTTAGACTTGGCATCCTTTAATACGGATGTTTGTTAAGAAAATAACTAAATTCCTGATTGCCTATCCACTAACACATGTTCTTGTGTATAATGTGACCAATTTCATCACATGGCAAATAAACACGAAGCGTATGTAGAAAACGTGACCAGTCTCCGGAAATGAACATCTTGGTGATTTGACACGCATTTCTGTTTATTTGACGTAACTGTTGGTCAAACATATTATATACAGCATATATTTCACTAATATTGCAATAGGCCTAAGGAAATTAATGACAAATTTCATTGAGGCGTTTCTTATGGCAGTCAGTATAGAAAATAGGACTTGTGCACGAAACAGAGGAAAAAATTTTTTAGGGCAAATGTTATATACCGACTATCAGTTTTTTACATTTTTTGCTATGTTTTCACAAGCTATACTAGCCAAAACTTCTAACCGGTCACTTTGATTTTTGCATTTTTGAAATATTCAAAGTCATCTGAGTGATAAGAAGTTTAGCTCTTTGGAAAGGCTGACCATTTGAATATCATTTCGTACAGACGTTGAGACGTGCAAAATTAATGCAATTCTATGATATTACGTGAAAGACAAGAACCCCCCCATTTTCAAAAATCACAAAAACGGCGAAATTCGACAGAAATTCAAATTTCAGATAACATCAAATATTGGCCTTTTTAGAGATCATTAGTCCATAGCGCTAGTCAACCGACAGAGAAGCATTATTTTCGAAAAAAAAAAAAACTTAATTCTACTCTTCATTGCCAAGTAGTAGACCGATTTCCTACGAAATACCCCACCCACCAATGTTAAAATTGATGAAAATTGAAATGAGGGGTGCATTGATATTTGTCTCAATTTGAAAACATTCTAGACTGAATTTTGGTAACATTTTCATAGTTTTTACTTCATAAATGATTATTCTATTTAATGTTTAGTAAGACTTCTAGTTACCAAGTCACCAAATTTGTATTTTGTGGCAGAAAGTAAGTGGCCGGTTATAAGTGACTGGAATATTTCTATCACGGACCAGAAAACAAGGAGTTGTTTTGGAAAATGTTAAGTTAAATAACCTGTAGTAGTTGTACTTTTTTCTCATTTGTGGTCCATAAACATAAACGAAACTTGCAGGGAATAGTGCAATCACGTGTAGAGCAACATAAAAAGATGGAACAAATGCATGATGATGATATGATTATAAAACTTTGAATACTTATTTAAAAATTCTAAATGAGACGCTTCTAAAGTGAACTCATAATAATGGGTTTGAAAGAAACATGTATGAAAACATTTTGAAAAGCAATAAGTTTTCGGTCGGCATATAGTATTGACGAAGACAGCCATACAACAGGACCAATGTCGGCTTCTGAAAAGTGATATGGCTCTAAAGTGTGGAAAGTTACCAGAGATTGCCAAAATGTGGGACAACCTCGGAAGGATTAAACTTGGTTAAGAATGTTTGGGCATCTTTAAAAATGTTTGAAAATTCAGAAGCCATTCGAATGCATTTTGACCATATTTTCGCATTTAGAACTCAAACCCATTTTTACTGACCATAGCCGGCATGTCGCAGTCTTAGAATGGATGTTGATAGAAATGGAGTTTGTGTAAGTCATATCAAAGAAAATGTTTCAAGGTAAAAGGAGAAAATGCTGATCATCAGCATTGTATCATTTTATTACAATGTTTCTCCCATCGTTTAACACCAGTGACGCCAATACCATGCCTGGTTTGTGAACCAGTTAGTTTGATGTCCTGTCTACGTTTCACGATTCCCTTCAATTTTATCTATTCAAAGGGAGTAAATCCATGTTTTACCAAAAAAATAGTCCCTTTGATTCTTGTCTCGAAATTATCTATCTTGGAAGAGACAGAATGTACAATTGAAACGTGTCAGGTTCTCTATCGCTTACATGATTATTAGTAGCAATCAAAGTAGTATTTAGTGCAGGTGAGCCGGACTTAGTTCAACTTGTTGTGTCGGTGTCGCATTATCTAATTGAATAGGGAAAAGGGAACAATGCTCGTTTCGAGTAAGTTCTTTTCCTTTCATACTTCTACATACATACCTTAATGAGACACCCTATTCCAATTATTCTCTTGAAAATAATGTTTTGGTGCGAAGATTGGTTATTCTTTTTTTGTTTTAATGCTGTAAGTTTCTTAAGTTGCTGCTAATATGCCAGAAAACACCTTCACATTTCAGACGGAAACGACCAATTTGATTTAGAACAATCCTACTGGTAAACTGTACGATTGAGCATCATGGAATGGATAACACACAGCTACGGACAAACTATTCTCGATTCTGGTCAATTTTTCGTTAAAATATCATAAGTATCAATTTATAACAACGGTATTTTTTCGCCCCTTAAAAGGGTCAAGGAACGCTACCCCGGAACACGTCGTAAAATCATGGTTGTAAAGCTCCGCAAAATGATTACTTTTCAAAGCTTTCACAAGCAAAACTTCCGGTATTTCATCTGCTAGAGGAAAGACATCATATCAGATACTTGGTAAAGTTTAAAGGTTCAATGTTGTAAAACAATGATATAGCTAGGGATATGGTGTGACGCGCCCACGTGAAAAAAAGAGTAAAAACGGCACTTCGGCAATTGGGAAAAATTGGCTGTTGACATGTTTTTGTTATTTTCGGTTCTTACGCAAACTTAATTGTAGTTATTGTAAGAAATATTGCAAGGCTAACATCATAAACAAATAATAGTCCGTAAAAATGACATGTCTTTTTTGTACAAATAATATAGAGAATCAAAAATACAATCCAATGGAAGAACGCACAAGAATTGCGTAAATAAATTTCGACGTTCGTCAACGACGTCGTATAGAAAACCAGTCGCTACATGAATATGAGAATGCTTTCTAAAACAGTTCTGGTTTTAACACGAAATATCGAGTTCTATGTTAATATGAGTAGCTTCAAAATTTATATTTGTTCGATGCCTAGCTTATCGCGGATGAGGAACACAAATAATCAAATATTAGAAACCAATCTTTATTTCGGATTCTCGCTAATAAACTATATATATTTTGCGTTATTTATTTACGTTTAATTAATTCTTATTCTGGTTGATATATAAATTTCATTTTGATCATATCAATACTTGTGTAAGTTAGTGTACTAGTATTTGAATTGAAAATGGTATGGTTTAGAAAGTTTTTATCAAAATAATACGCCTTTCGGATAATTTTGCGATTTAGTCAGAAAAGCAACTTAATAGAGATCTGCCTCTTTTTTTCTCTGGCTAGATCTGGTACAAGGACACAAATATCTACAAATTGATCCGTTAAACAGTGAATATTTGTAACAGTTCAAATGTTTTCGAAAAATAAACAAAACGATTGCACAAATAGACATGTGCAAGGTAGAACGAAACCCGAAAAACGAAAACGGAAAACGGAATAAAAGGGGTCGTGTCAAAACACACGAAACCAGAAATAACGATTTGGTTGAATAAAGAGAGAAAACAACACTTTTATGTCACTGTTAAGGTAAATATAGCTGTTGATTATCTGAAAATGTATGTCTGTTTATTTTCCATGTTCTCGTCAGCCAGAATGTCCGTCATTTGATCCAAACTGTAATTTTTAACCAATGCAAGTATTTTGTCACACAATTCACTAAAGGCGCGTTCCCATTGCCGACCAAATCAACTCGATCAAGCGATCGAGTACTGATCGAGCTTGGTCGGTAAGAGTGATCGGGACGATCGAGCGTGGTCGGCAAAAATGATCGGGAATTAATCGACAAGAAATAAAGATGTCGTGTAAATACATTCGATCGAGTTTGATCGGGGTAATTAGGCGATCGAGTTGATCGAGTTGAACGCGGCTTAACGTGGTTTATATGTACAAATCATCTATACCTAGCATTTAGTAAAAGGTATTCCGTTAATGACAATGTAGAGTTCATTTACTCTCGTCAACAGAAACGCAGTGATAGCATATTGCAAAGAACATTGAAAAGGCATCATCCCACCCCCTTACAATGAAATAAGATAAGAGACAAAATGCACCGTAGTAACGTTGCGAAAAAGGTATATTGCATCGAAATCAGATAAAAATGCTTTGAAATGGATAAAAAGAATTCTTACCGAATTTGTACTTTTCCAGTTTTTACTGTGCATATTTTGGCGTGACATGGTCAGGGCTATAATTATGCGTCATTGATTCATTTTAAGGCCAAGCATATTTTAATATAAGGTTCATGGATGACAGGGATATCTTTTATCACAATTAGATGGATTAAAATACCCACTATGATTTTCGAAAGTAATAGATCTAGCGATTTAACAATGATAATATCGATATGTCAAAATTATTTTTTGTCGAAATAAACCATGTAAATTTATCACGTTGGGGAATCACGGAACACAACAAATATTGATGCCTTTCTATAAATCTTTTCTTCTTTCCATATATGACCGATTTGAAAACAAATGTAACAGAGAAGGTGGAGAAATGCCGCGGATTTGCTGAATGGAAAGGACTCTTTAAAAATTAGCTGATAACAAAAAATATATAATGTTTTTAAAGGTCTACCACATATAGCCATGCCTGACGTTTATCCACATTTTCTGCATCAACCCGAACTGAAATTGGTCAAGAACTAAACAAGAACATATAAAGGCGACCAAATCTAAACATGCTAACACGGATACAAATTTATAAGTGTCGTCATGGAACATGTACACGGATAGGACATATCGGTGAAAATTTCGTTGAATTTTTGTTGATAACACATCATGAACTAGGTTATAGCTGTCCTTGGAAAAGGAGGGGAAAAGAATGGACGCGTGGTTCTCGTACATCCTGCACCTCCACAAACACAATATTCAATCCGAGCCACCAGCTGCATCATTCATTAATGTGGTTTGTAAACAATCATATAGTAGAAAGCATATTGGCCATATCAGTACCTGAACCCATCAATGAATATATACAGGCTCTGATGATAACGACTGAATTGATATCGTGCAGAAATCTAATTCATTCAACTGAAACAGTTTGTTGACTTAATCCGAAAAAACAGCGATATCTAATCTATCATTTTTTCGTTTTTTTATTATAAATTTAAATATGTTCTAGTGAATAGTCAGTACCGTAAAAATGTCAAGCACACAGGTTAAACGGTGGCTGTTGGGGAAACAAATAGTTCGCGATTTCCTGTTTCACGAGGTCACATATAATAGATATTGAAAAGGTTGACAGTTTGCTTTGACCGTGTACCACGTGCGCCGCACTTACACTTTACTACCGATGTTCTAAATTTAGAATCCTACATATCATTATACACTAGATAAATGTTATATCGATAGATCACACGGTGGGGATTGTGCATGATGGGATGGATAACGAATATGGAGTACACGGACAAATTTTGCCTCGCTTCAGGTAAGAAATTATGCAATAATTTTCTTATTTCTGCTCCAATTTTCAAGCGGTTTGTTGCATGTACCCCGCATTAGTGAGCTCTTTCCTCGGATATATGACTTGTTTGTAGAATCTTTGTACTTTGTCCAAAAATTGATCCCAACCGACCAGAAAAACGACAAAAAATTCAGGCCCTTTTTCTAGTTGGTTGGGATCGGTTTTTCAGAAAAGTACAGGGAAGTTCCAGATAAATAATACATCTGAGAAAAGGGCTCAGTAAGACGGAGTACATGCAACAAACCGCATGAAAATTGACGCAGAAATAAGAAAGTTATTGCACAAATTCTTACCTGAAGCGTGGTTAATATGGCCGTAGTCGTTACCATTTCGCTTTCTGGTCGGTTGGGACAATATTTCGGAAAAAGTATCATGAGTTATCTAATATGTCATACATCCGATGAAAGAGCTCGATAAGGCGGGGTACATGCAGCAAACCGCTTGAAAATTGATACAGAAATAACAGAGTTATTGCAAAATGTCTTACCTGAAGCGAGGCGAGTTGGCATCAAATTTTGTGCAAAAAATAGACTGAGTTCAACCGTTATGTTTTGATAAACCGTCGGTGTTGTTATAACATCTCGTAACTACGGTTTGATTCAAGCCGTAGTTACGATATTTTATAACAACACCAACGAAATACTATTTATTTGTCCGAAATTACGTCACGGTTTACTTGATAAAATCGTTCCCTATTGTCGGTAGTCGTTATCCATCCCATCATGCACAATCCCCACCGTGGATCAGAACGGTTTTTATATATTTACATATAAGGGGGGGGGGTCGAGAAAGGAATTCCATGTTTTTTCAAACATTCATGCAAAATGATTTTTGAATGTTTGAAGAAATCATGTGATACTGTGCAGAGTGAGTTGGGATTTCGAATGAATTTCTAAACACGGTACATTTTATCTCGTCAAAATCCGTAGAGAATACGCTGAGTAATTAAACAAAACATCCTTGAAGCGGACAGTTTTTTGGTGTGAACGCTTCCCAAAAGTCATTTGGGGTACACATCGTGTTACTGATGTTATAAGATTCGTCTCGGAAAAGGCATTAAAGATGCATTCTCGCCCATTTTGCTGGAGATTATCTTTAAAAATAACTATACATGATTAAAAAGATGGCCCTTTATTTTTCTGTGTGCCAAATTTCGACTTCGACTGACCTGTAACAGCTTAGAATACGACGGTATAGAACCCATATGAAATCGGTTTGTAAATATTTGTGAACGTAATTATATATTAGATCTTATTTTAGATCGTAACACGGTTATCGATTTCTTGTCATTTTAAATTTGAATCATAGTTTATGTGATTTGATGTCAATAAACATTCCAAGATAAGGCTAAAAGTCTAAAAAAAAAAGCCTTTGTAATTGATTTTTTAAACAGGAATTTGGGCCTGGAAGGACATTGGATCTTTAAAAATTTCAAACACAATGTCCTGTCTAGATGTCACCGATAGAGAATGTTTCAGAAAACATCGAGAGAAAAGGCATAGCTAATATTTTCTTGCTTCCGTGAACATTTTCTACGTCGTTACAATAACATTTTCTGTTTTCAATAACAACTACATGATGTTGGACGTGTCTTAAGTTTTTCGTTTGAAAAAAGGCCGAGCCCAGATAGCTCAGTTGTTTTGTTGCGCCAGATCCTATCGATCTGGGGTCGTTGTTGCGAATCTCGGTTCGGCCAATCCAAAACCCTCTCTGACATTTTGTTTCACCATGTGAGAGAGTAGCTGTACGCACCGATTTGTAATTGTGATAATACTGGTAAGATAAAATCCAGAAATCCATGGTTATGTGCTCCAGTCGCCGCGATATGACCAGAGTAGTTGAAAGTAACCTTGAACCACATTCAATCGTTTTAATCAATTGCAGGAAAGGGGTACCACCATTCCTCAAAATATACAAAATGTACAAAATACATTTAAACCAAAAGAATAACCTTCAGTTGGCCTTATAGGCAATATTCCACTGACCACGTTGAAAATGTCGTAACTCAAGTTGATATCAAATTTATTTATGGCATTGCAAACGATTTCACCTTTCGCGTGTTTTGATATGTCCCCCACAGTTTAACCGGTTTCGTACTTCGTCTCGGTTTTCGTTCTTACCTTGCACATGTCTAATAAAAGGAATAGTAATGATGTGCTATAGGCCTAGTTATATCATTAGATATACGGTTTCTTGCCGGGGTATATACTTTGTAACGATTTATTCCCGACTGGAAAAATGGTGTCACCCGAGCCGCAGGCGAGGGTTGACATCATTTTTCCAGCCGGGAATAAATCGTCATATACCCAGGCAAGAAACCGTATAACGAATTTATAATACTACAAAGTTTTCGACTAATTATTTGCCTTTTTGTCCATGTTAGGCTTTGAACTTGGTTTACCGGTATGTTTTGATAAACCGTCGGTGTTGTTATGAAATTGTGACGGTTCGTGTGAGAACAGCAAGCTGATCACATCGCAGCAACAACAACAACCACTTGCATTTGGGTAATTATAAACTCGAGTAGTGTCCCTTTCTCTGTTATATCCTAACAGATATCAAGGAACATTAAAGAGTTGTGCAGCCCGGTCCGAGTTGGTCTAGCGTTGTAGTGCTTTGGATTTTTAAGGCCAGCGTCATTGAAGCCGGCGTCGTTGAAGCCGGCACCGGTGAAGCTGGCATCAGTGAAGCCTTGGAGAGTAGTAATATAGGAGTCTTTTTGAAGCCTGCCTAGAGGAAACACGAAAGCGAGCTAGTCTTGGAGAAGGCCTGTAAATACCTTGGTTCCCCATCCTTGTTGTTGCCTTTGAAATCCCCGGAACGTTACAATTGGTGGCAGCTACGGGATAATGTGATAGCCATCTCCAGCTATCCCTTACCCATGGTTACCCCCTTAGGACCGGTCAGTTCCTTGCCTAGAGTTGATGACTTCTGGGCGAAGTCATAGTAGTAGGGAGGAGTGTGACGGTTAAAGGGAGGTAATGTGGCAGGCAATATGCTAATGAGATTGCCTGGCCAGAGAAAAACGTGAAAAAGTTGGTATACATATAGAAACATCAGCCCATTTAGGGTTGAGGATCCTTTTCTCTGAATGGACTGGTTGTTGTCTGTATGTAGCCATGCAACTCGGAACGTTACAATTGGTGGCAGCTACGGGATAATGCGATAGCCATCTCCAGCTATCCCTTACCCATGGTTATCCCCTTCGGATAGGTCAGTTCCTTGCCTATTGAGAAGTAGTGCATTGCTGGAACACTGGGTAGAAGGCTCATCTCCTGTATGAATCTCGTGAAGCTTCGCTTCCTTGTAGGTAGATATAGCCGTGCAGCTCGGGTTGTAGCATGCTCTGTGAGATAGTTGATGACTTCGGGGCGAAGTCATAATAGTAGGGAGGAGTGTGACGGTTAAAGGGAGGTAATGTGGCAGGTAATATGCTAATGAGATTGCCTGGCCAGAGAAAAACGTGAAAAAGTTGGTATTCATATAGAAACATCAGCCCATTTAGGGTTGAGGATCCTTTTCTCTGAATGGACTGGTTGTTCTCTGTATGTAGCCATGCATCTCGGCACGTTACAAAATGTCGCAACTATAATAGATTCACTATTAAACGAGAAAAGTTACAGTTGAACTGCTTTATCAAAACAACTGAAATTATTCTCGTTTGATAGTGAATCTATTATACGGCCGTAGTTACGAGATTTTATAACAACACCTACGAAACACTATTTGTTTGTCCGAATTTACGTCACGCTTCACTGGATAACTGACTGATCCGGAGCGTGGCATTTTTAAAATGGATAAATAAACAAAATTTAAAGGTATTTATTATCTTTAATATTAACATTTATTTGTGTCCTTTTATTTGACATATTTCGTTCCAATAAATAGAAACAGAGTTTTTAAGAAAGTACATAAAATCATTGAACTATGATATGAACTAGACTTTTACTTGTGTACACTGGCTGCATGACACATTCCCAGATTGGCATGGGATTTTTTTAAGGATCTTACATAGTCTTGTCGAGCATTTGTCGGGAGAATTCTTTAAATATCTCTTCGTTACATGTGGCTGTGTAATTGCATTTTGAGATCACCACTCTTTGAGGTTCATGATAGAACACTCACTCCAAGAGTGGGAGGTCTGGGTTCGATTCCCAGCAGAGAGGATCTTTTGTGATGATCAGGCATATGTTGAAGGCTTATTTTCATAATGTTTATTATTTTGTCTCAATGGTTTCTTATTATTTAAGCCTTTTGAATTAGGGACGTATAACATATCCAAAAACGAAATGTTTGCTGCGTAAACTAAAATTTTATGAACAAATTATAAGAACTTTTTGATCAGCCCTCGTACTTCATTTGGCACTGACCATCACAAAAACACTGGTGGCGAACTCGGCCAAAGCAAGGGACGTTTTTTCGCGACCAATGTATTCCGTCGGTGTTGTTTTAAAATATCGTAACTAATGGCTTATCAAAGCCGTAGCTACGAGAAATTATAACAACACAGACAGTTTGTCAATACAAAACGGTAAACCCGGTCTGTTTTTAGAACAAGTTCATTGCAATTAGAAAAAAAATCTATAAACTCACATTTAAACGCAAAATAGCCATACCATGTTGTAGCGAAAATTGTTTTAGTTCACCACCAGTGAAAAGGGGGAATTTTTCTCTTTAAACTCTGTATGTCACATGACCGCTCTCCAAACTTACGAAATGTATTAGGTTTTCGCGTTAAAAATGCGACGCTATAATCGGGAAAATTGAAGGGAGAGAACCGGGAAGTGAATTATGAACGTTGTAAACGGGTTCTTTCCCTTGGATACTGATTCAAACTGGCAATGAGTTTTGTACTAAAAATAGACTTGGTTTTCTGTTTGTTTTTATAAACTGTTAGTGTTGTAATAAAATCTCGTAACTACGGCTTGACTCAAGCCAGAGATACGAGATTTTTATATCAACACATAAGGAATTACCATTGTTTGTCCGAAATTACGTCACGATTAACTAGATGAAATCTTTCCCTGAAATCTTATATAAAAAATAGGCGATAAAAAGTTCATTGACGACCGACCAAAATGTTAGTTGGTCATCAATAGCTTTTTATCAGATAATATCTACCGCATCAAGCTAATTCATGGTACATTGTATTTTCAACCTTCTTACTTAAACCGAATTCAATTTGGTCAAATATTAACAAAATTACTGAAGATTTTGTGTTATGGTCTTCTCAAATGATACCCCGGTGCCGTGGTGTAAGTCAATATTAAGGTAGAATACCCGTAATGTGGCCATCTTGAGAGGGGGTGGGGGTGGGGGTGGGGGGGGGGGGGGGTCTTGACCCCCTGGTATTGGCCGATTATCAAAATTTGACTATATAACGTTAGTATAGCGTTACATGTTCAACACATTTAAAGCCATCATTTGGGCTTGGACCCCCACCCCTAAAAAATCCTGGAGGGCTTGCCCCCCCCCCCCCCTTGGAAAAAATTCTGGGTCAATCCTTGCGGTCGTAAAAATTCGGCGGTGGAAATTTTCATCGCCGAATGTTTTCGACGTCGCCCGAATAATTCTGATGTCGCGCGAATCGTATTAGGGGTGGCCCACCTTAATGTTGAAAACATAGCTTTCCTCTGTAATTCATCTCAATGGCACTGAATTTTGTGTTAAAAATAGAATTGGTTTACCGTTATGTTTTGATAAACCGTGGGTGTTGTTATAAAATTTCGTAACTACGGCTTGAATCAAGCCGTAGTTACGAGATTTTATAACAACACCCACGAAATACTATTTGTTTGTCCGAACTTACGTCACTGTTAACTGAATAAAATCGTTCCCTATTGAACAAGTTCTCAAAAGTCTACCATTTCAGATACGTCTAATTTGAATGCTTCCAGCGGTGACAAAATGCATGTCGAATACAAACAATATCACGGTGGATAATCATGTGATACAATATTTTCAGAAAATCTTCAATAACTTTGTAAATACTGGACCGATTTGAATTTGGTTTCAAGCAGAGAATTTGGACAGACGTCACGCATTAGATGGACGTGGATGATTTTTGAAAAAAGTAACTGATAAAATAGTTATTGAAGATAAACCTAAATTTGGTTTATCTTCAATAACTTTTTTATCAGTGTATTGTTCAAAAATCCAACACGTCCAGCTTATTCCTAGCATTTACCCATCTTCTCTGCTTCAAACCGAATTCAAATTGGTCAAGTTTTAAAAAAGATATTGAAGGTTTTCCGAAATTCTGAGTCACGTGATTAAACATCGTGAAAATACTGTTGACAATAGTTATCTCAACATCGTATAAGTCAAATTGCTGCTTATTTCGGAGCAAAAATGTGGCTCTTCAATGGAAATTAGAAAAGTCAAGCAAAACTATTTTGAAATGAGGATTTACATTGAAATATAGTATGAAAAGTATGGGGAAAAGCTTGTTTCAAGTATTTTTTCCCCTTTTCTACTATGTTTCAGTTATAAAAATACTTGATATTTGACAAAAACAGTAAGATATCATTATAATCAAAATTTAATTAAAAACAATTAGTTAAATCAAACTTCTGATACCTCGAGGTGAAATGGCGAGGTAAATGACTTCGACAAAACATAGTGTCAACTGCAATACATAAAAATAAAATATAGCGATGAAAAAGAAAAAAAAATGCTCGTTATCAGACCCAGCATTTTCTTTTGTATAAATAATTTTCCTATCTATATCAATTGAATGCGTAAAATCAGGTATTTAAAGAAGGCTTATTATGCCATATGGAAAGATATTGAATCATCTTTAACTGCTGTCGATAAAACGCAAAAAAAAAATCCACAAAGATTTATCTCCCTTCCCCAGTACTCGACTGATGCCCGTATCGAATGCGAAAATAATGTGTCATTTCACACTAGGTGGCGCACCAGTCTAGAGCCGAGCCTCGTTCTGGTTACAGGGAGAAATATCCGATCTACCAGCGTCTGCACATAATTTTTGTGACGTCTGTTCGACATCGTGTCTGGATTTATTCGTAATTCACGTAGAAATTTTGGTTGTAGAGAATTTGTTTTTTAACCGAAACAGTTTTAACAAGCGAACAAAAAATGGAAGGTGCGACTGAAACTACACGTGAGTTGATTTTATAGTTATTTTATAGCTTTTTATTTTTATATATTATGTCCATAACTCTTTTCCAGACTAGATCTGGTATTGACGTCGTTTGTAGAAATCCATGAGGAAAACATTGAAAGAAAAGAAGAAATTGCTTATGATCGGCAATTTCTGTTTCTCCGTCAATATTTTCTATACAAAGCCATACATATTTTCTACGCCTGATGTCGTTTATTTGTAGTTTGCAACTGCTTTCAAATTCGGAAAGCTTAATATTCCACCATTTGTATAGGCTAAATGTTGCGCATAATGCTCTATCAGCAGATCTATAGCATGTTTTCCTTTAACCATTCCCCACGGGACAAAATAACACTGTTACATTTTGAAAGCTGCTGCAGACAAAAAAGCATAAATTTTAAGATGACATGTGTGTAACAGTATGCACAATAACTGAGTAGCAAAGGGAATTAAGAAATGTAGAGGCAAAAGGACGAAGTGTTGATGATCATCATTTCCTTCTCTTGTCTCAATGCATGTCCCTTAGGGACATTTTGACATTTTTAGCGATCAACAATGCTGAATCAGAACTGCGTATCGTTTGCCGCGTCACAAGGCTCACGAGGCATCAGTACATCGAAGTTGTAAAACAATTCAGTATGGTTTTAGATATTTGTCAGAAATTCTATATTGATAATATAATGTCATCTTTAACTTCTATACATGTACTAGTTTTCGAAACTTTCTGCCGATATTTCCGCTTCCTTCGTTTTTTTTATGTACATGTACTAAAGACAGTTCCTGTAATTTTTTCCATTACTATTCGATGCTTTCATCAAAAATCTGGTTTTTTGTTGAAAAGCGACGAATTATTGTATGTTTCACTCTCTATTGAATCATTTTCCACAACGTCCTGCAAGAAGGACGCTACCGTCAGACATCATCTATTTGTTCAAGGACGATTGAACCCTTTCCCAAACGATAACCTTTTGAGGTGTTCTAATATTAAAGCTGTTACAGACAACAATATAAAATAGACAATATTGAGACAAAAGGAGAAAATGCTTATCAACATTTTCTTCTTTTGTCTCAATGTTTTCCCAAGCCTGTTCTATTAGGGACTTCAGAGCCAGGGTTTGCTGAAGGACAATTTAAGTTAAGAGTCACTACAGCATGTTCGCCGGTTCTTTCTATGGCGAATTCTGGAATCAATTATCCAGCCTTTCCCAGCATTATGCAATAGGCGCGTCGTAGCGTGGAGCTAAAAATGCATGAAATATTTTACGCTTTTACAAAGGACTAAAATTTCGATAGGCTCAATGTTGCATACGCCATGTTTATTATACGCAAGTACCCACAGACCAGTCAATTTGCAAGGTCTAAGTATGATTAATAATTCAGATGTCTTTTCATTTTCAATTTGCTGTACGCTTGTCGTATCTTAGACTTGGAGTCGAAAATGCATGGAATTTTAAGACATACTTTTACCAAAGGACAGAAACCCTAGTGTGTCCATATAGACTACATATCATTCATTAATGTTTACTATACACATCTACCCGAACCAGATAATTGTGTTTGCTTTTACTAGCATCAATGTTGCAGCTTTCTTTGTTATACATGAATATGCGACATGCACGTCGTAGCTTTGGCACATTTTCAGGCTGGTCCCATTTGAAAGGAGTTACAGACAAGGCTTTAGTGGTTGAAAAGTTGAACATTCTTGTAACTTAATGAGATAAAAGAGGAAATGCTAGATATTATGTTGTCAAACTTTGTCTCGATGTTTTCCGTGTCTTTTCTATAAAAGATGTCATCATCAATGTCTTGTTTGGGAAAGGGTTAATATCGAAAGAGAAAAGATGATACAATTTTGCAACACTTATTAAAACCACTCTATGTCTAATTTGAAATTGCCTTTGTCTGCTACAATGTCTTTGTCTTCAAAGAATTTGGCAGTGCAGGGCTAGCAAGAATGACTAACATAACAAAGGCCCTTGTTCAAATGTTTCTCTATGCTTTTAATTATTTTCATAAAAGATGAAAGTCAAATGTTCCTGATGACATAATTCGTCGCTTTTCAACGAAATCTTCGTAACTGCAGCTTGATTTAAGCTGTAGTTACGAGATTTTCGCTGAAAATTAGCCCAATTTGTTAATATGTAAGCATACAGTTCTATATGAGACAGTAATGATTTCAAAATGCATTTATTATATTCAAAGTTGAGACATAATCGATAATTTACATATAAATCCGAACTGTTGTCCACAACAATTTGTTCAATTTTATTACAAAAATATAAATTTCTCGTAAACGGCGCAATATTTTGGCTTAAAATTTTCAGAATTTTTATAAGGAAATATGCTCTTTCAGATAAAAATAAAAGTAAAATCTATGACAAAAATTCTGAAATGTCACTTTGAAGCATCGTCGCTTTTTAGCGAAAACCTCGTAACTGCTGCTTGTTTAAAGCTGCAGTTACGAGGTAATCGTTGAAAAACAGCGACATGTGGTTACGAGGTTGTTTTAAGAAACAAAAAACTATATCATGTATTCGACTTGATGTTTTGCGTTTTATTTTTGCTTAGAAAACACAGTTTTGTACATATTGAGTCCCCACCATAAACTGTCATCGATCATTATAAGTTGTAATAAATCATCATAGATAGGTTATAGTAGCCTGAAGCCAAATACTCCTCAAACTTGGTCATTGCTAATATCGACGCTTTTCAACGAAAACCTCGTAACTGCAGCTTGATTTAAGCTGCAGTTACGAGGTTTTTGTTGAAAAGCAGCGATATGCTATGTCAAGCTAAGTAAAAAAGATACCATATTGCATGTTGAAACAATTAAAACCGACAATGAGAAGTAATCAAAGTGCTGAGAGCACTGTAATTGGACGTCTCTGATTGATTGAGCGGGATTGTACATGAACGAAAGATATTTTATTCATTCTTCTGTGTTTAATTCTATAAGATCGGTTTCGGACATACGAAATCGGCTTTAATACCAGAAAACCCTTCTCAGGCTTCAAATTGATTTGATTGCCGTTTCAAGACAACTGATTTGTCGCTATGAATAATCACTATTAATTTGATTACCAAATTCAATTAAGGCCATGCGATTAGCACTTTTGTCTTCTTGTTTCGGTTTACTATGAGTATTGTCGTCAGTTATACTTTTCATTGATTTTATTGTCAATTCATACAAAAGTAAAAGCTGTACTCTTTACACATGTTATATCCGGAAGGCCCTGGGTTCGAATTCTACTCAGACATTGTACTATTTAATCATCTTTTTTTACGCCACCGGAGGCGGACGTATATTGGCGTCATCTTCTCCGTCTGTCCGTCCGTCCATCCGTCCGTCCATCCGTCCGTCCGTCCATCCGTACGTCCGTCCATCCGTACGTCCGTCCACTTTTCTTGTCAACGCAAATCCTCCTAAGTTTCTGGCTGGATCTTCTTGAAACTTGGTCAATTTTATCACCTCAATTGGTAAATGTGCACGAAGGAAGGATTTTATGGTTCGTTGATTTTTGCCAGAGTTATGCCCCTTAAAAACTTAGTCTCTGGGGCTTATTGAAATTGCAGCCTTGTCAACGCAAGTCCTCCTACGTTTATGGCTGGATATTAATGGCACTTGGTCAATCACCTCAATTTTTAGATTTGCATGAAGGAATTATTTTATGGTTCATTGATTTTTTCTAGAGTTATGCCCCCTTAAAACTTAGTCTCTGGGGCTGATTGAAATTGCAGCCTTGTCAACACAACTTCTTCTAAGATTCTGACTGGATCCAGATGAAACTTGGTGGATGTTATTACCTTAATTGGTAGATGTGCATGAAGTAAGGATTTTATGGTTCATTGATTTTTGCCTGAGTTATGCCCCCTTCAATCTTAGTCTCTAGGGCTTAATGATATTTCAGTCTCGTGAACGCAA
This sequence comes from Fragum sueziense, assembly GCA_963680895.1. NCBI lineage: Eukaryota > Metazoa > Mollusca > Bivalvia > Cardiida > Cardiidae > Fragum > Fragum sueziense. Next base: position 43,515,354 of record OY804607.1, read on the forward strand.
TTCCTTCCAGGTTTTTGACTGGATATTTATAAAAATATTTTCAAAACCCTGGTTCCAAAGTACGTCTCTTGGAAACCCCGTTCCTTTAAATATGTCAAAGACTTAAACAACAATGATCAAAGAAAAGGAACCTATCATACACAATACGTGCATTAAATTGGGCAATCATTCTAAAATGTGTGTTTTCAGTAAACACATCAAGAAAAACAAACGTTTTACAGAAGAAATAATCCGAACTGGTTTTGAACCAACGGCGTTCCAAATTTCAAACTGAAAAAAAGGTTGCGTGATTAATCCTTTCCCGTTTGAGCTATCGCTGCTGCTGATGATATAGGGTGTCTGTTTACATTATAACCATAGTGTATGCATGTATCGCTTTCTAAAGATCTTACCCTTTACACAATAAATATTACGAAAGTCAAAAAACTACAAGAAAATGATTAAATCGAAAAAAGATCGTAAAGTTGGTTAAGACGTGGCATGAATTGAATCGGCCAATGAATCTTATAGTATTTGTTAGAGAACACATAGAAAGTAGGAAAAGATACGACAGTTTTCCTGTATGGTCGCAAAATCTATTTTGAATTTTGGTCAACTGGCAATTGAGTCTGAGAAAGGGTTTTTTGGTAATGAAAACCCATTTCGCCTGTCCAAAAGTGGTTATAAGAATTGTACGTCCTTTCGGACGTCCAATTAAAAATAATTGGAAAATATTACATACATGTAGTTCTTTTCCGAACGACGGTTGATTTTGAAGGTACAAGTAGAGAAAGCCTTAACCTTTTCCCAAAACAAGACCTGATTTGGACGTCTCTACTACTAGTATATAGAAAGCTTGAGAAAACACAAAAGAAAGAGAAACAATGCTGATAACCAGTGCTTTCCTTATTTTGTCTTCGTGTTAATGTGCTATATTGAACTACCCGAACATTTTACCGTTTTTGGAAGTATATATTGAAATATTCCTTCTTTGGTTTCGTTCGACAAGCTCTCAATTAATTAGGCGGACAATTTATGGCTGTATTTACAAGTTATTGCAAGTTTCCCTTGGTAATTGTTATCCTAAACTTCCCTTGCGCATAAGTACGAATCTAAATGGTACTCGTTATGGTCAATTGTCCGTTTCCATATGAGTCAACGACTTGTTAAGATGTATCGATTAACTCCTTCCCAAATGGTAAAACTTTAGACTGTTCCAATTTGAAAGCTACTGCAGATTATAAAATTGGTGTTGATACAGATATGATTGGTGTTCAATATAGCACAGAAAATATTGAAGCAAAAGGAGAAAAATTAATGCTGGACATCAGTATTTTCTTCTTTTGCCTCAATGTTTGTCCAAGCTTGTTTTCTTAGGGACGTCAAAACAAGTATCGGTTTGGAATGGATTAACTCTTTCCCAAGTCATCGACAAATACGAAATACAAGGCTTTTCGGAAAGAAATATAGCTGTATTTGTAATGGACACGGAAACCTTTAACCCGTGGCACATAAAATATCAAGGGAAAAGGATGATGTGATTATCATTCTTTTTTGAGATGGAATATACAAAAAGCTTTAAGTCCTCTAAACGGGTCCAGATTTGATTGCACCTGATTGAAGTTTGACAAAATTTTCTCCCTTTCTTTCATTGTTTTCTGTATAACATTGTCCGTAAAGCCTATCTCTATCAATGGCAATATTGTCTTTGGCAGTTTTCAGATCTACTTTTCTGTCGTTTAGGAAAGGGTCACTGAAGATTGTTTACGAATCGTTACAAAAAGATCCAATTTCCCATAGATAAGTGTTGTTTGAAGAGTCATTATTATGGTCAATTGTCCATTTCCCCTCCAGTCGACGACGGTTTTAACTCTCTTCCATACGACAATATTTTAGGGTCGCCCATTTCGAAAGATGTGGTAGACGACAAAACATATGTTAATAAATGTTCGATTTATGTACAACAAAGCCTAGAAAATATTGAGACAAACAGAGAAAATGCTGATTATCAGCATTTTCTTCATGTCTCAATGTTTTCCCAAGCATTTTATAATAGGAACGTCAAAACCAAGTCTTGTTTTTGGAAAGGCTATATTCATTCCCAAAACAGGCATTGGGTTTGGCATCCCTTGTAGAGAAGGTTTGATATTATATTGAGTAAAGAGAATAAAATGCTGACAATCCTTTTGTTCCAATGTTCTTTATAATTAATACTTGTTCATCCTATTCATCTGACTCGTCTTTTTAACATTTTCTGTGTGTCAAAATTCTGTGTTGTAGTTATATTTATTAAATCGAGATCAGGCCCCGGTTTCTCGAAAAAACTTAAGTATGTTCTCATGCTCAAATCTGAGCATCGTGCTCAAATCGCACGAAATCCACGTGAACTTCAATTGAATACCAATCAACGTTGATTGGCATTGAATAGAAGTTGAGCATGAACTCATGAGAATATACTTAAGTTTTTTCGAGAAACCGGGGCCTGATCCGGGCCGTAATTCCAACCAGTATATTTTTCAGTCGTTGAAAGAATTGTAATGAGTTCATTCCGATTGCCAAGATATGCGATTAACGTACTTCTCTTCAGATCAGATGGATCAGATCGTTACGTATCCGCACTTATTCGGGCGCGGTCGTAAACATTCGGCAATGGAAAGTTCCACCGCCATTTTTTGACGTTGCCCGAATAATTCCGACGTCGCGCGACGCGAATCTAATTAGGGACAGACTACCTTAAGGTCGGTTGATTACAGTCCCCGATTTCACATTCCTATTGCATTATATTCAAATCAAAAGCATGGCCTGTTTAGATAAGGGTGTATGCATCTAATGACTGACAGAATGCTTCTCGCATGGTGCACATCGATAGGCCTATCTCTTCATTCAAACTTGTCAGATCGCTATCTACAGTTGTCTGCCAAAACTGTTATTGCAAAAACGAAAACATTTTCGTGTCATGTAAAAAGAAAGTGAATGTCATAATCTACAACTTCATAACCCCAGGGTCCAGCTACAGGAGATTGCTTTCATTTTGAAAAATGCAAATATTTTAACAATAAGACATATTGAACATGTATAAGGAATGCATTCATGGGTATCAAAGGTATAAGTGCAAATGTTGATGTAATCCTTGTTTCTTTAAAGTTAGAGTCTAAAATTGGCAATGTTTTTCAAATTACAATACTCTAAATTACGAGAAAATTCATCAGTTTAGATACTTACGAGGAGATATGGGAAACACACATTAACAATTCATATACCATAATACAGTATACAATATGGGAATGATACAGTTATTTCGACTCAACAATGTTGAAGGGAAAAGGGTCGTGTAAATCATTTTTCCTCTTTTTTCCTCATTAACCCCTAAGGTTCAATGACACATTTGTATACAGCTGTGTGAAAATGAGTAATATAGACAGTTAACCCTTTACCACATGATGACGCTTCTTATAAACTTGTGGAAAATGAAGACATTGCTTATGACAAGCAATGTCTTCATTTTCCACATTCTTTTTTTTTTTTTTTTTTTTTTTTTTTTTTGAAAACATTGTAAAAAATGGAGACATTGCTTGTGACAAATCAATATCAAGATACTTGGTTCTTTGGAGCGATTAGGAACGTGCTTCTATCATCCGCACCACAAGCACTTGGCCAAATTATTCTCTATAATCCAAAATATTAACTTAATATATGAATTATATGAACTATGTCAATCATGCTACTTTTATAATAGATTATACAGATAAATGTCCAGTGCGTGTAATCTGCGAAGGACGGCCAAAATGAAACTCTGTAGCTTTTGTAATAAGTGTCTATTTTCGCGTAGCACTTTATCCCTTTCCCAAACAAGACCTGCTTTTGACGTCCCTAATAGAAAAGGCTTGGGAAAACATTGAAACAAAAGAAGAAACTGCTGATAGCCAGCAGTTTCTCCTTTTGTCTCAATATTTTCCAGGCACTATTTTACACAAATTGTATCCTTGATAACTTCAATTTTGTCACATGTGGCAGTTTTTGAATAGGATCAGCCTAAAATTTTGCAATTTGGTAATGGGTTATACATTCGTCCACACTATAGCCAATGTTTGATAAGCCAATGACGCGTAAATAGTGACATAAAGTGGTCTACTTGGACACTCCCTCGCATGTACAAATGTCACAAGGACAATTCATGGCGAGTCATGAAAATAAATGTTTTTTCATAAGTAGGAATTGTGAAAGATAAAGATCCTTATTAGACCAAGGAAATATTTGCTGTCTAAACGAGGGGGATATCAATACCGTGTATCCACTTTGTTAGATAAGCTCAGTGCGTCTTCATCCAAGATTCTTTGTTTTTTTTTTTTTTTTGTTTGTTTTGTTTTTAGCTCACCTGAGCACAATAGTGCTCATGGTGAGGTATTGTGATACCGCTGTGTCCGTCGTCCGGCGTCCGTCGTGCGTCGTCCGTCGTGCGTCGTGCGTCGTCCGTCAACCTTTGGCTTGTGTGCACTCTAGAGGCCACATTTTTTGCCCAATCAACCTGAAATTTGCTGAGAATGATTGTCTTGATAAAATCTCAGACAAGTTCGAAATTGGGTCATCTGGGGTCAAAATGTAGGTCACGGGGTCAAATCTTAGAAAAACCTTGTGTGCACTCTAGAGGCCACATTTTTTGCCCAATTGACCTGAAATTTGCTCAGAATGATTGTCTTGATAAAATCTCGGACAAGTTTGAAAGTTGGTCATCTGGGGTCAAAAACAAGGTCACGGGGTCAAATCTAAGAAAACCCTTGTGTGCACTCTAGAGGCCACATTTTTTGCCCAATCAACCTGAAATTTGATCAGAATGATTGTGTTGATAAAATCTCGGACAAGTTCGAAATTGGGTCATCGTGGGTCAAAAACTAGGTCACGGGGTCAAATCTCAGAAAAACCTTGTGTGCACTCTAGAGGCCACATTTTTTGCGCAATCAACTTGAAATTTGCTCAGAATGATTGTCTTGATAAAATCTCAGACAAGTTTGAAATTGGGTCATCTGGGGTCAAAAACTAGGTCACGGGGTAAAATCTTAGAAAAACCTTGTGTGCACTCTAGAGTCCACATTTTTTGCCCAATCAACCTGAAAATTGATCAGAATGATTGTCTTGATGAAATCTCGGACAAGTTAGACATTGGGTCATCTAGGGTCAAAAACTAGGTCACGGGGTCAAATCTTAGAAAAACCTTGTGTGCACTCTAGAGTCCACATTTTTTGCCCAATCAACCTGAAAATTGATCAGAATGATTGTCTTGAAGAAATCTCGGACAAGTTTGAAATTGGGTCATCTGGGGTCAAAAACTAGGTCACGGGGTCAAATCTTAGAAAAACCTTGTGTGCACTCTAGAGGCCATATTTTTTGCCCAATTGACCTGAAAATTGATCAGAATGATTGTCTTGATCAATTCTCGGACAAGTTCGAAATGGGTCATCTGGGGCCATAAACTAGGTCATGAGGTCAAATCTTTGTTAAACCTTGTGTGCACTCTAGAGGCCACATTTTTTGCCCAATCAACCTGAAAATTGATCAGAATGATTGTCTTGATCAATTCTCGGACAAGATCGAAATTGGGTCATCTGGGGTCATAAACTAGGTCATGAGGTAAAATCTTTGTAAAACCTTGTGTGCACTCCAGAGGCCTCATTTTTACCCAATCATTCGGCAATCAACCTGAAAATTGATCAGAATGATTGTCTTGATCAATTCTAGGTCAAATCTTAGTTAAACCTTGTGTGCACCCTAGAGGTCACATTTTTTGTCCAATCAACCTTATTATATCAGGTGAGCGCTTCAGGGCCAATGGCCCTCTTGTTTGTATTTGAATAGAAACCCATGTTCCACATATCAGTGGATACAAAACACTTCCTGCAACGTCGTGACAACGGAATTTGACGGGGTTATCCGGATTTAAACATTCGGATAACCTTCGTAAATTTCCGCTGTCACGGAAAACACCGACAATGGAAGCGGAATAGCCCGACGTGTTTCGTATTTAAAGATGTATGGACTATATGTTGAGCCGTAAAGTTCCATTATGTAGTAGCTTGATACATCTTGGTTTTTCACTTAACCAGCGCCCACACTTTCATACTTTGTACTATAACACATTAATTATGTGACCAATTTATTCCATGACTTCAGCTTTTGTGGCTTTACACAACTAATTCATGTTGTATCGATCCTGATCTGACTTCATGACAGCACAGGAATTTTGCAGAGCTTCGCATTCTGAGGTTGTCGTCGATATGATTCCAACGAGTACCCACAACATATAGTTTGGGTTTAACATGACACATTTGGAATACATTACCCCCTCTTATATGTTGGTCTGATGTTGAGTTGTTTGGAAAAAACACATAGATCTAATGTGCATCTGCATGTGTACGAATCTCTACAAATCAAAAGCTATTTAGATCTCAGTTTTAACACGCTTTTTTACCGTAGATACTTATAACCAAGAGATCAGTAACGAGCGTACTTTGATACTATCATGTCAAATGATATTGAATGATAATGGCTCACTTAACCTCATTGAAACATAAAACCGCGGTTATAAATATGTTTTGAAGTTTTCTACAAAAATGTGAATGGTTCAAAAAGATTCTATTATTGCTCATTCTTTAAATATTTTGTCATAATTATAGAATGTACATGTATTTTATACATTCCTGTAAATAAAATGTCATCTAGGGCGAAGGTTTACATGTAGAATGCCGAGTCTAATTAACCTTTTTAGTAAGCACGATTAGGGCACACACAAGGCTTGTTTTAGACTTATGTCAGTCTGTTAAGAATAACATCATTTGTATTGAGAAATATGAAAATAAGGTACATAGAAAATTGTTGCTCTGTGTCGTGTTAAGAACGACACAGAGCAACAAATTTCTATGTACCTTATTTTCACATTCCTCAATACAAATGATGTTATTCTTAACAGACTGACATCAGTCTAGGCCTGTTTGGGCGTTCAAAGTAGTAAAGACTTCTGAAAACGTTTACAGAAATATAGGAAAATAGTGATAAATTAACATTTCCTCCATTTGTCTCTATATTATCTGTATTTCGTTCTATTCAAATCTAGGGTTAATGGATTAAATTGTCATTTTTTACATGCACTTGCCCCATCGATAGGAATGAGAAAACGTGGTCGTTTTTCTGCTAAAAACTCGTAATTACTGCTTTGTTCAATATGTAGCTATGAGGTTTTCGAATTACAACGACGATTTGGTAATGTGATCCTGCACGCAAATGGGATTTTGATGTCAAGAATTCAAACAATGGCGGATCAATAAAGTGCACGTGCAGTAATGGACTCTTGGGTCACATGGGACCCTTTATCAGATCGATGGGTCAAAACCACAACGGTCTGACCTTTTAACCCATTACCAAAAAGCGACTCTTTTTTACTCCCTACAGGATAATGGCTTTGGAAACCATTGTGGAAAATGAAGAAATTGCTTGTGACAAGCAATTTCTTCGTTTCCCACAATGGTTTCTACCAAAAATGACCAATCTTTTTTAAAATTCCATTTACTTGAAATTGTCGTCTGCAACATCTTTGAATTTGCAGCAGTCTACAATTTTGTCGTTTGGTAATGGGTTAATCAATACGTTTTGAATTTTGAACATCCCAAACGTTCCACGAGTGCCACAAGACTTTGGAAACATTTGCGACAAAAGACGAAACTGTTGATTATCATCATTTTCTCAGTTTGCCTCAATATTTTCGGTGCTTCTTTTTACACCAATACTTACTTCATTTTTATGTCTTCTGCGTCAGCATTTACATTGGAACATCTACTTTTTTGCTGTTTTGAAAGGGTCATGCTAGTTGAAAACCCAAGCAGTTACATGTAAGTTAACCCTTTACCAAACGACAAAATTTGGGGGTGTTCCAAATTCAAACATGTTACAGACGACAATTTCAAGTAGAGAAAATTTTAAAAATCTTTCCATTTTGAGTTAGAAAACATTGTGGAAAATGAAGAAATTGCTTGTCACAAGCAATTTCTTCTTTTTCCACAATGTTTTCCCAAGCATATCAAAAAGAGTCACTGTGTGGTAATGGGTTAAGCGAGTTATGCTCTGATTCTCTGTAAGATTATAAGAACCATGTTGCGGTTTTTCTGTTAATCATGTTTGAGAAATATCAGACCTAGTGTGCGGAAGTTGTGGCATGTTGGCTGAAATATTTCAAACATCTGTCTTAGAACTGCAAAAAAAATTCCTTTGGTTAACCCTTTCCCAAACAAGACCGATTTGATTGATACCCCTTGGAGAAAAGGCTTGGGAAACATTGATGTAGAAGACAAAAATGCTTATTTCTAGTATTTTCTTCTTTGTCACAATATTTTCTATCCAACATTGTACAAAAATCCTAACCATACCAAACTGTAATTTTGTCGTCTGTAGCAGCGTTCAAAATTTCTTTTTTGTTTGTTATTGGAAAGGGTTAGTCCTTTTTGATATACTACGAAATTAACCATTGTCCACTTACAGAATTGTTGCAGACAACATCAATAGCCCTTTCCCAAACAAGACCTTGTTTGACGTCCCTAATAGAACAGGCTTGGGAAAACATTGAAACAAAAGAAGAAACTGCTGATAACCAGCAGTTTCTTCTTTTGTCTCAATATTTTCTATGCCATATTTTACACAAATCGTATCTTTAATAACATAGGTTTTGCCATTTTTTTTACAGATTTTGAAGTGGATCACCCTAGAATTTTGCCGTTTGGGAAAGGGTTAAAGATACAAATACAATGTACTTAAGGCTTACGGACTGAGAATGAAAACACCACTTTCTAGCCATACGAAATGCATCAAATTACACACACTTGTAAATACACTTCTCATACGTTGATTCACCAGGCCGGATTTCAAGATTATGCTTCAAGAAGAAAATAATTTACAACTTTTATTTTACTCTATATTCATATACAAGGGAAGTAATTTTGAACATTTTGTCAAATATTTCCATAAGTATGCATTAATTCAAAATTCTAAACCATACAAAATGCTTATGTTTGTATTTGGAATAGAAATGTAACACAGTTTAGGAATTACTGGCACTTTTCAAATTTCGCCTCTGGCTCTGCATTTCATTCTCAGTTCGTACACCTTAAATATTAATTGAATGCTTTGAGAAGGAAAGAGGAAATGAGGAATGATAGTATTTATTGCATAAGAATGTCCATCCTTTGCCTTTTTCTCAAATATACTCTTCATAGCACGTAGGTACAAGATGTTATTTGGGAAGGCAGTGTTCTCCCCAGCCCAATAAGCTGTATCGGCCCCACTACAGCTTCATGGAAATCAATGTAATCACAGCTTAATTTCTTCAAAAAAGTCATCAAATAGAGGGATTTGTATACATTGTTTTGTCAAAAAGTGATAAATAATGCATTCCTATAAAACTAAATGTAATAATTCTGTTTAAAAACATTATGGGAAAAGAAGAAATTGCTCAAATTGAGCAATTTCTTCCTTTCCCATTATGTTTTTATTCAAATTTATTTGCATGAACACAATGCATTTCAATGTTTACTAATGCTTATAATTTGCCACTACAGCTTTAAATTATTCTGCGGAGAACACTGAAAGGATTTATAGAACGCGTGTGAAAAATACAATTGACACTGTTATTTAGAGATCGGATGAGTCGTGCATAAAACATTTGAATATACCCAGTCCAAGAATCTCTCAAATAAAGAACAATTAAACAGTCTAGACGTAAAATTGGATAATAATTTAAATCCAAAAGAAAATACTCGTAAATTTAGTTGGAATTCTTTAATTATGGTGCAAGAAAAACAGCTTAACAAGCTCTTTGTCCTAGCTCTGACGTTGTTTCACGCTTAATTTGTCCTCTAAGATGAAGGTTTCGGCTATACCGATTTGACAGTGGCTACATAGGAAAACGATGGTTAGGAGGAAAATAGTGTACATATCAGCAAAGAAAAGTTTGAGGGAAAAGCGTTTGCTCCTATTCTAGATCATTATCATCAACATCCTATATCAAGAAGAAATTCTAGAGTCAATGCTTGAACAGCAATGGCTTTTGTGCTAAGAGTAGACTCTGTTTACATGTGCACATTGATAAATCGTCGGTGATGATTTAACATCTCGTAACTATAGATAGACAACGACCTGTGAATGATCAAAGATCAGCGAGTCTAAATTGACGGGGGATGAAGGATTTCGTATTATGAAAATATGTGACACGAACCCGTTTCCCTGTAATAAATCGACGAAGTACTCTCTGGATACAGCTACTGAACTCACACGGCATCGCGGACAGCACGCAATACCTGTCATTGTTCGCTTTTATTCAGTGGAAAATATGCGCTCCTCCCTATTTACATGTATTGGAATATACCGTAACCTTTCGTCACGGCTCACGACTTGATGTCTATTTATAGCCTACAATACAAATCAAACAGTGGTTTTAGAATTACACCGACAAACTACTATTGTTTGTCCGAAATTACGTCACGGTGTACTTAAGGAAATCGTCCGATATTGCTATATTACGCAAGGCGTTCCCCTATTGATACTAGTAGCAGAAATTGCTTTGCTGAAATTGTCAACTACAAAAAAACACGACAGGACCATATTACGTCTACTTTCAGTTCTAAACAGTTTTGACAGTTCGGTGAAATAAAGCTTGCCGTTGGGCTCGGTGCCAATCGTTCTAACATTTCAAAGTTTCGGTTTCTCTTTGATAAAGTATTCCCGCTGGAACCGCCTTCATGCGACGTGATTTACAAATTGCAACGGATCCGTGAAAAGGACCTTAAGGCGTTTATTATTGCAATAGAAACCAGATCAATATGTTTCTAAATGCGGACGGATCTGCACCAACACTGTTTTAACAGAACAGAGCAGTTTATTTGCTAAGAAAAGACTTAAACAATACGGTTCCTCGTCTCAACACAATATTACAATAAGCATAAAGAAAGTCAAACTTATGTACAAAGATATACATTTGTGGATTTAAGTCATTCTAGCGCTTACTGTAATGTCTAATTGTTGATTCATAATATAAATTTTCATTTGATATGTAGAGTGGATATGAAAATATTTTAAGAGTTTAACGTGGATCTTGATCAGACTGTGCGTATGCGCAGGCTGATCAAGATCCACGTTGATCTCAAAAGCCATGGTAGCCCCTTTTTCCAAAATCCCGGCTCAAATGTCAAACCGATTTGGATGTCAACTCAGTCAAATGAATGCATGATTTTACTGGGCGCGTTGGAAGCCGGTTTAAATGTCAAATGGTCACGTGGTTTGTGAGCTGGCAGCGATTACATGTACATCATTTCTGATTGTCTGTAACCCTTTTTCTGAAACAATGCCTGTGGTGTTAACCCTTAATCAAGACGCTGGAATTTAAATGATTAAATTGTTTCAAATTGTTTCCTAAGTCTCTCCGTTCAGGCACTACAGCGCCAGGTCAAATTTGGGAGAGGAGAATTTTCCATTTCGGTCTTCGTAGGTACTCGTGTCAATCGTATTTACTGCCTCTCTCTTCTTTAGCTGTAATTATTCATATTTATTCAGTACTATTGTGAATATCTTAGTACAGAGTAACAAACGCAATGCCTCCTTTTTTCATGCATTGAACTTATTATCAGCCTTCATTTGATAGTGCGTAATCTAGAAAATATGCATTATTCATTCTTTAAGCACTGATAAGATTTAAGATATTTGCGATGATTAGGTAACGCTTTTTCGAAATTTATGTTTAGTCAAAATTACATGCTAAAGATGCAGTAGATATCACAAATAAGTACAATTTTAATATATTTTTGTAACGTATACACATATAACTCGTCTAAAATAATAACAAGCATCCCTTGCATTCTCTATCAAAAATGTCTGGTCTGAATATGTGCATTTCTGACTATTTCTAATAACCAGTACTGGGTTTGGTCTATGTGGTGTGTGAAATGTGTTGCTCAAGCACATGTCCCTGTGATGAGGAATGTCAAGGTCATGTTAGAATGTTATACCACAACAAGCTAAAAGGGGGTGAATGCTGTTCAAAACAAAAAAAAATCTTTAAAGTTAATCAAACCCTATGGTATGGGTATTTATTTAAATCGTCTCATATGAACGATTCAAATGAGTAGCATACTTTTTTTTCTTCTTGTTTTACACGCATGATAGATTTTGAATTCCAAAAAGAAGAATAAAACACATATAGAATTGCCCATTTTTACCCATTTATCTGTTGTTATGGCACTGCAGTTAATTTTGAACATTATTCTTTCCATTGTGTTGAATAAGTTCTTCTCCTTCTGAAAGATTTATACGGATTTGAAAAGAATATGCATTCAAGGACACTGATAGAAAGTGCTATATAGAGTTTTTTACTCATTAAGAGGCCTGTATGATGTGTTCCTGTAATATGTGGGAATAACTAATTGTACCCCAGAAAAGAATAATGTCATAAAACTCATCATTCAAACGAGAAATGTCGATTTAACGACAAAAAAGATAAAACAGAAATGGCGACACTTCTGTAGACAGGAAGTCTCCAAATACGATCAATGACGTCATCAAAATGGCGATAAAGATCTATAAATAGATTAATCCTTGCATAGACAACCGATGCCTTTAATTTACCCTGTAAATATCTGTTTGGAAATTTTAAAAGCAAAAAGAATTTCATTAGTTATTTTTTCTTGTCGTTTCCTCTGTGTTTTCCTTGATATAAACACGATCAATCTGGTTCAAGTAAAATCGAGTTCGTAGTCCAAAACGACTTCCAAGTTGGTCTAGTCTAAAAACTGTCGTCTGGTAACGGGTAAGTCAGGACGACGCCATTTCTGGCAGGTTCATTTGTCAAAGACTGCTTTGTGCTGCTGCTGTGTGCAGGTCTAGAATCGATCTATCGATCCCTTAGTTAATGATACGCGATAACTGGTAGATGCAAGATTAGCTGTCAGTTAATACATTGGAATATTAATCCTTTATCAATGAAAATCGTCCGAAAACTTCGAAACTGTAACTTCAATATTTCATGTTTTGTACCCGATTGTAGAACGGAAAAATTTAGACTGTTTCTTGCTGTCGTGTAAACGTCTGTATGTGTGCTCCGTCACATAGAAGCCTCAATTTCGTCACAGACTTCATTAATCAATGTATTTGGTTACACAGTACAGTTTATGTTTATGGACATATATATGTTTATCCAATTCATCATGCGCAATTAAGACAAACATTTGTATCCTTATTCTCTAAAAGAGAATATAATATGCTCTTGGACATTGTAATATAATAATTGCAATACCAGACACTTCGAAAGAGAAGAACAGCATTGAGAGGTATATTGACAAAAAAGGAATATTCGATGGTATTTTGCACTACACGTATCCTCGATTTGAGAATAGTACACCACCATTAAGTGTAACACTGAAAGAACATTTGGTTTCATGGCATTATATAAAGTTAAAATATCTTCAAACTTGAATGAGTTTTTATCTTTTTCATTTTTGCACTTTTTCTGTAAAATGATTTTGAAAATGTACAAACAATGTTGCTATTACTGACTTTTAAGGACACGTTCGTTTAACTTGAAACTTCTTGGGAGGTTTACTTAGTCTAGTAAATAGTAAAAGTTGACAAGTATAAATTGAAATAGACGTGAAAGCATGTACATTACGGTGTTATAGCCTGGAGGGCATGTCGATGATTATTTATAATAAATCATTTACCAGTAGTGATGCGTCCATTCACAACCAATAGGAATGTCAGTTTATGTGCCCGCAGGTCCAGTTTTATTGCTGAAATTGATATTTTAGGTGTCAATGATACTGGTTGTGGTATTCCGAAACGTCCCTTAACCCATTACTAAACAAGGCCTGGTTTTGACGTCCCTGATAGAAAAGGATTGGAAAAATATTGAGACAAAAGAAGAAAATGCTGATAATCAGCATTTTCTCCTTTTGTCTCAATATTTTCTGTGCTATTTTGTAAACAAATCATGTTGCAATTAACGTCTATTTTGTCGTCTGCAGCAGCTTTCAAATTGGTTTCCCAAACAGTTTTGTCGTTTGGTAATGGGTTAACCCATTACCAGAAGGCATTTTTTTAGACTTGTCCAACTCGAAAGATGTTGCAGACGACGGAATCAACGTTAGATATGTATGAACTTGTGTAAGATATAGCTCCGAAAATGTTGAAGCAAAAGGAGAAAGTGCTGGTAACCAGCATTTCGTCTTTTATCTGAATGTTTTACAAGGCCTATTTCATCAGGGACGCGAACACCAGGACTTTCATGGGAGTTTAAACATCGACATGATTTCAACTTCGATTTTGATCATGATATCCGACAACCGTTTACGCGTTATCATGTCTATAATCCAAATTACTATCAGCGTTTTTTTTTTCAAAAAGCAAGCCAATCTTTCCTTTTTCTGTAGAAAATCGATAAGGGAATGTCAATTACATCATTTATATGACAAGACGTGGGCGTAACGTAACGTTAACGCTGTTGATGTTATATGTTCACGTCACCGTTTAACACCTACGCTATGATGGCGTTTAGCTGTGTATGTCATAACTTTGATAATAAATGTATTGATGTGATAATAGTCGATATGAATGAATGATCTGTGATAAAATCGTTTCCATAAATATCTAAACCCGATGGACAACGTCCGATTTGAATTAATTCTTCGGGTTATTCTAAAACGCTCTTGCCTATCTTTCTGTAACTAAATTATGTCAATTATCCACTATCCACACATGTACACAGACTTATACTTTAAAAGGGTCACTTGGAAAAAATACGCCAAATAGCATGCCGAATCATCAGCAATCTATCCATAGATGTTATTCATAGAGTAATGTAGGCCTACATATACATGCAAACACTGCGTGGAATAGGGAATAGATGAAATAATTTGTTGCAATGATGTTGAAATCGACGCACATTCCTTATTTCCACTTTGTATAAAGTCAAGATCGTTTTTAGTCTGCAAGATTAATCTCTGAAATAGTGTCACTTTTCTTAACCCTGTCCCAAACAAGACCTGGTTTTGACGTCTCTAATAGAAAAGGCTTGGGAAAACATTAAAACAAAAGAAGAAACTGCTGATAACCAGCAGTTTCTCCTTTTGTCTCAATATTTTCTGTGCCTTATTTTACACAAATCCTATCTTTAATAACATCCATTTCGTCATTTGTGGCGGTTTTTTTAAGTCAATCACCCTAAAATTTTGTCGTTTGGGGAAGTGTTAAAAACACGTAATTACAGCTTGTTTCAAGCTGTAGTTACGAGGTTTGTGAAGAGAGCTAGGATGTGTTGTTACAGCTATTTATTTTCTTTCTCTTGGGGGAAAGCGTTTGTGGACACATCGATATCAATTCTGGAAATCCAGCTATTTGAGACAATTTCTCGACGCACGCGGCCATGATTCATGCACTTTGACTGAATCACTAAAACGCTTGGCGATTCTTAGAAACACATGTAGGAGAGCGCGTGAGTCATCGTGATCTCTCTTTGATATCGATCCGCAATATAAACAAAATGAGTATGCAAGGAATTATTCATTCCCGCTTGGCATCTTTTTACACTTTGCTCTCTTAGAATTTAACAGGTTTTGAAATTTTTGATTAGGCCTCAAATTAGACTTGATATTTGACGGTGTTTTACCCTTTTCCAGAAAACAATTGGTATTGGAAGCCCTACTAAAGGCAGGTTTTGATAAATTAGATAATGATACCTACTCGAAGATGAAATGATAATTATTTTCAGAAAGATGTAAAGAGTTACAAATTCGCAAACAATGCACTGTGTTTCTTTGATTTCGTGACAACGACACATTGCAAGCTTCAAAATGTGTAATGTTATGAATTTTGCAGCATCTTTGAAATATAGGAGAAATAAATAAATAATTGATCAAAACCGGTTGTGGTTAACCATTACCAGACGACTTTAGATACACAAATTAAGGTAGTCCACCCCTAATGAAATTCGCGGGACGTTGAAATTATTCGGGCGACGTCGAAAACATTCGGCGATGGAACCTTCTACCGCCGAATGTTTGCCACCGCGCCCGAATAGATTTGGATACGTAACGACGCCACTCGAAAAAAATCCCCCGTTGTTTTATGAATCTCGAAATGGCAACATTACGGGTATTCTACCTTAAAGCTACTATTTCCCAGATTTGGACCCAAAAATTGTCAAATACAAACGAAATGTACACTTTTTAAGCTTTATATGACCTGATTAAATGATTACGAGAAACTATTGAAGCAACGACTCATTTTTTCGCAATTTGATACCAAATTCATGAAGCGATGTCGAAAGAAGGTCAAAACAGTAGGACATGCGACTTTCTTAAATGACGTCACAACATACATGATGACGTCATATTGAAATTTAAGTATGAATCTCGTTTGAATCATGGTCCGCGCTGTATGCGCATGCGCAACAATTTAAAAAAAATCTAACCCCATCAGTAATGGGGTTGAATTTAGGCTTGGATTCTCCCTAAATTCAGCTATCTGTCTTGTAATTTCGGCTCATTCTCTGTCTGAATCGCATATTATTAACCATCCCGAGGTGGTCAACACAAAAGTTTTGCATATTTTTTCAAAAAAATTCATTTTTTGCAATTAGACCATCTGTTACCGTCGCCCTTTAACCAAGAGCTGACTTGATAAGAGTGGTAAAGGCTTTTCAGACGGCAAAAGTTATCGTTTATCAACACATATGTTGTAGGTACTCATATGAATTGTTAGTACCCGCAACATAGGGTTTTGACTTAAAATAAACTAAGAATGTTTTCACACCCCTCGTATGTTGCACTGTTTACTTTTCTTCATACAAACCATGGCTTGACATTAACAGGGTAAGATTGGAAAACGGTTTAAGGTAGACCATCCCTAATGAAAGTCAAGCGACGTTGAAATATTTCGTGCAATGCCGTTAAAATTCGTTTCGTATCCGAACCTATTCGGGCGATGCCGTCGGCGGTGGAATAATTCTGACGTCGAGTTAATCTCGTTATGGATGGACTACCATAACTTCAGCTTAGGACTAACACTTACATTAACATGTAGAGTAAATAAATGATATTTAGTCCTGAATAAAACCCTGGCAGCTCAAAGGAAGATAAAAGCCCCGCATCAATAAACTACACAGAAAGCCTTGGTAACCGACTTATTTAATGGCGCGAGAACTTCAGCATCAAAGGACAAAAAACATCGTTAAATCCAATACATAACACTGTGAATGTATCGATACATGATGAAATATCGTTTATTGACGAATCTTAGTCGAACATACCGTTCCCTGTCACCCATCCTGATGGTCATTTCTATCAAGGTTGCCCACCTCTAATGCGATTCACTCTACGTCAGAATTTTTCGTGAACATTCTTTACTTAGATTGGAATCTATTCGTAAACATTCGGCGCTGGAACATTCCAACGCCGAATGTTTACGACGTCGCCCGATTAATTCCAACGTCGCTTGAAACTAATTAGGAGTGGACTATCTTAAACATAGAGCGAGTCCATTGTGTATAAACCATCCTGAAAATTTACTTACGTCTGAAATCCTTTTCATATTAGCCTAGCCTTAAGTTTTGTTGTTTGGCTAAGGATTGCAGTCACGTGACAAAGTTATTGTTCGCAATCGGCGCCTCTTTTGTATCAATTATTGACCGAATAACATTGCATGATGGCCCACGAACATCGATTTGTAATGGAGAACATTTAATTTATCCTGCTTTTTAACAAAAATCTCGTAACTGCAGCTTAAAACAAGCTGCAGTTACGAGGTTTTTTTGTTGGAAAACGAGTTTTCCTGCTCATTAACTCTTACCCAGACAATTACGCTGTTTTATCACACCACAGCTTCAGAACTTTCAGTTGTGTCTTTTTTATTTTAAAAGGTAGTTCACACATGATGATATTCACGTTACGTCGGGATTATTCGGGCAACGTCGTAAACAATACGACGTTGCCCGATTTTTGCGGATACGTAACAAAAGTGAACGGCGTCACACGAACAATTTCGACATTGTATGAATCGCATTATAGGTGGAACACCTTACTGACGTCTAAATACGGACTATTTAGCAAATGGATGGTTACGTCTAATGGTGTCACTGTTTTGATAAGGGTTAAAATAACTTACATTAGATTCTGAGAATGACCGATGGAATGCGAGATATGCCGGCATAACGATAAGATAATTAGATATGTTATATATGCCAGCGATAAAAAAACGGTACTTTCATGTTTCATATCCCTTTTTGTATAGTAGGCCTATGTATGTAACAGCGGGGAGGGGCAGAAGGGTCGTACAAGAACGTTTCTTTTGAGTAAAACATTTTGCCTCAATGTAACACTTTATAGCTCTTAGTGAAAGTTTTATGCCGCTAGCGATTTGAAACAAAGCATTTTTTCTAAATTGCCTTTTTTTGCTACAAGTCGTGAATAAGCACATTCATAACCGCTTAAAATTCAAGATTTCAAAACATTCCAAGTCATGACAAACTTTAAAAACAACACCATGTCTGAAATTCTATATGGATCATTTTCCATATCTAAACTCGTGTGTTTACAAGATTGTATAGACAAATGCCTGCCTTGCAATGCTTTGCAAAACCTACAGACCTATATACATTCTGTATAGAAGTGGATAATTGCTAATTAATTGTCACATGTGGCCTGAATGTGCTTCAACTATTCACTGATACAAAAACCTCTCAGTAGCTGCGTCAGCTTTGATTATGTCTAACACTTTACTATACGAACGCGGCTCGTTTCTAAAGAAAAGAACTATCATGACCACTTCCAAAAATGTTACCATTGATTTAGACAGGTGCAGAACATAAAATGAAAGTCAAAAGGTCTTGTTTTGGGGAAAGTTATGAGTCAACTGTATGTTCAAGATTACCACATTCATGGCATGAACACATTGAGGAAAGCACGGGATAGAACAGGTTTTGAGTCGTTCATTTTATTCAAAGATATATTCTTGTAAATATTTCACATAACATTGAATCAGAATTTCAAAATGATTAAATTCATGTCAACATCTGCATGACCATTAAACTTGAATTGTCGCACGCAAACTCAACGACTATCAACATTAAAGGGGGAATAACACTTAACATCTTACAAATTTTCAGAGAACTTCGTGCAAAAAATAAATATATATTATGAAAATATGGCCTTTAAATTGCATCTATGCCAAATCTTAGCTTTCTATCTTGTGTATTGGCTAGGATGTTGACGGATTTAAAACCCCATGTGTTTTATTATTATAATTTTTATCCCCCCGACAAAAATCATGGGGTTTTAAATCCGTCGACATCTAAGCCAATACACAAGGTAGAAAGCTAAGATTTGGCATATATGCAATTTAAAGACCATATTTTAATAATATATATTTATTTTTTTGTACGAAGTTCTCGGAAAATTTGCAAGATGTTAAGTGTTATTCCCCCTTTAATAATATTTTTTTTATTTTATTTTCCATGTGTGTTCTCTAAAAGTTAAAGAGTGTTAGATAATTGGCACATGCGGCGGTTTGCATATTTATTTCTGTGATACAAAAATTCCAGTCGCTTAGTCAGCTTTAATTAAGTTAGAAATATCTTAGTGTAATATCTCTTGTCTGCATTTTTCTGCAACGAACCCTTTATTTCAGAGTTAGCTGTTTTAACATGTTTTTACGAAATACTCATGTGTTTTACGAAGGAGTTTTGGGAAATACCGATTCAAAAGAAGAAAACTGAGATGAGAAACATTTTCTTATCACCATTTCCTTATTTTGCTTCAATGTTTATCGAAAGTTTTTCAAACAAGGGCGTCAAAGCAAGAACCTGATAAGAAAAGGATAAAATAGGACCAAAAAATGAAGAGAATATCTGAAAAGTCAATATAATGTTAAATTACACATTTCCATTAGTGATTGGACATATTGTGCAGATATCTTGCACATAAACTGCCAATGTATATATGAATGTACTTGCCTAATGTATGGTGTACATAATATTCAGATTGCTATTTGCAGACGGGAATTAAAATATTGCGTCTTTGAAGTTTGGTGTAATGAAATGTACGAACATTTTTGGGACGTTGAACTGCATAACTTTTAGTCGATGCAATAACAAGAAAAAGGCATGAAGACAGGAAACGTTTGTAGTCGATACGCTGATAAATATTATGCAATGATCAACCCATGTCTCGAGTTGTGAGAAAGTGACGTAAACAGTCGACACCCGTTTGGTCGAGGAACCGTCGAAAAAACATAGGAAATAAATCAGAATTTCGCTATGCCATACACACTGGTGGTGAACTCGGCCAAAGCGAGGGAAGTTTTTCGCTACAACAAGGTACAGATATTTTGCGTTTAAATGTGAGTAAAGATCTGACTGGATAGTTTTTCTAATAATAATGAATCTGTTCTAAAAATAGACCGGATTTACCGATATATTGACAAACCGTCTGTGTTGTTATAAATCTCGTAACTACGGCTTTACCGAAGCCGTAGTTACGAGATTTTATAACAACACCGACGGCATACTATGATCGCGAAAAGACGTCCCACGCTTTGGCCGAGTTCACCACCAGTGATATAGAAATTGGTGTATTCGTAAGGTCAGTTCGTCGAGTTAATCACGTGACTGGTCAACTCTGACCGTCTGATGGACTTGACCATCTGTCTGAACCAGTAAATCATCACTTGTTGATTGTTTACACGTACTGTTTACTTGAACTCTCACGGATTTATAAGTTAATTAAAATTGCAATCTAGATTAGTCTTCCGACGCTCTCAGATTGAACCACTACGAAACATAACCCATTACAACGCATGGACTCTTTTTGACTCCCTACATGAAAATGGCTTTAGAAAACATTGTGGAAAATGAAGAAATTGCTTGTGACAAGCAATTTCTTCATCTCGCAAAATGTTTTCTATCCCAAAACACACACACACACAAAACAAAATTCCGTGCACTTGAAATTGACATCTGCAACATATTTGAATTTGGATAAGTCCAAAAGTTTGTCGTTTGGTAATGGGTTAATTGACTGATATGTAAGAGGGACACATTCTAGATACTTCAGGCACCAGCAAAACATGGGGGCAGTCAGTGAAAGTTTGTGTAATTGTGTGATCTAGTGCATTACATATGGTACTAAAGAAAGAATTTTAGCGATGGAAGCAAGTTTTCACTTTCTGTCGAAGAGGACGAAGGCCATGTTCCTGTAAATCGTTGCTTTGCATCGAAAAACAAGCTGCAGTTTCGAGGTTTTCGTTGAAAATCGACGAAATGTTATCAGAAATTAACTTTGCGGGTAGGCAAAGTTAGATACAGACTTGAATTAGAAGGAATAAGTGAACTTTTTTCAAATTTTCTCTAGACGGAAACAATCTACACGTACAAGATGACCAATCAATACGATATTATAGAAAACGTTTTTATCTAAATATACGTTCGCCAACTTTGCATGAGTCCGTTTGAAACATGAAAGTTCTAGATACATGTATCCATATTGTGGAAATTTTTCACGCATTCCATCCCTTAGAATCGTGATTCAATATCTTTTTCGTACAAGTGAACAAAATTCTCTGAAGCACACAATCATGGCGAACAGTATTTCATATACTTCGAAAATCGAGATACTATATAAAGAAATACTTCACATGACTTTTCGTAGAAAAGTGCATATTTTACAACAAAAATGCATTTTGTACAGTTTGCATTCATGCCTTCTGTTTCATTTATGCATTTATGCCTACAGTTTCTAAATTGCAAGAGGTTGTTATTTACGTTGTTGGGGCACGTTTGCATAACTGTATTAAGACTGTGTTTCTGATTAATAATTCATTGCACGCTGCACGTCTTTTCTGATTTCTAAATGCATACTATACACAAAATCAATTGTTGCCATCAGTTTATCATCGGAAAAGACTGTAGTCGGCTACCGATGCTTTGTCAACACAAACCTCGTAAATGCAGCTTGTTTCAAGCTGCAGTTACGAGATTTTTGTGGAAAAACGACGATATTGTAGTAAGCTAATTCAGTTCGAAATACATACAAAGTCTAGACCATAGTTTATATCGTTTGAATCATTGCATCTTGATGCATGGTACATGTACCATCCAATTGATCATTCTTGTAATATTCACGATGTCGGCCTTCTGACAAAGTTTGGTTAAAGGAACATTTATTTTACTTTAGTTGTACTGGCTTCCATCGTGTTTAACAGTGATTCGGATGGGACGTATAAGTTCCGTCTTCAAATGACATTAGTCGTTTAGTGAATTATATACATTATCTAAATTCAACCTTTTTTGATCTCTGAAAACTTAAAAAGCGCACGTTGTAAGAATTCTGCATCGCTAGCGGCTAGAGATGCGTCGGAATGTATATAATGCATTATATAGAACGACGAATTAGAAAAAAATGAAGAAAAAATCGGATAGGCCTAATTCATTATTTCGAAAACACAATCAGTAAGAATCCTGTATCCTATTGTCTATGAATGTGACAGGTCTAATTTGTATGAAAATGAGATCTATCTCCTACCAGCCTAACCGTCTATTTTACGAATTTTACGGTCCGCGACAAAATTCAAATCTTGGTATTCTTGGAATATTTTGCACGTAATGGCAGGCAGGCAACATAGAAAAATGTTAGCCTGAACAGAACTATTTATCTCCATAGTTTTCTAAGTCTTTTCTACAAGAGCCATAAAACCATGATTTGCAAGGTAAAGGGTTAAAAGATGAGAGATGGCGGTCAAGGTCATTAATTGGACAATTACTCGTCTCGTCTGGTCATATTGATTTTGTGATCAGAATACCGCGTAATTGTGGATGGACATTCAACAGTGGCGTAACGTCTGTTACGTTCAGTATGCCTTTTAACCCTTTCCCAAACGACAAAATGTTAGGGTGATCCAATTTGACAGCTGCTGCAGACGACAAAACTAAGATTGAAAATCATTGGATTTGTGTAAAATATAGCATAGAAAACATTTAGACAAAAGGAGAAACTGCTGGTTATCAGCAGTTTCTTCTTTTGTCTCAATGTTTTCCTAAGCCATTTCTTCAAGGGACGTCAAAACCAGGTCTTGGTTTGGAAAGGGTTAAGCTATAAAGTTACCACGGCGGTGATTCACGTGACACAACAATGCCATAGAATTGAATTATATCTTTTAAATACGTACTTAGTCAAAAATTTATTTCAGTTTGAAGAAGAGAATCCGAAATGGTCAGAATTTCTCCTTTTGTCTCAATATTGTCTGTACTGTTATATATATATAAATCTTTTCATGACCAACAGCAATTTTGTCATCCCCAGAAATTTTCAAATTCAAACAGACAAAATTGATTTCAGTTCATCTATTAAACATGCTACTTGTATACTTAAAAAAAACTAAAAAAAAATCGTTCACTTCTTCATACGAATTTAGGCACTCGAATGATGCCAATAGAAAATGGTCATACAAATGTAGTGTCTGGAAATGAAGTTTTCTCTGAATGGTCAATTTACCCTACCCCGGTCGATAAAACAGGATTCTAGACTTGTCCAATATGAAATCGACTTTAGATGATAAAATGGATGTGGATAGATTTAAACGTGATTGTATACAATATTTGTATACTTTAGCACATGAACTATTGAGCCAAAATGAGAAAATACTTGTCAATAGCATTTCTCCGTTTGTTGAAATGTTTTAGATGTATTCTAATTGAGGTTTAAAGAGCAGTGCTTGTTAAGGAAAGGATTAAATGTACTTTTTACCATAAATGAGTTTCTTGCGTCCTTGGAAACGCAATCCCCTAATCTGCACTCCCCAATTGTTCAGATAAGCACGGAAAATTGGTTTCCTAGACGTTCAGCTTTCTCTAATGTAACTTTTTTTAGATTGGCGAATGTGTTTTAGGACTGTCTCGGACGACAGAGACTTTGATTTTTCTGTTTGAAAGCAGTTTCAGTTGACGAAATTGATGTTGAATGATAAATAAGTCCTGTACAATAACACAAAAAGTATTGAAACAAGCGGAGTAAATGGTATCAATCAGCATGTTATTCTATTGTTTAAAAGTTTTCCCAAGACTTCTTAGATTAGGAACGTTAAAACCAGATCTTGTTTGGAAAAAAGGTTAGAATTGAAGTCCCCCCCCCGTCGGTAATATTTTGTGCCCAGGGTTACGGTTTTATTTAGTCATCCTAATATGGAAGGTTCTAGACTACAACATTGTAACTGCAGGTTATTCTTGTGGTAATTACAATACTTTGGCAAACAACGAATTACAGAGCTACAGATAAAAGGGGATAATGGATTTTTCAAAATACAATATTTAATGAATTGGTCACCAAAAATTACGAGGCGATTCAAATGAGTACCCACAACATAGGGTTTAGATTTGAAATTCAAAAATCATAATGACTTTACCTCCTTTTTATCCTTGGCACTGGAAGAATCTACTATTCTATGGCAACATTTGTTATCATGAAAACAGCGAAACATGAAAAGTTCATTCGGTTAAATGATAAGTTTATCAACATTATATCGTCGTTATTCAATGAAAATCTCGTAACTGCAGCTTGTTTTAAGCTGCAGTTACGAGGTTTTCGTTGAAAATCAGCGATATTTTCATGTCTGGAATCAAGTGTTGCTCGGTACAAAATCATTCCGAGGTTAACCCTTTACCAGAGGCGCGTTTTTCGGAGCGAGATTTCTTCAGGTATCTTGAGATTTCTTAACATTTTTTAGAATGAATCGTTCTTAAGAGCAAGATTTTTAAGACGCTCAATGGAAGTCGTCATTGCCCTATACTTCGCGCTGAACCCCTCGGTTAACATTAAAACAATATAAGAGAGAATTGACCGAGTTGTTCCGAATGCATCATGACGTCATTTGTATGAAGTATGGAGCATTTGGAACAATCCTGTCAGAATGTGGGTCTGAAAAACGTTTTATCTTAAACATCTTAAGAAATCTTAAAAAATCTCGCTCTAAAGAACGCGCATCAGATGGCAAAATTTTAGCCTAGTCCAAAATCAAAGATGTTTCAGACAACAATGTCAATTGAATGGAATTTTACGTTTTGTAGGTCTTCCTGGATGGAAAACATTGTGGGGTATTTAAAAAACTTCTTGTCACAAATGCAAATCTTATCCTTTTCAATAAAGTTATAACTTTATATCTGGCATTGTGTGTTACTCGGTATAAAATCATTCACAGATTAAACCTTTTCATAGACAAGGCACGGTTCTGACTTCCCTAGTACGAGTAGTTTTTAAAAACATCGAGACAAAAGAAGAAAGTACAATCTGATGACCAGAATTCTCCTCCTTTGTCTCATTGTTTTCTTTGCTATTATAAACCACATCTTATCCTTTTTCAACAAATTCTAGATCTATTCATAATTTCATATCTGGAATTCAGTATTGCTCGGTACAAAACACACTTGAGCCATAAACAACATTTTGAAGCAATCTATGATTTACAGGAATAAATAGTCCGAAAATGGAAGATGATTGTCTGGGAAATAGGAAACAAACTTTTATAAAAACATGTTTGTGCACTTTGTTATCATCTTTTTTTTTCTGTCTGTTCCTCTGAATTTATATACTAGCTTGTTTTTCTATTATAGTGCATTTCAATTCCATTGAGACTAATGTCAATGCACCGAGCTAATATAGAACATTCCGATAGAAACATCAAGGCATCAATTTGCCATGGAAGTTCGTACTTTTACATATCCATAACAACTTTACAGATAAAGTAAGAGTGGACAAATAGATTTCCATATTTGAAAAATAAATCATAGATTCTTTATCAAAGCTTATGTAATGTTGATGGTACTATTTTGAATCGTCACATCAAGACTATTCAAATCAGTACTAATAAGATAGGTTTTGGATGTTAAATTGCAGATTTAGAATTATATTTACCCCCTTTCAACTGTAGCTCACCCAACAATATGTAGACTAATAAGGTTTGGAATGGCGATGAATTGTGCTAAAAGTAGACTTGGTTTGTCGTTATGTTTTGATAAACCGTCGGTGTTGTTTTAAAATCTGGAAACTACGGCTTGATTCAAGCCGTAGTTACGAGATTTTATAACAACACATGTTTTTCTGAAATAGCGTCACCATTTACTTAAAAAAATCGCCCCATATTGAAGTTACTGAGGAAATTACAAAATTAATGTTGTTGTGTTGTTCTGTAAAGGCGTCTCGGTTATATGTCTCCAGCATGGCCATTATAGAGCGTGAAACGTATTGTGTTATTGCGTAATACGCATGTTTTAGGACCAGTATATCGATTCTTACAAGCATCAAGTCTCGGATGTAACGATGGCTTTGTGCATTCAATGCAAGAATCAGTTATATACTTTTGCAAACGACAATAAATGGGGTCCATGCTAGATATTTCAGACATAAGATCAGCATGGGGACAGTGGGAGTCTACGTAGTTTTTGGTGAATCGCATTATCTAGGTCCAAAAAGAAGAAACAATCTTTTAGCATGGGTACCAAACCTTTCACGTTCTATGAAATAAATTATAGATCATGCATATTTCAATATATATATTTCAGATTATCAAAATTTATCTGTGCCTTTGGTGGTATCGTCACCAACAAAGTTGGAAACATTTAACGTAATCCACCTATCATGAGATAACAAGCACTTAGTGTGACTTCGAGCCTCATCCGGGGCAAGTAAAATTGACAAGGGTATCGTTCGTCAATTTTCGAAGCCACAAATGACGCCTGGAAATTGACGAGGGCATACAGATTTTACCATCTCAAATTTACATTACAAACACAAGTTTTCGGTATCTAATGGAGGATAGAAAATGGGGTGCGGATTGACGACATCTAACATCTCCCTCGTCATTGCTTTCCATGGCATAACATTAAATTTCCTTTACTTCTACATCGTATTTTTCTGCCAAAGCTATTGCCAATATGAGATACATGTGCAGTATTCAGTATTCATAGTTGCAAAAGTAAACAGAATTCGGCAAAGGGTTTCAATTTTCTCAGAAATTTCCATGAAAAATCGAGACAGACATTTGCATATTATTCCGACATGAAATACAGGGGAAATATGGCCTCGTATTGGGTTATTTCTGGTTGCTTTGTGGTTGTTATTTAGGAACCTAGTCTGCGCTGTTTTCAAGTGGAATCCCAGAGTTTAAAATATTTATTTACAAATTGTCGTCTTCGACACGAGTTTTTTGCAACGATTTGCACCATGTTTTTGACGCTTTCCAAAAAATGAAAGACTGTACCAGTCCACCTCTAAAGGTGTTACAGATTATTTAATAAGTGATTTACATATTATGTGTTAGAACACGGAGTATATCGCGAAAAAACGAGATTTTGCTGACCATTTGAATTTTTAATGTTTTTCCAACACAGTTTATACTAAGATATCAAATATTAATCTTGTTTTAGAATGGTCAATCCCCGACACTTTAGGATGTTCTTTGTAAATTAAATATATGTACAAAAAGGTATAGAAAATGCATTTGATTGTTAAAAGTTAGCTCAAAACTATCGTTGTGCAATTTCATGCGTTATTCCTTCCCTGATTTGGAAGTAAAACCTGGACATCGATTCTAAAATACCTGTTGTCAGTCTAATTTAAGTTCCAGACCCAGTAATAAAGACATTTGAGCCAGGATCTGGAAAAACGTCCCTGAAGGCTTCTGAGCCCAACATAGATCCAGATCAGCCTGTGCATACACACAGTCTGATCGGATCCATATTGTTCACCAATAATTTCTTCATGACCTGTAGTAACTTATAGAGAGCAGCATAGATGCAAATTGGACTCCATTTGACAACAGGCTGACCTTGAAACTCGATTTTGAAAAATGCTATGAGAGACGTTTTTCCAGATTCCGGCTCATTTATTGACCGCTTCACAATTTTTATAATGACTCAATACAGAATCTCTGATAGGGCATCAAGTTGCGTCACAATACAAATAATAGGGTCGAATATTGATGGAAAAAGTAAACAAAACTTCTCACCATCTATTCATCATTAGCTAGCATTCGAATTACGTAATATTACCAACAGCAATTAAGAAGGTGTCCCGTTTTTAGGCTTTGTTTTAGTTATGCCAGTATTATCTTCCTATTTTAAGGGCCAATCAGTTTTGGGTTACGAGACAGTTTTGTGTTTTAAATTAATGTAATTGTATGTCTTAACCCATTTCCACGCACAGACTCTTTTTGATGCCCAATTCGGATAATCATTTGTAAAACATTGTTGAAATAGATTATTCATTTTCCACAATATTTTCTACCAAGAAAGTTAGAGAATTCTAAATTTCTTCACTTAAAAAAATATCGTATGCAATATAGGGGCCTATTCGTAAGGCAGAAATGGAACTAGGGTAAACATTATTTACCCTTCTATCTTGCTGATCAGTCGGGTCTGATCCGATGTGAAGGATGTGTGAGTCAATACTTGGCGATAAAACGATTACATCGCTGTTTTTCAACGAAAAACCTCGTAGCTGCAGAATGTTTTCTAAACGAGGTTTCCGTCGAAAAGCGACGATATACTAATATCGCATCGCCAATGTTAAGCTTGGTTTCTTGTTGCCATTGGAATAAAAAGGGTCTAGATTAATAAAAACGTCTTGTTCGGGAGCATGCAATATGCAGGTTTTCTAATCGGATCAGAAGTTATCGATTATCACAGCGCCATTCCAAACGTACAAGCAAGGCTAATTACAGCAGATTCTGGGGTCATTTCAACATCACCCTAACTTCTTTAGTTCGGTTATTATATTGTGACATAAGATTTGCAGTTATTATCAATGTAAACAATGGGAAAACGCTTAAAATGTCCAATACAATTTTGCATGCATGTATTCGAATCTTGCAGGTGTTACACCTGCAAGATTCAAATCATTGCATGCAAAATTACAGTATTTCGGTTTAGTGCTGTTTGTAAATTTTGTAATAATCTGCCATAACATGTCGTGACCGCACTAGATCTATATACATATTTTTTGAATTTATGCTACATATAAATACCATTGTGATATTGCTCTGATTAAGCCTACCATTCAAATGTTTTATTATAATTTGAACATTTGCTTCTCGACCCATTAGAATGGTACCCGCTTTCAAGAAAAAAAGAGGAAATGCTTATCTTTGGCACACAAAAACATTTCAGCCGCCATTTTCTAGTGACTCAGCACAAAAAGGACATGCTTCTGTAAAATTCAATACACATAATTATATCAACAATTAAATCTTGTCACAATATTATCGATAACAGCATCAATAATCGATGACGTCATCAATTTGTGCTGCTTCTGTCGACTGTAAACAAAGAAAGCATCCGTGAACATAATGTGAACATAATGTCTTTGTTTTATATCGTTGTAAAATAACATCTGCAGGGCTTTATTGGGTTAGAAACCCTTAGCGGAATTTTATGACATAATCACAGAAAACAATGAAAATGATGATATGAACTTCACGGATCTGGACAACCTTGGTCATGCATTATTTCGTCGTCTTTCTTCAAAAATCTCGTAACAACAACTTTAACCATTTCCCAAACGGCAAAATTTTAGGGTGACTCAATTCCAAAGATGCTTCAAACAACAAAATAGATGGTAATAAAGATAGAATTACTGTACGATATAGCAAAGAAAATTTTGAGGCAAAAGGAGAAACTGCTGGTTATCAGCAGTTTCTTCTTTAGTCTCAATGTTTTCTCAAGCCATTTCTATTAGGGACATCAAAACCAGGTCTTGTTTGGGAAAGGGTTAAAGCTGTAGTTATGGGGTTTTGTAGTTAAGAAAAGCGACGTTTTGTAATTGCGCTGTATGACTTGCTGAATATACATCTCTACAGAAAACAAGAGTTATAGTCATCAATCAGAATCTAAATTAACATTACCCCCCCCCCCACACACAAAAAAAATTCAAATTAAATATTAAAAAAGACAATGTATAAAAGCATTACAGGGGACAAAATTGATGTCAGTGTGATGACTACATACATTCTGGATATAGAGAATATAATATATGACAAGCACGAGAAAACAATCGGGAAATAAGCATTTCTACATGTATCTTTCCTTAAAAGCTTGTACGAATAAAAAATATTTCGATGATCAGCATTATTTCATCAGTATTATTAATTATTATATTTTCAAATATTACACATATTTTAACCAGCATACATGTTGTCGGCTGCAGCAGCTTTCAAAATTTACACCTTATAACCCATTTTTTGGGAGAGTTTTAAATATCGGAATATCATATTTTTACGTGTCTCTCAATAATCGAACAAGGGAAAAGATCCATCGTGGCCCGGGAGGCAGGTTTTTTGCCATCACCATGTTCTTTTGTTCGGAGTGCTCGTGTCAGAGTACCATTTGTCATTCAACAAGGGTAATTTGATATAAATCAGACGATACGGATCAATTATATCCATTCATAGCGCTAGATTTTAATTGTATTATCATTTTTTATCGAGCGATACAAGAAAAATTAGAAAATCGATCGCATGTTGTAGCATTTACGCCGTCTGTCGGGTTTTGTGGTTTTGGATGCAAGTCTTTTTTTTAACAAATCATATTCTGTATTTTGAATTCTATTACAATCAAGATGTGCTTATATATATAACGTACACAAAAATGCTTACCTCCAAAACCACAGAGAGAAGAAGAAGAGAATTCAGGATACTGTCCTTTTCTTCACCTCCTTTATTTTTTTTTTTTTCTTTGCTAAATGTGCGACCCCTTTTGTCGAATGCAATGGCAATCAAATTATAAAGAATTCCTTTTTGTCGTCTAAATGTCGTCTGAAACTAACATTTTGAATTGATTTCTGAATAATGCCGGCCATATGAATTCCCTTCGTTTCTCTCAATATGTGTCTAAGCCTTTTTTATTGTGTTGTCAAAACCATGTCTTGTTTCGGAAAGGGTTAACCAATAGTCATAAAATGACGATTTTTGACGCACCAAAAGATACATTCTTTGAAAGAAAATGTTGAAAATAAAGTAATTGCTTCTGAAAAGCTATTTCATCATTTTTCACAATGTTGTGGAACCCAGAAAACTAAACAATGTAAACTTTCACTCACTGGAAAATCTCATCTGCAATACTGGGTATCTTTGAATTTGGAATAGTCTTAATATTTGTTATCTGGTAATGGGTTAAACCAATCATATTTTCGATTACTCCGTATATCCTTTGTCAGTTGTTCAGAATAATGTGTCTTTAATATGGAGGAATTTCAATGTTAAGGGTGTTTTAGAAAACGCAGACATAGGGATTGAGTCATCCAGAATTTATGTTTAGTAACAGGTTTTTCTAAGCTCACAAGTGGCATGGGATACATAAATCATGCTTCAATGTTTATATATTTCTGGAGTTTATAGCATTCATATTTTGAGAAGGAATCCTAGTTAGCATACGACAAGGAAGCTGCAGTTACATGCACAATATTTAGACTATTCTCTGTATTTCATTTATTTCTTCAGTCAGATCGAACATCTTTTGGAATTCTAATTTTTCTCATGCTATGCATTTAATTAATTGGCAGTTTTCGGCAGACATTCAATGTACATGTAATGTTTTGTTGACATACAATTTTATCTACAAAGTGCAAAAGTACACATAGTTAACCCTTGCCTAACTGCCTTGACTTTTTACTACAAGCACGGCCCAGATGTTTGGTGGTAGTAAAATCGCTGTAATGGCGTAACATCAAAATAGTAATACTTTTTGTAATTTATGAGGCATGCGAAATTAGGTCAAGTTAACATGTTTGAAGTCTACATTCTCACCGCAAATCATTACTTTTTTGACACTTTGAAATGTTACACGTTAAGCTAAACCACTCCGTAAAACAATCCCATAGAGCCTGGGAACGAATGTTATGGTAATCCCTCAAGATTTAAGCCTTTCCCAAAAAAGACATAGTTTTGAGAATCATAATAGAAAAGAATTAAGAAAGAACTGGAAGGCAACGAAGAAATTTGCTGATAATCTAAATCAGCATTTTCTCCTTTTGCCTTTTATGTCCCACATTGTAATCTATTTTCAACATCATAAGTTTTTACCTGTAACAGCCTTCAAATTGTGAAACCCAAAATTTCATCGTTTTGGAATTGTTGCATTCTTTGAAAATGAGGTCCATGAAATAGAGAAAAATTTGCGAAATATAGGAAGAGTGATCAAACATGTTGCTAACAAGCATTGTATCCATTCATCTGGAAAAAACATGCATATTTCTGGTCTTTTTATTTCTATGCGTTTTATTTGTCTGCAAAGCGATTCAATTTAGCTTTTCGCAAAAGTCGCTAGACTAGGAAAAGATACGATAATCTGCCACATAAAGTAGTGTGTTACAAGTATTCCTGATAGTCTTTGATTATGACGAGACGTTTATTATTTTTTCAGCATTGTTTTAAAGCTACTATTTCCCAGATTTGGACCAAAAAATTGTCAAATACAAACGAAATGTACACTTTTAAAGCTTTATATGACCTGATTAAATGATTACGACAAACTATTGAAGCAACGACTCATTTTTTCGCAATTTGATACCAAATTCATGAAGCGATGTCGAAAGTAGGTCAAAATAGTAGGACATGCGACTTTCTTAAATGACGTCACAACATACATGATGACGTCATATTGAAATTCAAGTATGAATCTCGTTTGAATCATGGTCCGCGCTGTATGCGCATGCGCAACAATTTAAAAATAATTCTAACCCCATCTGAGACGGGCTTGAAGTTAGGTTTGGATTCTCCCTAAATTCAGCTATCTGTCTTGTAATTTCGGCTCATTCTCTGTCTGAATCGCATATGATTAACCATCCCGGGGTGGTCAACACAAAAGTTTTGCATATTTTTTTCAAAAAAAAAAAATCATTTTTTGCAATTAGATCATCTGTTACCGTCGCCCTTTAAAATGTATTACCTTCGAAGTCCTTATCTTGTATTAAAAAGAACAAACGGCGGTGAACTCATGGTGAAGGTTAATAAAGGGAAGATGTATATAAAAATAACAGGTCTTGACAATATGTCAACATCTTGCGGCTATCCGAAATATATAGCCAGTCCGAGTATTTTGACACTGACACCGACCTAATGGGTGTTTTGGCACGAAAGGAATCTTTCTGGTTGAGTAGTTTGAGAGATACTACTAACTAGACAGGCAGTACTAAAATAAGTTTCGTTTGCATTTGGCCTTTTAAACAGGAAGGAAATCATTGAATAAAAAGATGAACGCTTTGTAGTCGTTGTTTACCTTACGAAAAAATGTTTACTGTGATCTATCAGCATATCATCGGCTCCATTTCTCCACCCTCCTAATTTCACTATAAACTGGGCACAATTATTATTAAATCACATTTATTCTTAGTTTATTGCACTTTTTAAAGATATTCAATGACAATCCCGTTGACTTACGAAAGAAAACGTCCCATTTTCTTATTTACTGCGCATCAAACGACAGGTGTGCGACCGCGGTTCTAAGGTCAATATAATTAATTCAGGAAGAAACTTGGTCAAATTGTCGGCATACCTTTCATTTTTGTATACAGGTATAACCCGTATTTTCATTACGATATGTATACTCTATCAACAGAAAGGCAATCCTTTCATAAAACCGCAATCTTGAACTTCACGAAAAATTACTCTTTCCTATTCTCTACAGCCAAGCCTAGTCTTATTATATGTACTATTTCGCTTATCATATTTTGATTTCATGTTCGAAATAAATCGACAGATGGAAGGGGCTCTTTTTACCCTTTCCCAAACAAGACCTGGTTGTGAAGACATTGAGGAAAAAGAAGAAACTGCTTATTACCAGCAGTTTCTCCTTTTGCCTCAATACATGTATTTTCTGTGTTACTTTGTACACAAATCCAATCTATACCAACGCCCATTTTGTCCAGCAGTTTTCGAATTGGACTACCTTAATTTTCGCCGTTTGGGAAAGGGTCAAAAGTGCGGAGCAACAAATACTAGTAATAGGTGTGAAGGCATTTCTATATCAAAACCAAACCCTATATTGTGGGAACTCATTTGAATCGTCTGGCGATTCTACTGAGTACCCAGAACACAAGGTTTAACTGATGAATTTATTCAATTATTCTTTTTTGAAAAGCCTTTAATGGCTCTTATCTGTATCTATGGAAAGTCCATAAGAAAATGTGACAAACGAATATTTTCAAATGAACCTTGCAAGAAGGACAACATCATTGTTTTTATAATAAGAACTGCAGTAAACAAAAACGAAACAGAGTCATTAAAATTTAGTCGGATCTTTTGGCAAATTATTTTGAAAACAAAGCTCGTATTCTAATCTCCGTTACTTAATACATGCTGTGTGAGTTTGGTAGGTGATTCGCCATCGAACACAATTCTTTATTTTCCCAACATCTTTATGCATAATACGCTTTGTCACGAGTATAGTCATAAAAACATATAGAAAGTAAGAAAATCTGTTAAGTGTATCAAACCTTTGTTTACAAATTTATTACTTATTTCAAGTGGTAGGGGTTCACGTCTTGACCGGCAGTCGAGACATTAAACTGACGATGCATTAAAGGGACATTTCATTCTATTTTCATTTTTTTAAAGTATGTCTTGATGCCAAGATTGGTTATTCTAATGAGTATAAATACTATTAGTTTTTTTAAGTTGTTGCCAATAAGCGAGAAACACGCACTTAAAATTGAGACATAATCGATGAATTGCATGTAAATCCGAACTGTTGTCCACAACAATTTGTTCAATTTTAACACAAAAATATAAATTTCTCGTAAACGGCGCAATATTTTGGCTTGAAATTTTCAGAATTTTCATAAGGAAATATGCTCTTTCGGATAAAAATAAAAGTGAAATTTATGACAAAAAATTCTGAAATGTCACTTTAAATATGCGTGGGTAATACATCATTGTTATTAAGTTAGGGTGTAGAAAAGGGCCTTTATTGCATTTGATGCCAACATTGATCCTGATCAGCCGATGTGTATGAGCAGACTAGTCAAGATTCAAGTTGCTATCGTAAATCTTTTTCAATGGCTTTTCACAACTGTATGACATTTGTATGGATTCTGATTAGAGTTCACCATTTGCACTAGACGGTCTGTTTTTATATTCGTTTCACATGATGCCACGAGGGTCTTTTTCCCCTGCTACCCCAGCGGGCGTGGCTTACATTTGACCACATGTCTACATTCCTATAGTTTTTGTCCGCCAATAACATGCATGTGACCCTGTTGTGTCTAAATATAGTAAATGATGTATTTCAAACCTCTGGTTACAAGATTTTTGAAGGCAAAATGAGAACGTTTGACCTTGCCAGGCCGATATACCTCACGATAAATGGCCTGGCAGAACAGCCCATGATAATCGAACGGAATGCTCTGCCAGGTCAATTCTCGTCCTCTATAGTTGTAGTGAATAGAATGTACTTATTTTTGTTCGACAAGCTGCGACTTCTGGCATATAGTAGGAGTTTTCAAAATGAAAAGTTCGAGATGAGCATATACGCTTATTTAGACAATATTTGTAATATGTACGCGAACATCACGCATTTCGTCATCTGTAAACCTACTCTCCATTGCCGAAGTATATATTGATTAAACCATCAAATATGACCTCTGCAGTTTTCGGTACGCCAACAGCCTATTTGGTCGTTATAATCTAATTATAGCACATCATTTGATTTATCGAATCAAAATCATTCAGTTTTATCTTGCATGATCATTACACGTATACATTACGTCGCTTCTATTTTTGGTTGAAGCCGGTAACATTTGAATTATCGAATCAAAATCATTCACTTTGATCTTGTTTGGTTACGTATACATTACGTCGCTTCTATTTTTGGCTGAAGCCGGTAATTTGAAGCGTCAGCCAATGAAAGTTTGTATCAGCTTTTTAAATCGTTTTGTTGTGTATCGCCAACGATTGGATACTGAAATCCCGCCAAGGCCCCGATATTAGACGTGAAATGACCTCGCGAGAACAGAGCTCATTCAATCGAAATGGAATGTAGAGATAATGTGCTCTGTTCATAAGAGAGTACTGTAAACCTAGATTTGAACGTTTCATATCTCAAACAAACATTCTGTCGCTTTTCAACAAAAAACTCGTAACTACAGCTTGTAGTAAGCTGCAGTTACGAGGTTTTCGAAGAAATGCGACGAAATATTTCTACACATTATTATGAACAAAATTACAATGGGTCCCTGAGATTGTCTTGCATTTGAGGCTACTGAGTATATCGACAATGTCTGAAGAAAAGTTTTAATTGCAAAAGTATGAACATTTCGGCTTCCCCAAAAGTGCACCAGAGGGTATACGAGTATTTGAAAATTACCTTTTATTTATGGAAGCCCTGGAGGGTCATTTTGCATTTTGAATTTTGACTTTCTACTTTTGACTTTCGACTTTTTGAAAATGGAAGCACTGGGTCATTTTTGCATTTTGAGTTTTGACTTTCTACTTTTGGCTTTCGACTATTTGAAAATGGAAGCCCTGAAGGGTCATTTTTGCATTTTGAGTTTTGACTCTCTACTTTTGACTTTCGACTTTTTGAAAATGGAAGCCCTGAAGGGTCATTTTTGCATTTTGAGTTTTGACTTTCTACTTTTGACTTTCGACTTTTTGAAAATGGAAGCCCTGAAAGGTCATTTTGCATTTTGAGTTTTGACTCTCTACAAGGCGTGTATGCAAAGTCGAAAGTCAAAAGTAGAGAGTCAAAATTCAAAATGCAAAAATGACCCTTCAGGGCTTCCATTTTCAAAAAGTCGAAAGTCAAAAGTAGAAAGTCAAAACTCAAAATGCAAAAATGACCCTTCAGGGCTTCCATTTTCAAAAAGTCGAAAGTCAAAAGTAGAAAGTCAAAACTCAAAATGCAAAAATGACCCAGTGCTTCCATTTTCAAAAAGTCGAAAGTCAAAAGTAGAAAGTCAAAATTCAAAATGCAAAATGACCCTCCAGGGCTTCCATATTTATTTACGTTTACAAGTAAAGATATGTGAACCTTATAGTTTTACCACCAACTGAACACACGAGTTATCATCAAATGAAAGAGGACTTGCATGAGTCAAAATATATAATTTGCACCTCATTGCAGACTGATTAGGGTCCATAAAGTGTATTTGCGTTGGCTTAAAGTCTATAGGGGAATGTATCAGAAAACAAAATGGATCTTGACAGATCACTTGTGTACACAGGCTGACCTGAATCGATCTTGGTATCAGATGCAATAAACACGGTGAATAATCACGTGATACAATAGTTTCAGAAGATCTTCAATAATTTTGTAATTACTGGACCGATTTGAATTCAGTTTGGGGCAGAGAATGTGGACAGACGTCACACATTAGATGGACGTGGTTGATTTTTTGAAAAATCAACTGATAAAAAAGTTATTGAAGTTAAACCAAAAATTTGGTTTATCTTCAATAACTTTTTTATCAGTTAACCTTTCAAAAATCCAACACGTCCAGCTTATTCCTGGCATTTTCCCACCTTCTCTGCTTTAAACCGAATTCAAATTGGTCAAGTATTAAAAACGATATTAAAGATTATCGGAAATTCTGAGTCACGTTATTATACACCGTGTAAAGGCCAATTCCTGGTTCAACAGTTCCATGTAAACGTTCAATTGGGTTATCTACAAAAACGTCTATAAAAATATGTAGGTCTCGATAAATGATATGGCAGAGCATCCCTAGCTAGAAACAAGAGATGTTCTGCCAGGTCAATTAACGTGAGCTATGTTTACAACATCTTTAGAGTTCAAGGCAATATTACAAGTAATACATGTACCTCGTTGTATCGTTTATTCATCAATGCGACACAGACAGAGAGTAATTTGTAAACATAGTGAATTATTCATCCTGGACATTGTATTGAATTTCTGTATTGAACTCGTGTCTGACCTCAGATGACTCCAGCCAACAGATTATGTTCCTTCGTCTTCTGATTTCCTTATATCCAGAGGTACAGAAATGAGGCAATAATGTTTATTAAAACTACAATATATGTATTATTGTTCACCAAACCTTATGTAGAATGACTCCAGTCTGACTGATCTGATTTCTAATAAAATATATGTAAATAATGCACATCTAAATTACCATACTATCATACTCTCTGTAAATGTGGATCAGTAACGAGAATGGCAGTAATTTGAGTAAATGATTTTTCCAGCAGAAGTGAAGTACCTTTGTAAATTTATTTATTGGCTTATTCATTCTCAAGGCATAGGAGCCAGACTAAACCTTATGTTGTTGGTATACATTTGAATCGTCTCACCAAAAGACGATTCAAATGAGTACCCACAACATAGGGCTTGAACTAAGAATAAGAAAGAATGTATCTTGCACTTTTATTTGCAGCCTTTCAGCCAGCAGATCATGATACTGTGTCTTCTGGTATCCTCATATCGCCACACATTAAGGTTAACATCATAATTATGTATTACGAATTATAATGAGTCTCGGTCAATTATCATTAAATATAATATTATTATAGAAATATTCCAATCATCATTTGATACCAAGCACTTTGTTAAATAAAAATCTTTCGGAAAACCTCGTAAATTTTCACCAAAAATGGTGGCCAAGTTGCACGAAGTGCGTTTTCTAATGATATGTGGAATGCTGACTGCATAATACACGGCCGCTTATCTACTAAATCACAACATTTTGTTGTGTATGAAAAAAAGTTTAGAGGATATCCGGTTGGCAGTTAGAGGAGCCGACAAATCGGCGGATGAAAGGTGAGTCTCGTCTTTTAATCGAAATGTTCTTGTTTCTAGCTCGAAAATCAAAAATCGGAGAATGTCATACAACCCTTTATTCATTTTAACATATTTGTGAGCCCCATCCAAACCCCGATTCCCAGAGATTGAACGGAAATTCATTTTCTCCCGATGCAAGGGTAGCCCCAATATTGACATTTCGTCAATCCTGATGAGCGTTTGTCCACTTTCTGAGGATGAATGACCCAAAACCTGTGTGTATTATAAAATAGTTGTATGTTAATTACATCGTGCAAACAATATTATAATAATTTACTGTCTATCTTTGAAGAAAATCAGTTCTTCCGGTCAGTTTGTGCGTTAGAGGATAGGTTGTGAGTAAGAGGATAGGTTGTGATTTAGGAGACAGAAAGTGAAGAAAGACGTGTCAAAAATACAGGTAGATGTAAATCTTGTTTATCCATAGATCTTCTTGTATATTGATTCAATATGTTTAATATTAAGTCATCAATCATATAGGCCTACGAATTGATACATTAATAAATTTTGCAAGTTGTAACATAAATTGAAGATGAACTTTGTGAAATCCGTACTTTATCACTTTTGTCAACATCATTCAATGCTCCAAAATAAAGGGCCACTAAAATACTTGGATGACAGATCTAAGTTTGTCTACTAGTCTGGAACACTTTTGCAGTACTTGCTTTATATATTTAGGGACATGATTTGTATCCAGTTCAAACAGTGAGTTTTCAAAACAGTGAGTTTGTCACCTAATCTGGACACACCAGGAACATGAGGAAAGGTGTTGAAATCTGATATCTGCATTGGAACAACAAATCTTCTGTAAATATTTTAACCATTGCAAATACAACTTACAAAGTTTGATTACAGGCATATCTTCACACCACCAACGTTTTAAAAAACTTTCCAAAACAGCCACATTTTAGGTTGGTCCAATTTGAAAAATGCTGCAGACGACAAATGGATACTAATACCAAGATGATTTATAAAGAGAAGTAGTACAGAAAATACTGAGACAACGGGAGAAATTGCTGATTAACAGTAATCTCTTCTTTTGTGTCAATACTTTACAGTCTCTTTCTAATAAGAACGGTATACCATGCCTTGTATGAGAAAGGGTTAAAGAATCCCATTTACACATCATGTAAAAGTAACGGAGCAAGAGAAAGTCGATTTCTTTCATACAGATTTCTTCAAAAATCCTATCCCATACAAGATATATTTTATAACTCCCTTGTAAAATAGTTTCGGAAAACATCGAGAGAGAGAAGAAATTGTTGATTATCAGCCCTTCCCTCAATATTTACGCCCTCAAACATATCGTCTGTGTTATTTCAAAAACTCGTAAGTCCAGCTTGATTAAAGCTGGAGTAACGTGGTTTTGTAATAACACCGACGATATACTTCTCACATCTGTAACTCTTTATAAATTTTTAGCAATCCAAAATTGTGTCATTGTGAAAACACTTTTGAAAACACTTCACCCATTACCAAAATTGCAGGTGTATGGAATTTTAAAAAGAGAGCGCACTTAAACGCACTCTTAACTTAAATTTTCATTTTAAATCATCACATGCAGATGGGCAGACAAGCATACAATGTTAAAGGTCTGTGTCCCTGATGTATTAATTTACTGGGCGTAGAAATACGTTATGCTATTTCACTCACCCTTTGAAAATAGACATATCACATAGAGTATTTCGGTTTGGCTTAATATAAACAATGACAAATGGTATTAAATGCGATGAATGCATTCTGTCTTCTATATCACAACCATTCCTCTTACTCACAACCGATCCTCTAACGCACAAACTGACCGGAAGAACTGATTTTCTTCAAAGATCGACAGTAAGTTATTAAAATATTGTTTGCACGATGTAATTTACATACAACTATTTTATAATACACACAGGTTTTGGGCCATTCATCCTCAGAAAGTGGACAAACGCTCATCAGGATTGACAAAATGTCAATATTGGGGCTACCCTTGCAACGGGAAAAAATGAATTTCCGCTCAATCTCTGGGAATCGGGGTTTGGATGGGGCTCACAAATATGTGAAAATGAATAAAGGGTTGTATGACATTCTCCGATTTTTGATTTTCGAGCTAGAAACAAGACCATTTTGATTTAAAGACGAAACTCACCTTTCACCCGCCGATTTGTCGGCTCCTCTAACTGCCAACCGGATATCCTCTAAACTTTTTTTCATACACAACAAAATGTTGTGATTTAGTAGATAAGCGGCCGTGTAATAGGGTCCCAGACATGTATTCACGACTCGGTTTTACACAGATATGTATGAAAATGTTTTATTGTCAAAATTACCCATAATTGTTGTGGGTTTCCGGTAGCTCGCCCATTATCTTTCACAATAACTCTGCTAAAAGGGTATCATCCTATATCATTTACAAATACTCCACATTTTTGTTTCTATAGTTTCCATCTAAAGTAAATATATTTGGTTAACCCTTTCCCACATGGCATAAACAGGACTGGTATACCTATACTTTGATTTGGAAGCTGATTCAGACGATAACATTGATTTTGAAAATACGTAAAGATTGTAAAGATGAGATATGCGAACATTATAACATTCATATTGATGAACGAGAAGTTGTCCAAAACGATGTACCTTTGTATCATGTTTTAAACATTTTCTATTAGCGGCGTGAAACAAATCTTGTTTAGTAAATGGTTAAATGGTATTTTCTTTAATTGAAAACTGTTGTTACCATGTTTTCAATTATGCCGTTCATTCGCATAGCGTAATTAAAGATATGTCTAAAATATGTTGCACACAAAAAACTCAATTATCTCATTACCAGACAGCAAAAGTCTGGATTATTTTCTGTCTCCTTGGCGATAAACCATTGTAGGAAGTTAACAAATTGCCATTAAGCCATGTCTTCATTTTCACGATGCTTACAAGCAAGGGCATCATCTTGTGGGGAGTCAGAAAGAGCCATTGTGTGGGATTGGGTTGTACAATACACCATTCTTCCCAAAATCTCGTTTTAGGAAATAAATGATACAAGAGGAACTTCATGATACACCAATTTGAATCCTACAACGTGTAGAGAGAATATTAAAACAGTGATAATATGTAGCCTATTTTCATTATTCCCTTTAATGTCTTCAATCCTTTTGGAACAAGATTTTCAAACGTTCTTGTACCACTTCATTTTGTTTTCATTCGCAACACCTTTAAACTTTATCCAACCGAAACTCTGTCGTCAGGGTAAAGGTAATGACATATTTTCACGCCTGTGAAGCATCAAATAGTTTCATTTTTTGGTGTCAAACGTTTTCATTCATCAATTTACATATATCTTACTGTATCAAATAGCAAGAGCTGTAAACTTTCTACAATTACATGGTTTTTGTTACAATTTTGCGGCCCATGAAATTACTCGCGGTTGGATTTTATGGCATTTTAAAACGAAACTATTTAAGGACAGATCCTCCATTTATTTCCCACGGTAAGATTTTTTTTATTTTTTCTGTACTGATATTTAAATATATAAGAAGTAAAAAGATGACTTAAAAACTATAGGTCACCAAGCGAATTAAAAAGTTATTGGATTTCAAGGGAGACTACTCTTGTCTAAAATTGCAAAAATGAGGTATCACTTAAATACCCACAAAAAGGTGTTCGAAATGACTAGCATTACATAAATAAGTCTTTATTGAGTTCAATATGTTTTATTTTGTATAAATAAGTATCAATTTGGGAAAATTTATTGATGATTTTGAAATTTTTAGTAAATCATTCTTTCAAAAGTAGCTGAAATTGCTCTTTTTTCGCAACGTTTCTGATAATAAAAAATATTCCAGCGGTAAGAATTTTTTCTTTTTTGGTATAGACATAGTGCTTGGTCATACCTACAAAAACAAACAAAGAAAAATATATCAAACCAAGCGTTTTTCTTAGTTATCAGTAAAATTTGGTTTACTTTTTGCAGCTCTGTCCGAAATTGGTTCACTACTTTTATCCATTTTCTTCCTTATTACCAGCTTTAGATAATAAAAAGTGTCATCTTTTGTGTCCATCTGAAGCGGACTAGCTCATAAAAACACCAGTTTGCTTTCGTTGCTCCGTTTCCTATCGCTAACGCCACATGTTGAACGCGTAACAGAAAGTGAAATGTACCATCCGAGTACTATTACACTTTAATTGACCAAACAGAGAAAATTGAAATAACCGAAAAGGGTCTTGTCATTTATCAACCAAACATTAACTAAATGTAAAAAATACATTTGCTGAAAAGGCCAATTACTGAAACAGCTTTATTTTCGTTATTTAGGATATGCGCAGTAAGTTGCGCAGTAACAACTGGAGGATCTGTCCTTAAATGATAAAAAAGAGGTCATACATGTGCCAATAAAAATGGGTATGCATAATATGAACCGACCGAAAAGTTTATAAGAATTAGTAAACGTTAATGAAAATGATTCTAACACCACAATAAATTACACAAACAACGTAGATTTGCTGCCTGACAGGATGCATCGCTGGTTGTAGGTCAAAACCTCGTAACTAGAGCTTGAAAAGGCTACAGTTACGAGGTTTATACCTCCTACCTACGAGATACTGCTTCCCTGCATATGTCTAAGGACATGCATGAGAAGTTAACAGCATGTGTCTTGTCCAGACTGCGCCATTGTACATGCAAATAGGGATAAATGTTGGGAACAAATGCAACTAGATTCTGTTTCTTTTTTTATTGCGGTCGCTAGTAAATGAATCTAATGTATGAATTTAATTCAATTTATTCAGCATAAATTTTAAATAAATTAATAGCTGGTTAATAGTACATGTATATAAGACAAGACAAAAACCATTAACTTATATAATTCAGACATTTCGTGTTGAGTCTGTACAGAAAGGATTGAAACGTTGTGATAAGTACGTATTGTCGCTGTTCAACGAAAACCTCGTAACTGCATCTTGTTTTAAGCTGCAGTTAAGAAATTTTCGTTGAAAAGCAGCGATATATGATTGAATTACCTCTTGTCCTTAGAGACTTGTTCCATGGGAAAGGCACAACAGCATGAACATTACATGTATGTGTGTTATGAATTGCCTGTCATAGCCATAGTGATATAATAATATTTCTCAGACAGCATGTGAAAAACCAGTCTGCATCAACATTCAGTCTGATTTCAGTCTACGCGTTCTTGTTCTATACTCTACAGTTACAAACTACAAACTTATGTTGCATTTTTTCTCCATAACAAGGAATACTTTGTTTATTTCGGTATATGGATCCTTTATGAGCCGAGACCTGGAAAGATGGTACTTAAAGAAATTAAGAATAGATAGTACTCATGAGCGGACCTAGAGGGGGATCGGTGGTCTGGACCCCCCCCCCCACCTGGCACTGAATAAAAATCAAATTCTTGACTAGATCTATAAAAAGTTACATATTTAACATATTTTAAGTCATTATTTGGGCTTTGGACCCCCACGCCCCTCCATGGAAAAAATCTTTGGGCTTGGACACCCCCCCCCCCCCCCCATTGAAAAAAAAGACTCTGGATCCGCCCTTGGTACTGCATATTGTTCTAGATCATCAGGGTGTGTCCATGTCTTCTGATAGTTACCGATGCTGTCCTTTGACTTTGCTACTAGCAGTGAGGAATATAGTCGCTTTCAACGAAAATATCGTAAATGCAGCTTGTTTTAGGCTGCGGTTACAAGGTTTTCGTTGAAAAGCTGTGATATATTAGACAACAATAATCGTCTTGGCCTAAAATACCATAAGCATATTGTCAGTCATATTGGGGAACGACACTCACATTAAGCAATTACTATCATAGTTCATATTTCCAATTCTTCCAAATAAGGTCATACCACGGAAGAGCCAAAACCGCCGCATTATTTACAGTTCACGACCTCTAAATAGTGAAATAGCAGCACTTACAGTAATTGACGCAGGATCGTTTAATTGTTGACTAATTATATAGTCGCGTCAGATGTTGTATTTTGTCCTACAGTGTAATCGGTAAA
Source organism: Fragum sueziense (assembly GCA_963680895.1). NCBI lineage: Eukaryota > Metazoa > Mollusca > Bivalvia > Cardiida > Cardiidae > Fragum > Fragum sueziense. The sequence goes on from OY804607.1 coordinate 43,560,178, forward strand.
AGTGCTTAACCCTTGTTCTGATAATCTCGGAAAATACCGGCAGCTTTGGCTGGCAGTATAAAATAAGGTCAATTTGCATGGCAAGGGAAGACATCTACCGACATATACTGTGAAATAGCAGCACTTATAGTAATTGACGCAGTATCGTTTAATTGTTGACTAATTAAATAGTCGCATCAGATGCTGTATTTTGTCTCTACAATGTAATAGTGCTTAACCCTTGCCCTGATAATCACAGAATATCCCTACCAGCTTTGGCAGACAGTATAGAATAAGGCCAGCCTGCACATACGTGCAGTCTGGCCTTTTTTTAACTGTCTGATTATTTTGTATTTATATGGCAAGGGAAAGCATCTGCCGACATATAGTGTGAAATAGCAGCACTTATAGTAATTGACGCAGTATGGTTTACTTGTTGACTAATTATATAGTCCCGCCAGAAAGTGCATTTGTTCACATTTGTTCTACAAGGAATTTAAAATGTAATAGTGCTTAATACTATACCATGCGACAAATGTCTGAATATCTCCTTTTCAAACAACATTGTTTTCAATTCTACTTTTGACAAAGATGTCATTGGTGCCACATATTGCCCTTATGATATTATATCATTTGTGAAATCATTAAAAGAAAGCCACTCTGAACATCGTGTTATACTCATTTGCAAACCAATTACCACACATTGACTCTTTTTGACTCCTCACAAGATAATGGCTTTGGAAAACATTGTGGAAAATGAAGAAATTGCTTGTGACAAGCAGTTCCTTCATTTCCCATGTTTTCTACGCCAAAAGACATCATAAATTTAAATTTTATTAATTCGAAAATGTCGTCTGCACCATATTTTGAATTGGATCAACCTAAAATTTTGTCGTTTGGTAATGGGTTAAGCAGAGGCTGGTGTACCTTTATATGAGTTCATTACATTTCACACACCAGTACAAACACACCATCCAAGGCTGGGATTTAGTTTGAATATCAACAAAATACAACATCCTATCCCAACTAGCCTCTGTTTTATTGACATTTGTTGCCATTCATTGTCGTTTCGTGCCATATGTTTGTTGGCGAGCAGTTATTATGAAGGCTGGGTATGATTTATGTCCCCTCGTTACGTTGGTTAACGACCGTCCATGGACTGCTCAGTTATTGATATATGTAATATGGTACAAATATAATATAATGGCGTGACACATAGAAATCAGTCTGATAGCATGGACCGTACAAACAACTTGCAAACATTGCTCTCAACCCCCACCCCCTCCCGCCATATTAAGGGACGTCAAAGTCATAAGTTAGGAAATTATAAATTAAAGTAGATTCTGTTTGTAAAGATGACCAACCAAAGGACTTTCAGGGACAGTAACATAGCAGCAGTTTAACATTTTTCTTAACCCTTTTCCAAATAAGCATTGGGTTTGAAACTCTTAACATAGAAAGCTTCAGAAAGTAATAAGTGAAAAAACGTAAATGCTGAAAAAAATGATTCAAGAGTTCCTACTTCAATCAGATCAGAGTCCAAATCGTTTATAATTCCACTATGTCTGCATTTCTACATGGCTCGTCGAGTGGTCTGGTAGAGATCTGAAAACATGTCGGTTTGTATAAAATCTAAACATGTGATGTAACTTGACAGTTATGCTTACATTTTGTTTGTGTAATGTATTCAACAGAAATGTAAACCACATGGGGCCAGGGTCTTCATGTAGAAGGGGCCATGCTGGTAACAGATGTATATGAATGTATACTTAGAGGAATATTTAACGCAACACTTATCTTTTTGGAGATACATTATGTTCTATGAACCATTTTTCATAAGATTTTTTTTACAAATTAAGTTCATTTATATTGGCTTAAAGCTACTATTTCCCAGATTTGGACCCAAAAATTGTCAAATACAAACGAAATGTACACTTTTTAAGCTTTATATGACCTGATTAAATGATTACGAGAAACTATTGAAGCAACGACTCATTTTTTCGCAATTTGATACCAAATTCATGAAGCGGTGTCGAAAGTAGGTCAAAACAGTAGGACATGCGACTTTCTTAAATGACGTCACAACATACATGATGACGTCATATTGAAATTTAAGTATGAATCTCGTTTGAATCATGGTCCGCGCTGTATGCGCATGCGCAACAATTTGAAAATAATTCTAACCGCATCAGTGATGGGGTTGAATTTAGGCTTGGATTCTCCCTAAATTCATCTATCTGTCTTGTAATTTCGGCTCATTCTCTGTCTGAATCGCATATTATTAACCATCCCGAGGTGGTCAACACAAAAGTTTTGCATATTTTTTCAAAAAAAATTCATATTTTGCAATTAGGCCATCTGTTTCCGTCGCACTTTAATATCTGTACTTTTCGTTAAATAATGTTCAGTAGAATTAATTAAATGCAGTTCATGTAATATGACTAGAAAACAAAATATAATAACATGCTCATAGCATAAATTCAAGTTATTCATATCACAGCAGCAAAGTTGCACATCAATTGCATTATCACAGTCAGTGAATATTCTGTGTGTCCGTCATAGGCCTGTATAACAAGACGACACCTCCTTCTCATTGACAAATCATAATTGATGATGAATATTTGCGGTCTGTTTCTGCACTCGATCCTAAGTTCCCGTTCCAGTTGTTGAAGATTTCTTGGAGCAGCAAGGCAAAAACCTGATCTCTTTTATTAGAAATATGATAATTTGATAAAATGCCTGACACAAAAAAAGAACGTTATGAAATCCCATGGAGCCGGGGTACGAGATGTGAATATGATTTGGCGAAACTGATTGGATGATGGTGATAATGAATTATTCAATCGCGTGGCGATTTTGTGACTCCATATTTGAGTCTTGGTAGATAACTTATTTTTTTATGTTTGGATTCACTAATTTTAAAGGTATGTACGGACAACATGTAAACGTTATTGGTTTACATTTGTTGAACATTTTATTAAATAGTTTGTGTTATCTTTTTAATCATGGTAAAAATGAAAGTGTTGTGTTAGAGGTGCCTCTGAGTGTAGACTAAGAGCTATATGAGATTTCAATATGTATACATGCGTTCATGTGTTCCTAGACGAAATCCCAGTTGTACAATTATCATGTCAAGTGAGACCGACGTAACTGTTGTGAATCATCTCTCTAGACTATTAGATCATAGCTTAACATTATCACAATACATTTCACAAAATCGATGAAAAAATCAAAACCCTTTGTTAGCAGAAAATTCAATTTATCATCAATAGTAACATTTACATGTATATTCACCGTACTACTATAATTCTTGTTGTCTCAACGTTTATTTCGCGGTATTGTACATTTCATTCGATTTTCATCAACGTCCATTTTGGAGTCTTAACTGGCTTCAAAATAGTGGTATACACTCGACATTTGGTAAAGGGCAGAGTTGCAGATAACTGGGGGTATATACATCCTAACTGTGTTATTTCAATTCCAAAACGTATGTTGTGGGTACTTATTTGAATCGTCTCAACGAGACGATTCTAATGAGTACACACAACAAAGGGGTTGATGAATATTTTCAGATTATTATTTCATTTTGAAAAAGTCATCTCCCCTTCTTATCTGTGGTTTTGATTAAGGGTATAGAAGACTATCGCCACTTTAATATAACAAAAACCTCGTTACTGCATCATAAAAAGGTTGCAGATACGTATTTTTATTGACAAGCGACGCTATGGGTCAATACTAGAGATTCTAAGCCTATTCTCTTCACTATGCGATATTGAAAGGCTTGAGGCTATTGAAGCCTCCGCGTTAAAAACCAATTATTTTAATGAATTTGTCTCTCACATTAATCTCGTTATTTTCATAATGACCGAGGCATTAGAAAAAAGGACGATGCGGGATCTTGAAGGTTTTTGAGATCAACATGGTTCTCTATCAGCCTGTGCATATACACAGTCTGATCAAGATCCATGCTGTTCTGTAACGGCTACTTCGGTATGTCTAGCAATCCTCGCAAAACAGCATGGAAAATTATCAGACTGTGGCTAGGTGCACGCTTATCTTGTCAATGTCTCATATCGTCGGTTGCTTTCGAAAATAACGTAACTACAACTTGAATAAGCTGCAGTTACGAATAATGTCGAATATAACCGACGACGTGTTATATATAGGGCCCACATTAGTCTTGTGTCAGGCCCTGTATATGTGTTTATGTCTCTTGAAAAGTCAAGGGGGGACTAAAGGTTAGAAATAAAATACACATATTAACTTCCCTTGATCTAAACTATACAAGGCCCGATCACATACGATTCTACGGCCGTTCCGCGGCCGTATCACGGCTAAAATGAGCCACCCGTGGAATGGACGCTGTTGGACGCGATGCGGCAGTGATACGGCCGTCCTATAGCAGTGATATGGACGTGGTAGGACGCGGAATGAAATCGAAATTATTTTGGACGTGGTAAAATTTTTTGACCTGCACAAAAATTTTACCGCGGCCAAACTACGGCTGACAGACGCGGTGAGGCAGTGGAACGGACATGGAATGGCCACATAACGGCCGCGGAATCGTATGTGACAGGGCCTGTAAGAACAACACAGAGCAGCAATTTACCATATATCTTATTTTTATATTTCTTAAAGGTACATTAGTATCCCCAGACCTAAATCTCTACTGATCCACAAAAGTTGGCATTTAGCATGTTGTCACACCGTTTATAGACTTTATATGACAGAATACAAAATTCATACAGTAAATGACATAAATCGATAATCATGCAGCGGAGTAAAACTATGTAAAATACTTACAGCTGGTTGATTTTATTTACAAAATGATGTGATATGGGGTTTTATATCCGTCGTAATCTAAGCCAATACAGATTAGACAGCGCTGAAATTTTGCACAGAGAAAAACTAAATGTCATATTTTAATTATGAACAGTTATTTTTACAGCAAATTACCCCGAAAATAAGTAAGTAATTGTAAATATTTATCTTTAATACAACTGATGTTATTCTTAAACAGACTGAAATCAGTCTAGGCCTACATGTATAATACGTCTCTTTCTTCTTAATTACGACTCGATGTATGTATCGATGCTTTTCAAAGAAAAACTAGTAACTGCAGTTTGTTTCAAGCTGCAGTTACGAGGGTTTTGTTGAAAAGTGACGATACGTACAATTTGTCTGAAAATTGGAAGAACGATATAGATCTTACAAATCTGATTAGGTAAACATGCCATGTCTAACTTTGTTTGCTGATCAATCTGTGTGATGCAGGTCTCCGCATTATAAACACAATCTGGTTGAAAACGGAGAATCTCTACCGTCAATCGATAACTGAAAAAATACATGTATGTGCAGATATTAATCGCTAAGAGTATTCATCACTACAGGTGAAACACTTTCTGCAATTACGCCATCTTCAGCGGCAACGGAAATCGACGAGGTTGAAATCCGGATAAGCTCGTCATTTTCCGTTGTCACACAAAACGGTGAATTTGCAGACGACTGAATGAAGTGTTTGATATCTAATAATGGATACAATATTTTAGCGTCATTTGTGAATGTAACAAAAGGAAGAAAAACTCGAAAACAAGACCTTTTAATGCAATGTTTATCAAACTACGTGGACCAACAAGATGGTTTATTCTTTAATTACTCATTTTAAATAGTAACACAGTCATTCTACCTAACGTTACGGTAACTTCTCTAATATAAGCAACGGTAGACTTGGGCTTCATCAGATTTGTTTTTCAAATGTTGGTCTTACGGAAGTCTAGGAGAGTTCAGTTTGTCCCATTTGTGTTACACATGTTCACTCAAATTACGACAACATAATAAAAGACATTGAAATGAGGGTCGATCGATATTCACCAGACGATTGGTGGTCCTCGCTAGACTCTAATTTAGTTACAAAATGCTTGTTAATATACATAGAAAATCCTATGTAGCTATTAGATGTAATTTGCTGGAACTGCTTGTTTTAATTTGCTGTGTAGACGAAATTACAGACGAAATTACTGTATAATTTTGTCTTGCAGCACAAATGGGAATTAGTAGACGCATTTAGCTGAATTCTCTTTTTGTGTTAGACTTGGCATCATGAAGAAAATTAAAGTCTAACTATGATGCTCACTTAATTGTTTCACCCGAAGTTTGATGAAAAGGAAGTTAACATCATTTCTACTATTATGAGATTACATACACAAAACTCGATCCTGACATTCTTGCACTATTCATGATCTAAGACGACATGATATTATTTGAGAAAAGGAATAGTGACGAAAACTTTGGTCCCGAAAATATTTCATTAATTCTACATGAATGTATACATGTGTATATTTGTATAGTTCCCTAACAATGATCGTTTCTTTGCATCATTGGCAAGATTAACCCTTTCCCAAACGACAAAATTTAAGTTGGGTCTAATACAAAAGCTACTGCAGACGTCAAAATGGATGATGATAAAGATTAAATTTGTGTAAAATATAGTACAGAAAATATTGAGACAACAGGAGAAACTGCTGGTTATCAGCAGTTTCTTCTTTTGTTTCAATGTTTTCCCAAGCCTTTTCTATTAGGGACGTCAAAACCAGGCATTATCTGAGAAAGGGTTAATTTAGTTCTATATATATAATGTAGATATATTTGAATAGTTTCCTTACAATGGTCATTTATTTGCATCATTGGTAAGAATATGCATTGTTACATATTTATACGATGACTTGATAGAGATAATGTTCACTGGTGGTGAACTCGGCCAAAGCGATGGCCGTTTTTTTGCTACTACAAGGTACAGATATTTTGCGTTTAAATGCGAGTTTAAAGATCTGATTGGATAGTTTTTCTAATAACAATGAATTTGTTCTAAAAATAGAACGTATGTATTGACAAACCGTTGGTGTTGTTATAAAATCTCGTAACTACGGCTTTATCGAAGCCGTAGTTACGATATTTTATAACAACACCGACGGAATACAGTGATCGCGAAAAAACGTCCCACGCTTTGGCCGAGTTCCCCACCAGTTATGTTGCGAGCAGTTGTTTCCACCATTTCAGGACATGTATGTCTCTATGACAAAAAGCAGACTTTCATTTTCTTGCTAGATCATACGGTTTTGCATATTCATACATATATTGATCAATCGATAGATAGCCGGTCACGTGATCAGAGTATCAGACATTCTATTTCACGATTTCCATTTTCATATACATTCTGTATCTTGGTCTTTTCTCAACCGATAGAATTCTTGTCAAACAGTTACTTAAAGGTATTGGCAGCACGTGGATTCACATGCCACAACAATTGCAGAATATCTCCATCGCTTTTAATAGGCTACCTATTCGATTTAAAAATGGTTAGATACAGAGAAGATAGGAAAACGGGGAAATTGTAGTTGTGGCATTTTCGAAGAAACGGTAAACACTTACTATAGATTTGGACTTAGCTCTCGATGTTACATCGACATAAAAGTCAGTATGTTTCTCAAGGAATCAGTTCCAATGATTACGTAATAAGCTTCTCTACTCCCCGGAGACGCTGTAAACAACTAGGCGTCTGCATTATTTCTAGGAAATCAAGCGTCTGTGGGATTGAATCTCGTGACCGATTCGATTTGTGATTCTTATCAACAAGAGCAATCTTTTGGAATAAAGTTCCATGGTAATTCGAATATCGATATTACGTGTAATTGAGAAACTCTGATTTAGCGTTGTCAGACAACGTCAAATGGTGCATTTCTTTGTATAAAACAATATATTGCGGTAGCCTTTCTTTTAGTCAATCTAAATTTCAAAGATTATTTTGTAACAAAAATCTTAAGTAGGCCTACTTGTACACAAAGTGAATGTAAAGAATAATCATTTACACATTTAGCCAATTTTTTCTCAATAAAAGATTTTAACTGGTCTAATTTATATGCTAACATGGAAAGGTTCTGTTTATTTATACCAACCATAACACTGAAGGTACTGCCAGAAAATGGAAACAATTCAGGTTATCAATAGTGTCTACTTTTCCCCATTTACTGATCATACTTGGATTTTGTTGGTCAGGCAAAACCGAAGAGATGGGTCGATCAGTTGCGCCTACATTAGAACTAGAAAATGCAAAACTTTCCTTATAAAATCAATCCAGATAAGACTATACACAAGTGGTAATTTGTGCATCATTAGATACCAAAAACTGCATGCATCTTCGGGCGTCATCCGTGGCGACTGCAATTGACGAGGGTTTTCCCCGTCAATTTTCGTTGCCACGGATGGCAACCGGATATTGACGAAGGTATACATTCGTCAATTTCCGTCGCCATATAATGATGGATGGAATATCTTAAAGGCTTAAATCTGTGCCCATGTAATCCGAGTCTTCTCTGATGAAAATTCGCTCTTTGATATTTTGATGTCGCTATTTACGTAAATGATGAAAATTCGCTCTTTGATATTTGGATGTCGCTATTTACGTAAATAGCGACATCCAAATATCAAAGAGCGAATTTTCATCAGAGAAGACTCGGATTAGTGTCCACTGTGCTTTCACAATCCATAAGGTACATTTTCCAAGACCCCGGCTCATTATTATTCCATTTGTTCCCCTGAATATTCTGCTGGGCCATTTGTATCCATATCTGTGACACAAAATATGCGTGATTCACAGTAATTATAGATACTCATGTATTTTTTATCCACTGCCATATTCAATATGCCCTGTATCAATTTAGAGTCACTTTTAATTATATCTAACCGATCTGTGGATTAGAACACAAGATCCATGTTGCCTTTCAGGGATAATTTAACCAATAATCAGACGGCAACAATTTAGACTCGCCCAAATCAAACGACGTTGCAGATGATAATTCAAAGTGAATGAAATTTGACATTTTCTTGTCTTTCCAGGTATAAAAAAATGTAGGAAGGAAAAATGAAAAAAAATGTTTGCAGGCCCGTATGAAGCAATTTTATATTGGGTGGGCTAAAGCCCCAGTGTCTGAATATTGGGAGGGGGGCTAATTCTGATTTTCCCTCAATTTTCAGTGTGAAAAAGGAAAATTCAGCATTTTTGCCAAAACTTCGAGGGGAGAGGGCTAAGCCCCCTCCTTGCCCCTGTTCCTACGGGCCTGTTTGTCACAAGCAATTTCTTCATTTACCATCATGGTTTCAAAATCATTTATGTTGTGGAGTACTAAAAAGCGTCATTATGCGGGAATGGTTTAAAGGGATCGGCAAAATGGATGAATGATGCTTCATCAACTTTGACAGAACTTTGAGATAGGGATTCTGGTTGGAAGTTGGATACTTGTGGCATTGTGATCATCATGAATGCTTGGACAATATGATCTTAATTGTAAATGTTGTAAACTCGCTTTTCCAAACCTTACTTCACTCTCTTTCATATGGTACTAATTTAGCAATTTGTCAATAATTATGCCACAATACACTGTTGCTTTCAAAGTCCTCGGGTACTTTAAATAATCATCATTATTGCAGGCCCCTTTATTTTCATTTTTATTTCATTTCCCCGTTTCTTTGTTACCAATCAAACACGTTTCATTATGTGTTTACAGCATTTTTACAATTGTTTGCGTAATCAACATATTTCTCTGTGTATAAAATTCTCATTAATTTAGTTTCTTTCTGGGTTCTGAAGAAGACACTGATCAATAAAGGTCTCTAACACACTTACTTTCGCGTCACCTTCTTATACATGGGAATCACGTGACACAAAATTTCGGACATGTTTCAATAATTCTGTTCGTGTATGAATGATTTAAAGTGCCACCAATATCGATTTTCACCAATTTCCTGGTGATTCTCCTTAAAAATAATTTCATGAAATCAAACTATGGCATTTCATTTCTATATGTGCCAAATTTTGGCTTTGTCGGTCGCATGATTGCTTAGATTACGGTGGATAAAAATCATCATTTGATCGATTCTGTAAACATTCTCTTACTGATACCGGAAGTTGGAATTTGCTGTCAAAATCCGGCAAAATTTCCGATGAGCACCGAATATATTACCGGCGTTTTCCGTATTAATTACGTCATTGACCACGTGATTTCTTTTTACCTTCACCGATAAAATTGACGAATCGGAAACATGTTTGTCGTCACGTGATATCTTTATTTAGATAACGACCTTTACCTTATTTCTAAAACAAAGCGACTGTGTCAAGAAACTGATTAAAAGACGGAGGCATAGATCTAGTTGTGTGAACAAAGCACCATGAAAATTATAGATTTATTTCTATACATGTTTGAATGAGTTGAAGACATGGATTACGGTATATTGCGAAGAAGACTTAGTCTAGAAAGTCGACTAGGAAGGCGATGAATTTTGGTAAGACCACCATTTGTAGGAACAAATGACCCCTTTTCCATTTGCATTTGCAGAAAATGTTCTTGATATTGTAGAAATCTATTTAAAATGAAGAAAACAAACGATTTAGAATTCATTAGTAGATCTAATCCGAACTGTTCCGACGTTTGTTTTCTTCGGCCCGAATATTTCTCGTCCTTTCTTCGTCCAAACTAAATTGGGAATAAATCCATGCAAGCTGGCTTGTTTACATGCATTATTACTGGTGTTCAACTAGAAATAATACTACATATGAACATTCCAAGCAACATAATTCCACACCCGAGATCATTTGCTCTAAAAGGGCCTTGTGGAACATGGATCTAGATCTACTTCTACCGCATAACGGCCGCTGTCAACTTGCTGACAATTCTGCCGCGTTTGGGTGTGCGCATTGAAAAATAACAATAATTCAAAGAGTCCATCTCAATATTAAAAACACTTTGTGCTATACAGATTTTTGTACAGGTGAAGCTAAAAACATAGTTCCGTGGTTAAGCTGTGAGGCGGGCCTTGAATGCCTCAAGGCTCGTAGCTGACACAGTGCTGGTGGGTAAGGTATTCCACTGCGTTATAGTATGCGGGTAGAAGGACTCCTTCCTGGTGTTGGTTCGACAACGGGGTATCTGGAAGGCTTGGTTGTTGAATGTCCTGGAATTTCTCTGTATGGGGATCAGTTTGTCACTAGTGTCAATGTATACATCACCATGCACCATCTTGTAAATCATAGCCAGTCTTGCGTTTTTTCTTCTTTCTGTGAGAGAGTACCACTCAAGATGTTCAATCATTTCTGTCACTGAAGGGGTGTTGTGATATCTGTTCAAGACGTACCTGGCTGCCCGTCGTTGAACTTTATCTAATTTGTCAATGTCTGTTTTCAGATATGGATCCCAAACTGAACTGGCGTATTCAAGTGAGGGTCTAACTAATGACTTGTATGCATCCTCTTTAATAGATTGGTTGCTAATGTTCAGATTCCTTTTTAAGAAGCCTATTGTGTTGTTTGCTTTGCCACATATCTGATTTATATGGGTTGTCCATTTTAGGTCGCTGGTGATTGTTACGCCCAGGTATTTTGCTGATGTCACATGTTCTAATATGTGGTCTCGGAGAGTGTAGCTTCTTTTTATTGTGTTTCTATTCTTAGTGATGGATAGAACATTGCACTTATCAGGATGAAAATTCATGAGCCATGTATCCTCCCAGGTTGCTAGTTTATTTATGTCTTCTTGGAGTTGTTCACTGTCTGTGTCAGATGAGATGGTGAGGTATGCTATGGTGTCGTCCGCAAATAACCTGACTCTTGATGTTAAACTACACGGCATGTCATTAATATAAAATAGAAATAAGCTCGGTCCCAGTACCGACCCCTGGGGGACCCCGGACTCTACAGGAACAGTGTCTGATGCTTCTCCTTCAACTACTACCTGCTGACCTCTGCTTGATAGGAAGCTATCTATCCAACGGTTTGTTTTGCCTTTGATACCGTAGTGATTTAATTTGTGGACAAGAAGTGAATGGCTGACCTTATCAAAAGCTTTGGAGAAGTCCATAACAACACAGTCTGTTTGTTTGCCATTATCCATATTTTTGGTGACATCGTCTATAAATTCTATCAGCTGTGTTTCGCAGGAAAGTCCTTTTCTAAAACCATGCTGGAGATCAGGCCTGTTCATACACAATATGATCAGGAGCCATTCTGATTTAGGGCCTGTTGTGGCTACCCCCATGCTATTCTCTGTGTGTTCCCATTGATGATATGAAGTTACAAGTGCATCATAGATATTTTTTAATAGTCCCCTAGTCTACCGACTTAAGGTTTGCACTCTGTCCATATACTTCAAGGGTGGATCTAAAGGGGGGTCAGAGGGGTCTGGACACCCCTGGCATTGGCCGAAAAAATAAATTTTAACCATATAACTTAAGTATAATGTTAAATATCGCTCCTTTTCAACGAAAACTTTGTAACTGCAGCTTAAAACAAGCTGTAGTTTCAAGGTTTTCATTGAAAAGCAACTACAGTCGATACACGTTATGTCGACATCGGATAAGTCAAATTTCCGCTTAAGTCGAAGTGAAAGTCTGGTCCCGTCCTCATCGATAGATGTAAAAAATCTGACGAAACAATTTCTTGATAAGTATAGCCATTGAAATATAGTAGGAAAAAGATAGAAATTGCTCGGAGGTTCAATTATGAACCCAATTTAATGAGTAGCAAAAGTAACCAAATATCATTTTGATTAAAACCCTTAAAAATCTGATAAGTCGAACGTCGGATATGTCGAGGTATTTTGACGGCCAGTCTGACTTCGATACAACGAGTGTCGACTGTATTTAGATCACGCTTTAAGCCATCATTTGGGTTTGGACCCCCCCCCCCCCTCTCACTTGAAAAAATCCTGGGACCGCCCTTGCGCTGGACTTAAAAAAATTACTTGGCAAATACAGTTTTCCTGGTTGAGCATGCATTTATGAACTGAATACAAAGCAAGTTCGAGTTTCATTCAGGTCCGTTGATTTTTGAGGAAGATAGTATGGATGCTTGACTTATAAAAATACTTGGAAATTTCAGTTTTCCTGTCTGAGCTGATTTTTTGGTATAGTTTATGAGTGTGCATTTATTAGTTACAGAGCAAGTATGAGTTTAGATCTGATCCATTGATTATTTAGGACGATACAGATGCTGGGAGTAGAAAATTATTGGGAATTGAAAGTTTTCATGATTTTTTACTCAATTATGAAGTATGAAAATCAAAAAATTTAATATCTCTAAGGATATACACATGAAAAGTTGGTAGGGAACTTGGTATTGCAATGCAGTACTTCAGAATGTTTGATGCGTTGTGTAATTATAGTAAATAAAGGGTGATCTGGATCCATTATATGTTTTTGGTCATTCTTGCCCAAATAGCATGTTGTAATTTGAAAGCTGCTAGAAAGAAAACCAAAAATACTATTGTGGAAAAAGAAAAAAGTGCTAGTTAGCAGCACTTTTTCCTTTTGACTCAATGTTGACTTGTCCCATGTCTTTCTATTATGGATATCAAAAATAGGTCTTGTTTTGGAAAGGGTTGGGTTGCTGTTTTACAACAACAAATACATATTGTTTCAATATTTTGTAGACCAAAGAAAGGAAGTGGAACCTCATTGACTCGTGTGATAACTGAGGACAGTAATTTTGGTGTTACAGTAACAGTGTCCAAGACCAAACACTGCTGACGGACAATGTACATGTACCAGTAAGTCACCCATATATATCTCTCTTCAATGTGAAATTCAGAGCTCTAGTTAGGATGAAGTGGTGACAAATTAATCTGATATTCTATTGTCTCTTTTTAAGTGTTCTTCCCCCCCCCCCCCCCCCCCCCCCAAGTCCGTTTTTCTTGTATTGATATCTCAATGTGTGTAAATAAAAGAGGTTAAACAAAGTTAAAATCTGCAGTATTTGAGATTCAATGGTACATGTATTATGCCCAACAATTCAGTATAGCTTTCTGGTCGAATAAGACCCATAATGGAATTTGATAAAAAAAAAATATGGTCATTCATGTATACATAAATTAGGTAGGACAGAAAGTGACCACAATAGCTCAGTGATTTTTCATGTTCATTTGAGATGAAAACATCAGAAATATTATTCTAAAACATTAAGTATTTTTCTCCTTTCTCACCCATTGACTCTGTTTGTTGTTCCTTATTATAGGAAAGACTTGGGGATACATTGTACACTAAGGCAATAGAAGAAAATGCTGATCATCAGCATTTTCCATTGTTTTGTATTTTCAGTGCTATATTGTACACTAAAATCATAGTTTTAGCTACATTCAATTTGTCATCTACAGAAGATTCCAAATTAATTGGGACCAGGTGCATGCCAACATTTTGTTGTTTTGGAAAGGGTATATGTACAGAAGAAGATATGAAAAGGAGTAAAGATGAATGAATACTTTCAATTTCAGGTCTTACAGCAACAAACTGAACAATATGAAGATGAGAAGTTTGCCATACAGAAAGAAGATAGAACATATAACATCTGACTCTATTTATGATGCTAAGAAACATGCAAATTGTCATGTCAATAAGCATGTTGATGTTTCAGGCCTTCAGCCGGGCGAATGTACATTTATTGTGAAATTGGATCATACAGTACCTTTTCACAAGAATGTGATTTGAACAGAGGGAAAATGTCAGTGACTTTTTTATGACAGTCATACAACGGTGCATAACCCTGCCAGTGCAATGATTGAAATAAACATAAGCTCAATGACTTGCAGACGAAAGCAAATGAGAGGGTTTGAAAACATTTTTTTAATTTTTATTAATTCAAACACTATCTTGTGGGTACCCATTGGAATCTTCTAGACAAGACAATTCAATTGAGTACCCACAGCATAGAGTTTAACCAACAGTTAATCTTAATTATGCTGAAAGAAGCCTTTACTCCATCATAATACTGTTTACCAACAGTTTGTTCTTTTGTCTGAATATTTTCCAAAGCTTTCTGTATTAGGGAGGTAATTTCAAGTTCCTATCTACATGTAGGAAGGGCATGTTTTACTGGACCCTTTCAACAAAACAACATAATTTTGATGTATTCCAATAGAATGTGTGTACATTATAGCACAGAAAAGGAGAAAAAAAAGAAAATAAAGGTTATCAGCAGCAATTCTTTCATTCAATAATTCCAATCTGAGGCTGCTAGCTTGGATAGTTCAGGTGATTACATCGGAGTCTATCAATCCAGGGATTGTGGGTTCTAACAACTCCGTCTTGGCCAATATCTTTTCTGACATATGACAAAAGTAATTTGTCTCTCACCATTACATGTTAACCCTTTCCCAAACAAGACCTCAGTCCTGGCTTTGACGTCCCGGATAAAAAGACTTGGGAAAACATTGAAACAAAAGAAGAAACTTCTGATAACCTGCAGTTTCTCCTTTTCTCTCAATATTTTCTATGCCATATTTTACACAAATTTTATCTTTAATAATTTATATTTTGTCATTTGTGGCAGTTTTTGAAGTGGATCACCCTAAAATTTTGCAGTTTGGGAAAGGGTTAATTACCTAAATGTAGTCAGCTAGAAGCTCAAATTGGATACTGTGATAGTTCTGAAGAAAGACAATCCAGAATTGATAGATTGGGTTTAACTCCTATTTCAACTGCTTTGGTCATCTTGTGGCAGCTGGAGCACCTAACCATGGGTTCTTGCAATTTTTCATACCAGTTCTACCACAACGTCATCCTAACCTAGCCTTCAGCTGCTCGTCCACATTGGTTAACTATTATGGATCAAGCCTGGGAACCACTTTTCTCTTCTTTAATCTGGATGTTTGACAATGCTTTCTAATTTAATTAACTCATTCCCAGTTGACAAAATATTAGAGTGGTCCAATTTGAAATCTGCTGTGAATCACAAAATGCATGATGATGATGAAAAAATTTGTGTATAAAACAGCACAGAAAATATTGAAACAAAGAAGAAATGCTGATTATCAGCATTTTCTTATCTTACATCAATGTTTTCACTAGTCTATTTTCTTAGGGATTTCAAAACCAGGCCTTGTTCTGGAAAGGGTAAAGGACATATGAATAAGAACTAGTAAAATATTGATGATGTGTATGAAATAATTTATTTTATTGATGACTGCTAAATTTCAACAGATAGAAAATATATTGGTAACCATAACATGACCATGAGAACATTTTTCAGCAAGCACAGAAGAATGAAATTCTTATAATTGAGTAATTTAACCATCAGGCCCCGGTTTCTCGAAAAAACTTAAGTACATTCTCATGAGAACTTGCTCAACTTCAAAGGAATACTCTCCAACGTTGAAGGGTATTCAATTGAAGTTCACGTGGATTTCGTGCGATTTGAGCACGGTGCTCAGATTTGAGCATGAGAGCGTACTTAAGTTTTTTCGAGAAACCGGGGCCAGATCTACAATACATAATGCTCATGGTAAAATTGTTTAAAACTTTTGCAGACAAATTGGGTCTTCCCTGTTTAACTAAATGATTATTATAGACAAAGTAATAGCTAAGAATACATCACTAGAAAAGAATTAAATGTTGATGAACCCATTACCACACAATGACTCTTTTTGACTCCTCACATGAAATTGACTTAGGAAAACATCGTGGAAAATGAAGAAATTGCTTGTTACAAGCAATTTCTTCACTTACTACGTTTTCTACATAAAAAGACCAAAAAATTCAAAATTTCATTCACTTGAAAAAGTTGTCTGCATCATCTTTGAATTTGGACTCGTCTTAAAATGTGTCGTTTGGTAACAGGTTAATAACTAGTATTTAGTTCAATCAATATTGCAGGAAAAGTCTTAAGAAAAATATGTACTTGTGGTAACAATGCTTACCCTTTTCCAATTTTGCAAACAAGCTTTGATGTACCTAATAACAAAGCCTGGAAAGAGCTAGGAAGAAAGAAGATAATTGAGAACTTTCTCCTTTTATCTCAATGATTGTGATCACACTTGATATTGGCTTAGGAATTCAAATTATTTACCAATCTTATATATGCATAGAAACTGATCTTCTAAATAAACAACTAGAAAGAATGTTCTCTTTTCTTTTGGTCTTCATCCATGCCCTGATTGCTCAGTCTGCTCTTTTCCAAGCAATTTATTGAAAAGCCTTTGAAAAAACACTTACAGAAAAGTATAAAATGCTGAGAATAAGCATTTTCTTCTTTTCTCTATTTGCTTTCCTTGCTATAATGAACAATTTCCATAGATCTACATGCCGGTAGGGCTTATTTTGTTGTCTGTAACTTAAGACTTGTCTACAATAATTGTCATTTGTCAAATGATTTGGAAATGGGTCAATCAAAACAGTGGTTCTGACAATCCAATTTAAAATGCCTTCTAGAAAGCTTTCAGAGAAAAAAGAAAATGCAGGATATCAGAACTAAGATCTTCTACCTAAATGTGGTGATCCATACATTCACCATTCCCCAAACAGCAAAAGTTTGGACTGGTCCAAATTCAAACCTGATAGACTTTGACAAAGAAAGGATTCATGTACAAAAATATTGAAGCAAAAGGAGAAAAGCTGATTGACAGCATTTTCATCTTTTGTTGCAATGTTTTCAATACCATGTACTTAAAAACATTATTATTGAATGATGTTGCTATCCTTAAAATAAAGTTATCATCAATAGACATAATCACTGCTGGGAATCACACACATCACAACAACTGGAGAAAATCTTTAACCCATTACCAAATGACAAAATTTTGGACTGTTCCAATTTGAAAGAGGATGCAGACGACAATTTCATGTAAATGAAATTTCTATTTCATTGGTCTTTCATGGTAGAAAACATTGTGGGAAATGAAGAAATTGCTTGTCTCAAGCAATTTCTTCATTTTCCACAATGTTTACCCAAGCCATTTGCTTTAGAGGAATCAAAAAGAGTCACTGTGTGGTAATGGGTTAATACAATCGACACTCGTTATGTCCGCATCGGACAAGTCGAATTTTCGCTTAAGTCGAAGTTCAAATCTGGTCCCGTCCTCATCAATGATCATAACTTTTTTTCAAACAAAATAATTTCGAACTGAATATAGCCATTGAAATATAGTAGGAAAAGGGTAGAAATTGCTCGAAACGAGCAATTTTTTTCCTTTTCCTACTATATTTCAATAATAATCTTAAATGATTAGTTTCACAAATGGTCAAATATCAACTTTATCGAAGCCAAACAAAATCGGATGAGTCGAATTCTGGATATATCGAGGTATTTTGACGGCCCCTCGGACTTCGACACAACAAGTGTCGACTGTAATTCTATTAACCCATCAGGCTCGTAGGAACAGGGGGGCTAGGGGGGACTAAGCCCCCCATTGTTGGCAAAAAATGCCAAATTTTCTTAATTTTACACCGAAAATTTTGGGAAAATCCAAATTAGTCCCCCCCCCCCCAATATTCGGGACAAGGGCTTTAGCCATCCCCCCCCCTACCACCCCCCCTCAGGCCTGCCCATTATTACCACTCAATCATTTTTTTTTTACTCCCTACATGAAAATGGCTTTGTGACAAGTAATTTCTTCATTTTTCCCATTGTTTTACTACTAAAAAAAGACAAAAATGTAAAAATTCCTATCATTTGAAATTGTCATTTGTAAATGAGTTTGGACAAACCCAAATTTTGTCATTTGGTAATGGGTTAGCTTAACCATTTCCCAAACTGCAACATTTTTAGGGTGTTCCTCTTCAAAAACTGTCAAGAATGACAAAATATAAGTTATTAAAGATAGAATTTGTGTAAAATATGGCATAAAAATATTGAGACAAAAGGAGAAACTGCTGGTTTTTTATCATCAGTTTCTTCTTTTGTCTCAATGTTTTCCCAAACCTTTTCTATTTGGAACTTCAAAACAAGGTCTTGTTTGGGAAGGGATTAAGACTGATTTAAAACCAATTTGAAGCAGAAAAGGCACAAATATGATGGGTATTAGCTGGACGCGGTAGGTCTTTTGAAAATCAGTTGTTAAAAAGTTATTGACCACCAGCTTCAGTTTTACTTGTTCACCAATAACTTTTTATCACTTTATTTTTAAATAATGATTGCTCACATTGATCAAGTTTGTGGCAATTTTCTATCTTCTCTGCTTCAAACCGATTAAAAATTGCTCCTTTATCGAAAGAATTATTTACAGCAGTTTGCTTAAATGATTATGTCACATGATTCCACACAAAGATTGTTGATTTGATTGGTATGTCCAGAAACACATGTAAACAATCATCATTTATTGTTATAGGTTTTAATCCTTTTCCAAACAAGACTGCCTTTTGACATTTACAAAAAGCATTTGAAAACCATGAGGCAAAAGAAGAAATTGCTTGCTGATAGATTTTGCCCTACAAAGGATTTATTTTGGAAACCAAATTAGATTCCATATACATTTGTTACTACACTTATAATACATTGAACAATGAATTTGTATTCAAAACCAGTTGTTTGTAATGCAAAACTGCTATCAATTGAGTTGGAATAGTTTTGCTTTAGAAATTTCCTTGAATATTGAGTATCATTTCTTGGTGAATTCATTTTTGTTCATTAAATGGAGGTTCATGTTACACACAATAGTGTCACAAGGAGATGGGGTCTCTGTATTTGTATGCTCTACGCTGCACAGCCTTTTGGTATAATTGCAGCACGGGAGACCGGAGTTATCAGTGCAGACATGGGATGGAATTTCTGAAGCCATTGATTGTCTTTGCACTTCAAGTCACAGTACTCTGTCCTGGACCCTTCTCTTTAATTAAAAAACAAAAGTTTTGTACTGTGTGATTTTAAATTGATGGTTTTTACAATAGTCATGTCATAATATATCAATAGGACTGTTATCATTTTGTTTCACAGTGAATTTCTTTGGGCTAATTCACAGTGTATAGTCCACTGTCCGCACTAACTTCCGCTTGCGAGCCAAGAAAGGAGTCGAGGTATCGATTGCAGACAAAGAAACAGGTAAATAGTTAATTATAAAATGAAAAATGAAGGAATTTTTACATGCATGGGCTGTATGTATATAAACTAGGTTATTTACTCAGTTTATCCTTTGAGAAAAGCTACATTTTCAGACAAAATGCCATTGCTCACGAAATGTTTTTCGAAAATGTCACATTCATTGATTTTAAACATCGATTTCAAGGCTTTACAACTTATATACGAGCACATACTTTTGTTATTTTGAAGATATACCATCTTAGCACCAGAAAACTAAAGAGAAACAGACATGAACGCATTGGTTTAAGAAATACCGACTATCAAACACCACTGGTGTTGTCGCCTCACTGTACGGTTGCTTGCTCAATCTGTGAAAGCTTTAGTACGGTTGCATGCGATGTCACTGTACGGTTACATGAGAGCTCAGTAGCATTTTCTTGACGAAAGATTATTATGAAAATAGTTTTAAGCAATTATTTTTCATATGAATTTTTGAAAATTGATATGAGAACCTTCGCATAAAAGAACTGATTAAAAAAAGTTGATTCTAGCTTTGTTAATGGTCAAATTTTCAAAAAATGCATTGAAACAATACATTGTATCTATGATTTATATAATTCTCTAGTTACATAGTCTCAATAGAACAGCTTTGAGATAGAACACCAGTTGGATGTTTTTAAATGTTATTTGACAAAAAACCTATATAACTGACTGTGTTTCAGATTATGGATGAATCTTTTGTTATAGATGGGCTAGACGAAAATTTTCATAAAGAAGAAGTAGGTCGGAAAAGAAAATTATGGCTGTACCGCTGAGAGACGGTAAATCCCATTCATTCAATCTTCATGCTCATGTGTAAGCCAAAAAAGCCAATATGTTTCCGAGATCAAACATGAATAAAGATGACCTCTGATCAAAGACCGCAGCATTAGTTTCCCTCTGCAGTCTTTTTCCATAGCTTCGACCGTAAGGAGTTCTATTTGGTGATTTTTATTTGTTTGACATAAACGGATGTTGTATCATAACAACAAAGGTCCATAGCACGATGTACCAATGTGATAAGTGATACTGGGAACTGGGCATCTAGAATTTTCAAAATGGTCTTGAATGTGATCATTTGAGCTTCCAGGTGGAATTAAGGCAACTGAATTTTGTTCGAACTACAGAATGAAACCATTCAATGGTACAAATCTAAAAGACAGTCGAAAACCTTAAAATGAAATAGCACATATAAAATTTAGCAAAACTTTTGTTTGTGTCAAGCCTGTTGAGAAAAGCAAATAAAATCAAAATTACAATCTGGAAGCAAATGAAAATACAGCCATGATTAAACTTACAGGTATCCCTTCCCAAAAACAACAGAATTACGGACTGTTCAAAATTCAAAGGGGATATATCAGACAGCAAAATTGAAAGTTCTTTGTAATAGAAGGAAAAGTGAATTACAGGTAATCAGCAGTTGTCTTCCTTTTTCTCAATATTTTCCAATTTTAGGGTGCATCTAAAGGCGCCTGAGTGTGCAAATGGATTCAAGCTTGAACTGTTACAAAGTTGTTTAGATGAAGGTCAATAATGAATACTAAATGAACTAATTTTAGATAATTAATGTTTGGTATTAATTTAACCCATTACCAAACGACAAAAATTTAGGACGGTCCAAATTGAAAGATCCTGCAGAAGACAATTTGAAGTGAATGGAATTTATATTTTTTAGCTCTTTTTGGGTGGAAAACATTGTGGGAAATGAAGAAATTGCTTGTCACAAGCAATTTCTTCATTTTCCATGATGTTTTCCATGGCCATTATTTTGTGGGGAGTCCAAAAGAGTCATTGTGTGGTAATGGGTTAAAAAACAACAACAACAACAACAAAAACCAAAATGTGTTTGTGAAACACCAATGCCTCCGAAATGGCCATTTTTATAATATGTTAAATTTTCATGTAAAGGATTGATACGGGTTAACAGGTGACCTTGAGGGAGGTCAAATTGCATGCAACAGATAGATAATATTGAAAGGAAGTTGCATATCAAATTTGAGCTCGTATGTCAAGTACTTTTGGAGAAAAGGCATGTGTTAAGTTTTCGGACAGACAAACGGACGGACAGACAGACAGACACAAGTAAAACAATATACCCCCGATCTTTCGATACAGGGGCATAAAATGAGTATGACTTCACAAGTAGCTCTTATTTGTTGATAGTCTTCATTGTCAGGTTTTGGTCAGGATGTTTTATAATCATTTGGTCTATCAATTCACAAAACTGGTTCGATTCCGAATCACAATATATGCAATATGTTTCCATGTTTATTCTCAACCTACAAAAGAAAGAAATGTTATATTAACCACGTGTTTGTATAGCGCACTCTGTCTTCCATATCAATTTAAGTCCAAATTCAACATGACATTAACTTCGAAAATATGCAAATTTTGTATAAAAAAAGATCATTTAAGATTATGAGGATCAATTTGTAAACAAAATAAAACATGTCTATAAATACAAAACGTTGAATTTATTTTACAACTTTGGGTTATTAACCCACTCCTTAAACACTTCAAGGCATTTTATATGTAAAAAGATAAATGTATACAAATTTAGACACTAAAGTATCCATCAATCGTTGTTATAAACGAAAATATACAAAATTACAATATATTTTGCTCTCAAACAACCGTACATGATTTATGGTTGTGCTCGAAAGCAACCGTACTATGAGGTAGCAAGCAACCGTGCAGTGAGCAGGCAACACCAGTGGCAGTTTTATAGTTGATATTTTATTAACTGATGTTTTAACACACTGTATCGTGTAATATTTGGGAGCATAGATGAATATTCTTCCTTGTATTAAAAGGATTTGTTCTTATACTAGATATTAATGGTTGAAATCTTTGTTCGGAGTCAATCAAAATGACGATTTGGAGAAAATTAAGTGAGCAAATGCATTTTCGTCGGAAAATAGAGTTCTTTCCGTAGATATACGTCAGGAATGATAATTTTTCATATATCTTCCACCATAATACGAGATAAATCCAACTCGATTCAATCTAATATGAACTATTTACCTGTTTTTCGGGCTTCAATCTCCTTTTTGACTCGTTTTCTTACTCGCAAGCGGAAGTTAGTGCGTACAGTGGACTATACACTGTGTAATTAGACTCTTTCCACTCATTAGTTACATCAAACAGGCATTTGCTGGCACAACTGGTATCAGTCCATGTGAAATTTTGTAGAAGAAGCTTAGTCGGGCATTATTTCTCTTGTCCTCATTTGGATGTGGTTCTAGCTAAATGTTTGGATGATGAATCCTTTGTCCATGTTTCTGTAGTCTCCCGGGATAAATTGTTTTGTTGCACAAATTCATTTCCTGGGTGATGATCAACAGCTGAATAGTATCACAGTATCAAGTTGTTCTCAATGGGCAGATCTGTGTGTCTGAGGGATAATCACAGGCAAGCATGTCTAAACTTAGTACTGTAGGGATGATCGTTTGGGCCTGGTTGATATCATAAAGTCCTTTTGGGAAGCTTACATTCAATATCTCCATTCTTTCATGTCTGAAATGCAAAAAATATTATAACATTATTAAGCCAGTCCAACTTGTTTCAATATTTAACCAATTACCAGACGACAAAATTTCGGACTGTTCCAATTTGAAAGGTGTTGCGGACAATAATTTCAAATTGATGAAATTTCAAAAATCTTTACATTTTGGGTAAGAAAACGTAGTGAAAAATGAAGAAACTGCTTATCACAAGCAATTTCTTTGTTTTCTACAATGTTTTGTCAAGCCTTTTCTTGTGAGGGAGTCAAAAGGTGCCACTGTCCAGTAATGGGTTAACCATTTCCCATACAAAACCTTGTTTTGATGCCCATAATGCGAAAGACTAGAAAAATACATTTAGACAAAGAAGAAAATGCTGATAACCAACATCTTTTTATTTTGCCTCAATGTTTTCTACACTATATTGCACTTAATTCTAGTCATCAACATTAATTCCGTTGTCTTCAGTGCTGCAGCTTCCAAACCAGACCAACCTAAAATTGCAACATTTGGGAAAGAATTATTATAAAAGGAGTCATATATCTATTTTGTTGCTTGCAAAGAATAAGATTCTGGACTGAGTCCCGCCTTGAAATGCTGCAGCGGATCCAGTAAATCTCCAAGTGGGTAGATCATACAAACAGGGGGTTCATTTTCTTAGAATTATTCATTTTTGACTGAATTTGTAAATGAAAATGAAATAATCAGGCAAGGGGGGGGGGGGGGGTCAGTTGAATTTCCCAACCCCCAATGGACCAGCCACTGGAATCTTGTGTGTGTGTGTGTTTGTACATGCAAGAACTAGACCAGGATCACATGGTCAGGTCACCAGATTCTGCAACATCAGGAGCAGATCCACTTTTTTCATGGGGAGTTGACAATGTAAACAAAAAAACATATCCCTGATTACTAAATAATGTATGATAATGAATAAATCTGAGCGCTTCCCTAGATTCATTATAAGTGAATATTACTTGAAAGTTGCTAAACACACTGTTAATTCTAGATATCCCAATCAAGACTTGGTTTAAATGCCCTCAGTAGAGCAAACTTGGGAAAGTGTTTAGGCAATTTTTAAGAGGAAATGCTGATAACCAGTGTTTTCCCCCCTTTTTCATTAATATTTTCAGTTCTATATTGTAGGCCTCTACAAGTTTTCCTTTATCATCAAATTTGACAGCATGCCACTATGCCTCACATTTCCGATTGGACTTTGCTTTTTCCTTGAAATGTTTGCCGTTTGGAAAATGATTTTCCCTCAATTCATTCACCAACATATCAAAGAGCGAATTTCATCAGAGAAAACTCGGATTATCAGCATTGTAGCTGCGGTAACCACTAACGGCCCTATAGGCCTAATCGGTTTTGGTTTGTGAAAAAACAAATCAGGTTTTGGAAAGGTTTTCGAAACTAGGTTATTCGTGTCCAGCCGAGCAAGCCAAACTTACCAAACACTGGAATAGGTTATCGAGACCAATCCATATTATTAGCTCCCTGCATGTAATGATCTAGAGTAAAACGCCCGACTTAGATCATCTTTGGTCACTTATCAATAACTTTAATAATTTCTTTCTAATTAACAGACATGCATATGCGAAGAATGCAAAAATGTGCATGGATTTGGTTGATATCGAAGTAGGTTAAGACGCCATTTTGTCTGTTGGGTTGGGAATTACCCATTCTATTTATAGACCGATGTCTTGTTCCGATAAATGACGGACTCTGGCGATAATTATTCGGTAATCGTCGTGGTTTGTTGACACTGCAACATTTTCGCAAGGGTATTCTGCGATGCAAAAGGTTGTTTTCCAGTAAGAAGCTTGTTCACTACTATCTGAAGTCTGTTAAGACCCATCTAAATGCGAATAACCATCTTTTTCGGTTTACATGATTTTATAAGGTATTTTCGACCTCTCGATGAATGAGGCACTTTAAGAAATAAATATTTGAATCAGAGAGCCCTAAGGCTACGCTAGATGCGATGACGAAAAGTTGACGAAAAAGTTATTGTTGACCGACCAACATTTTGGTTGGTCGTCAAAAACTGTTTTATCGGCATTTCTTTAAAAAAAAAAAAAGATCGAAGGCATCCAGCTAATTACTTTCATTTTGACGCCTTCACTACTTCAAACCGAATTCAAATGGTTAAGTAATACGACAAGTATTGACGCCTTTTCGAAATTTTTGCGTTACATTTGTTCGGCCTGCAGTTTACAGTGAAATTTATTTTTTTATTCTTATATAATTTTCTGAACATGTATGTTCTTCGATTTTGCATTCGAAAAGGGATTCGATTGACCATGATTTCGAATGTTGTTACATAAGACAAATGAAGCGATACCTGAAAAGAAAAATTTTCAAATGGAACTGGATGCATAACATAACTCCTTGAGAGAAAATGCATAAGATGAAATAAGTTTTTATCTTTAAAAGGGAATTTGTAATCGGATTGTATTTCTTTTTTTGTCAATTTAGAAAATGTAGCTCTACATTTGTACACACAGCCCTACCCCGCAGTTAGATGTAGTTAGACGAATGTAAAAGCAGACGATAATTACAGTTCTGCAGAAGCAAACCCTTCCTTCATCCGCAGACGACATTTCAATGTCAGTAAAACCAGTCTGCAATTCTGAGGCAGCAAGAACCATCAAATATTGGAAGCTGTAATGGATATAGGTGCCGTTTTTAAAAGACACTGTGTCAAGAAATCAATTTTAAATAATCAAGTATCTTTAACAAAACCCGTTAATGAGCCTTAGCCCTTTCCCAAACCGCAATGGTTTGGACTGTTTTGATTTGGAAGCTTCTCCAGACGACAGGTTGGGTTTTGAAAATGAGTTTTTGCGTAGAGAATAGCAACGAAAATATTGAGGCAAAAGGAGAAAGTGCTGATTATCAGCACTTTCTTCTTTTGCGTCAATGTTTTCCCTGACCGTTTCTAACAGGGACGTCAAAACCAGGTATTGTTTGGGAAAGGGTTAAACTGGACGATTCCATGTTATCAGATGAAAGGATGGGGATTGATGCAGTCGCATACATAATTGAAGGCTGATACTCTGCAGAGAAAATTCTAATCATCAATGCACAATTGATTCATTGCTTTATGTCGGCTTTATGAACAATGGCGTCGCGTCATCACTAAATATGTGCCACCCTTTTCAAAACGAATGAATAGGGAATTATTAAATTTTATTAAAGATAATCGTGTAGTTATTTCGGACAGACAATAGTATTTCGTTGGTGTTGTTATATCTCGTAACTACGGCTTGAATCAAACCGTAGTTACGAGATTTGATAATAAGACCGACAGTTTATCAATACATAACGCTAAACACATGCTATTTTTAGCTCAAAATTCATTGCCATTTTAAGGTGTTCAAAATTTCAAGGCGCTGCAGATAACATAATGGATGATACTGAAAATAGGATGTGTGTGTAATATGGTACAAAAATATTGAGACTAAAAGAGGTTTTACTAATCATCAACAATTTCTCCTTTTTGTCTCAATGTTTTTCCAAATGCTTTCTATTCGGTAAGTCATTACTGTATCGTGTCAAAATCCAATAATGATTCTTCAAAAGGTTAACGAGCCCATTTTGTCTTGATATGATCAATAAATATTCCGTCGACCCAGTGGTTAAATCCATACGCGTGCGGGTCACACGTGCATACATGCAGTTTTCTGCATCTTTTGACATGATATATTATGTCGTTAAGGGTTGTTATTTAACAAATAATACATGGCATTGCGGGCGATATGCAAGTTTATAGACTGGTCTGTAGGGCCAAAGATGTTATATGGACCGAAGCGAAGCTGAGGTCCATATAACATCTGAGGTCCGACAGACCAGTCCATAAACTTGCATATCGCCCGAAATGCCATGTATTATTTGTTATATTATACCGAATCCAAATTATCCAACATGAAAAAAATAAGAAACAGACAAGACATTTTTTCAATGGTTTTAAGCAAATTCAATACGTTTTTATGAATATAGATATCTAATTGCATTAAACATGTCATTAAAAAAAAAAAAAAAAAAGGCACGTTGATATTGACTAGGACCTGGGCATGGGGTCAGTATGGTATTTGAGAGTCAGACCAATATGGAACAAGATCAGCCTGCATCAAAACACAGTCTGATCAGAATCCATTTTGTTCTCAAGTAGCAGCTTCATAACATGTTGCAAATTTCTTTAGAAATTTTTATACAAATATGAACATTAGGCTGCATTATAATGCAGCTTTATACACACATGTTTGTGTCAAATAGCTGTTATAACATTTTCCCTTTTGGTGACCCCTATCCCTTTCACAAACACGACAAGGTTTTGGGGTTTCTAGAAGAAAGGCTTTGGAAAACATTTAGGAAAAAGAAGAAAATGCTAGTAATAATTAACCATTTTCTTCTTTTGCCTCATTTTTTTCTGTGTCATGTTGTATGCAGACACTTTCCTTACCAACTTTCAATTTTTTACCTGCAACATCTTTCAAATGGGAGCACTCTTAAAAAATAAAAAAGAAAGAAAGAAATTAAAGAAAACTGGTGACCAGCAATTTCTCCTCTTTCCTTAATGTTTTCTAAATTCTCATCTTCAGACTTATATCATTTCCCAAACAAGAGCTAGTTTAGACATAAATCTCTATTAGAAGAGGCTTGGGGAAATATTTAAGCAAATGATAAAAAAATGTTATACAGAAATTTTCTCCTTTTGCCTAAATATTTTCTGCGCAAACGCTGACTAAGACGAATGACGTCATAAGCGTGCGAATTACCTCATCGTAAAAAATACACGACGTGCGCCGGTCAATATACTGATTTATCGGCCCGGAGGCCCGGGCGATATACTGATTTATGGACCGGCCGCCGTTACAATGAAAATAGAAGGAATTAGTGTCGATGAGGTATAATATTAAAGATTATCAGACAAGCAAGAGGGTTCAATTGAATATGTATGATTTGACAACTTCTTGATTCCTGTGCATTTTCTTCAGACTTTAATTATTCTTTAGTTCGGTCTTGAAGAAACAGAAATGGTGTCTTGTAAAAGGGTTAAATTCAAAGCTCTCTCTACGTCTAGAATTATTCGCCCTAATGCATAATTCTCCAGCGGTGCTATAAACCAAGTTTTAATGCAGAAGAATGAGATTGCAGTGTAACATGGAGAAAATTGATCTGGTAGACGACTGAACCCTCATATCACATCTCCTATATTTGAGACACGTTATAAGAAAAGGAATCAAGCACATGTATACGTTATTAATTCAATATGTAAATAGTTATTTTTTTAAAAAAGAATCTTGAATTTTCTTTAAAAAAAAGTTGTACACTTTCCAACACTTTCAAGAGAGTTCCATGACATGTAAATAATTCTATCAATTAAATACGCAAATCTACAGTTGGCATGTAACTAATTTTACAGATAAAGGGACGAAGTATATTCTTTTGATTTCCTTTAAAGAATCAAAATAAGATAGGCCGAAGTGTTATATTAAGCATTTAGTTCATTTCAGAGCTACATAATATTTTTATGGTGTGATAAAGAGTGTCTGAAATTGGCATTTTCATTTAAAACCCTATGTTGTGATTTTCTTATCTATATCATTGAAAATAATGTCCTAAAAGGAAGGATAAAATAATTTTCGCCACGTGTGTGCGTTTTGATTGCAAAGAGCAAAGGAATGAAAATCAATAGAAAGGAAACTGTTTCTCTGTCGTCCTTTTGATGTGCATCGATGCAATTACAATGCGCGTGCATGCGTGCATATGACGACACAACGCCTTTATTTGCTAGGAAAACCTCGGTGAATTAGTGAACGCATGGCAAACTGACTCAGACTGGGTATGGCGAAGTACGCACACGAATTTGTATGGATCTGACTTCTTTAACCCATTACCAGGTCTACAGCAAAGTTTTTATGCTGGTCTTAATTCGAAGATGTTGCATATGCAAATTTCACGTGAATTGATTTTAAGATCTGTTGGCCTTTTTAAGTAAGAAACATAGCGGGAAATACAGAAATTGTTTTTTACAAGCAATTTCTTCATTGTCCACAATGTTTTTCAAAGCATTTATCTTTTGGTAAACCAAAAAGAGAGTGGGCATGGGTTAATAAGAAGTAATGTATAAAACCATTTTAGGCGTCTTGAGGTCTATGAACGTCAAATAAGGCTGTAGAATCAGTCTGAAATATCAGATAAATGGTCGCATGCTTGACTTGGTGGCAGTGGATAGTTTCTCAGATTATAAATACATGTACTAGCATTTGCTTGGTATCATTCCATCATGATTCAACCGATTACAGGGATATTCCATGTCTCATTGGAGTTGTACAAAGCTTCAAACAATGACTGTCATTCCGGTCAGTGTGTAAGTCTTTATATAATAACAATTAGCGAAACGTTGAGCTTGTCTTACTGGTTGAACTAATGAGGGTCAAGGAACATTACGATCATGGATGAAATAATGGTGGTAACTTAGATTCCGATATACCGAGTTGGCATTAGTCACGTAGGAGAATCACGTTACACAATAAATGAAGAGAATATGCAATAATTCTGTAAATACTTGACCAATTTGAATTCGTTTTAAGCAAAGAAGGTGGAAATACTACAGCGATTAGACGGGTGTTGAAGATTTTTTTCAAAAAACACCAGCTGTTATACTGTTAAAAAGTTATTGACAACAAACCTAAATGTTGGTTGGTCTTCAATAACGGTTTTATCAGCTAGTTTTTAAAATATCAATCTCATTCAACGAATCCCTGATGTTTAACCAACCTTCTCTGCTTCAACTATTTTTCGAATCCTGTTTTTCTTCAAATCGGTCACATATTAAGAGAAATATCGAAAGAAATGTTTAAACTGTTGTGTCACGTGATTCCCCACCGTGATTAGTGGAGAGTTTCTCACCACTTATGACGTGTCCGCAGACTGTGTCACTACTTTATTATATAAATACATAAATACATAATAATATTCCGAGAAACCAACGACTCTGCGAATTATGCACCTCCAACGAAATAGAAGACGAGTATCATTTTACACTACAATGCACCTTTTACTCTGACATTCGAACAAAATTTTTACCCAAATATTTCTACAAAAAACCTAGCATGTTTAAATTCATTGAGCTCCTTAACACTAGACAAAAATCTTTATTACTCAAACTGACATCTTTTTTGAAAAATGCTTTCGAACTGAGACAAAATTATTACCTTATGCCATAATACCACGTATTCTGTAAGTTACTCTCACGTATTTTTGTTTTTCTGCTTTTTTGTATTCCTTGTGTAAGAAATGCTGTTCATTTCAGATATTGTAATACTTTTGTTGTTCTGTCATGTACCATGATTGTCATTTCCTTGTCATGCATGTTCTATTATTATGTTGTGACTATGAGCCTATGTGCTTAATGTCGTAATAAAGAAATGTTCTGTTTTATTGATTTATAATTCTCTGATGGCGGTCTAGACTGGGTAACCTTTACCGAGAACACACCATTTAGTATGGGGCCGTGGTCACCAACATCAATATCATCGTTTTTCAAAGAAAACCTCGTTACTGCAAATTGTTTAAAACTGCAGTTACTAGGTTTTTGTTGAAAAGCAGAGATTTCTAAATCGGTTTTCTTGTTGAAAATTACATTACAAGCCATCTGATTGGACGAGACGTATGTCTCGGCCAATCAGATTGATTGTTGTGTAAGTTTGAACGTATAATGCGACTAAGACCTATCGGTAAATGTTACCCCATATCAAAATTAAAAAATGCGTCCCATGACAAAATATATGTTTACGGAAATACGAATCATAGATTTGTCAATGTCATGCATTAAAGAGACTATAGCTTTGGTAAATTAAAGTGTTGTCTGGATATCCTCACTGCATATCTTTCATAGAGACGCCAAATAAATGTGCATGTGCATTGGAAAAAATAATCTTTTCCCCAAACCACAAAGAAATTAAAAACCTAAAATGTATTTCATGGTTTCTAAAGGAAAATCGTGGTAGATCTATGCTATAGACCCGCAAGTCCAATTCTGAAGAAACGACTGCAAATAACAGCTTTGCTGTAAAACGTATAAAGCAACAATCAAAAAGATTATTTTCAAATTAGTGCTTGCAAAAAACGTTAGGCTTACTTCATTCCTTTTTCATGTTCTCAAAATGACAGCTTTACTTTGTCACGGGACTATTAAAATACTCGTTTCCATGGTAACAGAGATATTTTCAGAAATTATCGATGTAGTCGCTGTATGCAATTTGCAGAAGCAATGCAAGATTTTCGCACTTATTTTAATGTATGATTACAGCATCTCAATGTCTGAATGTGCACTTGCTTTCACCTTTTGTAAGCTAATACATTGGAAGGTGTCAATGGATAATATTATTCTTAAATGCTACAAAGACAATGCCACGTCCAATCATAAGGAGTGAACTTTAACTCAGAAAAATATAACTAAAGAAGATTTAGAATTGCTTAGAAAAATCATGCCATATGCAGAATTCAGAGCTACAAACAAGTTCAAAATAAAATATTTCGTTTACTGTTCACCAAACCCTCTCATCGAGACGATTCAAAGTACCACAACATAGAGTTTGGAATTAAATAAAGATAGAATTGGTGCTCCTGTACAATACATTGTTTAGCCAGTTCCCACACAATAGCGCCTTTTGACGCCTCGCAAGATATCGTTTTTTGGAGTCAATGTGGAAAAAAATCGTGACAATTTTGCCTTCCCCAAAATGTTTGCTTTGAATTATCGTCTGCAACATCTTCTAATTTGGACCTTTCTAAAAGTTTGCTGTCTGATTTTGGTTCATTGCTGTGTAAAATTGATGGTACAATATGTCGCTTTTCAACAGTAACCTCGTAGCTGCAGCTTGGTATAAGCTGCAGTTACGATGTTTTTGTTGAAAATCAGCAAAGTATTGAGTTTTGATGACGGGGTCTGGCGCACTTTCTCGCTCAATATTGGGTTCAGGATGTCGCTGATATTCTACAAAAAACTCGTAACTGCAGCTTGTTTAAAGCTACAGTTACGAGGTTTTTGTTGAAAAGCGACTTTGTATTTCGTTACAAATCTATTTTATATTCTGGTTTTCTGACTATATCGGAATTTACGACTTCGTCTTTTAGTAGAATTCCAGACGTTTCTTTGTTCTACATGTCTTTTACCAATAATCTGCTTTTGAGTTTGATTCTTTGTTTTTAGTCACGTGGGGGCAGAAACTTACGAAAACGTCTTTTGAACACTTTTGTTCCATTGTAAACAAATTTTGTTTTTTGTGCTTTCCACAACAACCAACAGTTAAAAGACCCAGTTATAGAAATCTTTGGAACAAGGAACAAAAGGAAATAAACAATGTAACACGACCTCAATTGTCTATAGTCCAGATACGATCATAACCCTTTCCCAAACAAGACCTGGTTTTGACGCCCCTCATAGAAAAGGCCTGGGAAAACATTGAAACAAAAGAAGAAACTGCTGATAACCAGCAGTTTCTCCTTTTGTTTCAATATTTTCTATGTCATATTTTACACAAATCCTATCTTTAATAACATCAATTTTGTCATTTGTGTCAGTTTTTGAAGTGGATCCCCCTAAAATTTTGTCGTTTGGGAAAGGGTTAAATATGGCACATTTTGACGACCATACAAAATGTTGCTTTTACGTCAATGACTTTTATCAGACATTAACAGATCTACCACACCCAACAAATCCCAGACCCCGGTTTCTCGAGAAAAAAAACTTAAGTATATACTCATGAGTTCATGCTCAGCTTCAATTGAATACTAATCAACGTTGACTGGTATTCAATTGAGGTTCATGTGGATTTCGTGTGATTTGAGCACGGTGCTCAGATTTGAGTCTGAGAACGTACTTAAGTTTGTTTGTTGTTTTTTTTTTTTTTTCGAGAATCCGGGGCCTAGTGTTTTACCGTCTTCTCCGCTTCAAACCCTTTTCATATCGGCTGTGCATGGACATGAGTAATAAATTATATGGAAATGTGTCATGTGATTCTCCACCGTGTATCTGATGTGATATCAACATCTGTAAATGTCTGTAAAACCCAACAGATCGAGTAATATTGCTACATAAATAAACTGTAAGTGGCAAAATATGTCAAAACAGGTGCAACCTTTCAAAGTTATCCTAATAACATATTTTGGGTAATTTCATATCATATGGATTATATTTCATGCTGTAAAAAGTTTGTTGAACATGACCTTGATAGCAGGCTTGCACATTCCATTAAATTACAAATCGTCGCTCTTCGACGAAAACTTCGTACCTGCAGCTTGTTTTAAGCTGAAGATACGAGGTTTTCGTTGAAAGGCAGCGAAATACCGGTTATTGAGATTGAAGCTTAAAAATGGAACTTATGGTAGATCTATTTGAGACAAATGTGGATCCAGATCAGTCTGTGCCTGCACATAATCTGATCAAGACCCATGCTCTTGTCTTGCATTTTTTCCATTACTATGAAAAACAAGTGTATGTATAAGACCCTGGTCCGACATCAACAAGGCAGGAGCTGTTCTTGACACATGTTGGTCATATATGTCATAAGTACCGTTTTGCCAGATTCCATCATATTATGATTTTAAATGTAATACATCGTGGCCTTTCAACAAAAAACCTCGTAATTGCAGCTTGTTTTAAGCTGCAGTTACGAGGTTTTTGTTGAAAAGGAGCAACATAAATGTACACGTTTATAATTAGTATATTGCTCGCATTATTGAACCATCGTATAAAAACATGTTAGTAGAATTTCATACCGACGAATCAAAACATTCAAAGCATTAATGAATTCTTATTCACAATAAAAATACATGTTTCAAATTAAGAATTAAATTAAGAATGATCCCTCTAATACGCATAATGTCATACAACTGGCGTTTTGGAGAATGTTTTCATATTTAATATAATTTAATGTCTTGCTCAGATTAAAGAGCTCCACTTTGTCATAAAATAAAATTGGCACAACACTTCAGACATAGACGGGTGCAATAAAGCATCGTGCACATTGTCTGGATTTATTGAATTGTTTTGATATTTCTATTCTACATTTGCCCACGTTACATGTAAGCTGGCCAAGATAAGGGATAATGCTCTTAATGCATAAGGGATATGATAAGGGATACAGCAAGTTCCATTGTCTGGTGTCAGACTCTGAATATTTATGTTGTGTGAAAAAGAATAAAGGCATGCAACGGTGAACAACCTTCAGAATTTTAGTGAATTATCTTGCCTTGGTCTGAATATTCAGATAAATAAGAGAGTCAGAGACTTGCAATTTCATTTTTTGACTTCAAAACTTCAAAATCTCTGTTTACCAGACTGTCAAAAGTCTACGAATTCCCCAATATTACCTTGTTTGAAGACTCTTAGCAAACAAACGTTGGAAATTTTGTTTTGAAAAATGGCGGAAATGTTGATCAACAGTTTTTATACGCCGCCGGAGGCGGACGTATATTGGCGTCATCTTCTCCGTCTGTCCGTCCGTCCATCCGTCCGTCCGTCCATCCGTCCATCCGTCCATCCGTCCGTACGTACGTCCACTTTTCTTGTCAACGCAACTCCTCCTAAGTTTCTGGCTGGATCTTATTGAAACTTGGTCAATGTTATCACCTCAATTGGTAGATGTGCATGAAGGAAGGATTTTATGGTTCGTCGATTTTTGCCTGAGTTACGCCCCTTAAAAACTTAGTCTCTGGGGCTTATTGAAATTGCAGCCTTGTCAACGCAACTCCTCCTAAGTTTCTGGCTGGATCTTCTTGAAACTTGGTCAATGTTATCACCTCAATTGGTAGATGTGCATGAAGGAAGGATTTTATGGTTCGTTGATTTTTGCCTGAGTTATGCCCCTTAAAAACTTAGTCTCTGGGGCTTATTGAAATTGCAGCCTTGTCAACGCAACTCCTCCTAAGTTTCTGGCTGGATCTTCTTGAAACTTGGTCAATGTTATCACCTCAATTGGTAGATGTGCATGAAGGAAGGATTTTATGGTTCGTCGATTTTTGCCTGAGTTATGCCCCTTAAAAACTTAGTCTCTGGGGCTTATTGAAATTGCAGGCTTGTCAACACAACTCCTCCTAAGTTTCTGGCTGGATCTTAATGAAACTTGGTGGATGTTATCACCTCAATTGGTAGATGTGCATGAAGGAAGGATTTCATGGTTCATTGATTTTTGCCAGAATTATGCCCCCTTCAATCTTAGTCTCTGGGGCTTAATGATATTTCAGCCTCGTGATAGAAATTCCTTCCAGGTTTTTCACTGGATATTTATAAAAACCTTTTTGTGAACACAATTTTTTAAAGGTTTTTCAGTGAATATTTATAAATCCTTGTCAATGTCATTTTTTTGTCTCAAGTTTTATAAGTGGCGGCGTATATTGTGACGATGGCACTCTTGTTTTCCTTTCATTTGCATCATTTCTATGTTAAAGCATTCTAACATTCAGTATTGGACACTTTTGGAAGCATGTGTCTCCTTCGAAGTTTGCCTCATCTGTTGAAAGCATCATCGCCATAAATGAAATCAAACCTTGTGATACGCCCGTTGTTTACAATCTATAGCAATGGTATATGTATGTTTATTTCCAAACGTACCACTGACCGAGGTTAGATGGTTCATTGCCACGAACGTTTTAGGCAGGATCTGGGAAAATGTCCCTTATGGTTTTTGAGCCCAACATGGTTCCAGATAAGACTGCGTGTACACGCAGTCTGGTCAGGAACCATGTTGTTCTCCAATAGCTTCTTCGTGACCTTAAGCAATCATAAGAGAGCAGCATGGATCCCTGCCGGAATAGACTTAGCCTATGTTGAATGGCTGTCTCAAATGCTTAAAGAGACCCTTTTCCAGATCCTGATTCATTTCTAAAACAGATAACACGAAGCTCGATCTGACTGTATGTACATGTATACGCCAACAGCAAAATCGCCAGCGTATTGATTGTTTGAGCTAAAGGAGACCAACATGGATCTTGATCAGATTGCGTGTAAACGCAGGCTGATCAAGATCCATGCTGGTCTCAATTATACCAAAAGACGCAGTTGTCAGATTCCAAACTCACAATTCTGCGTGTTGGTCTAAAAGACAAAGAAGAAATAGTTTTCAAAGATTCCAAACTCATAATTCTCTTTCTTTACTTCCAGGTGTTCTAGTAACCGGGGCCAGTGGGTTTATTGCAACACACATTATCAAACAGTTATTAGAGGAAGGTTATTCTGTCAGAGGTACCGTCGGGGCGCTATCCGACGAGGAGAAAGTAAAGAAGCTTAACGAGCTCTGCCCGGACTCCGAGAATAAACTCGAGCTTGTGGAGGCTGATCTGGCTAAACCAGAATCATGGGAACCGTAAGTTAAACTCTTTTAAAAATTATGTTATACGCAATATAATCAGGGCCGATCGAAAACACTCATGGGGCAACATCACTGGTGGTGAACTAAAACAATTTTTACTACAACAAGGTATAGATATTTTGCGTTTAAATGTAAGTTTAAAGATTTTTTTCTAATGACAATGAACTTGTTCTAAAAACAGACTGGGTTTACCGTTTTGTATTGACAAACTGTCGGTGTTGTTGTAAAATTTCGTAACTACGGCTTCGACAAAGCCGTAGTTACGATATTTTATAACAACACCGACGGAATGCATTGATCGCGAAAAAACGTCCCTCGCTTTGGCCGAGTTCCCGACCAGTGAACATAATCAATGCTTATCCAATGGTACGTGTAGCATCGCGTAGTGGCCCGTTACCAGAATCTGTCAAGTTGGATTCTTGAAATCAAGTGTGTAGTAGACTTTCTTAGATGAGCAATATATCTATAGCCATATTGCGCCTTTGTTTTAGTATGCGCTTATTATAAGACAAAACTCGTTTGAATAAAGGGCATTGTGGTATAAATATGATTGACGTGGCTTTACATATTATGTCAGACAAGATGGAATTTTCAGACGAAATATGCCACAATAATAACAGAATTTGTTCAAATCTAAAATGCCAAACCAGCAAACTTCTGCGGCCCTGATCTTTTGTCTGGCGTGTTCTGCAATTTCAGTATAATGCATTTTCAGATCGATTAATATAAGAACGATAAAGAATATTCATTTTCGGGCGACGTCGTAATCATTCGACGGTAGAAAATTCCAACGCCGAATGTTCACGACGTCACCCAAATATTTCCAAAGACGCGTGGATCTCATTAGGGGTAGACTACCTTAATAACCATAAATGGATAAAAACACACACAATTATCGTCGTTTCTCTTCGAAAACCTCGTAACTGCAGCTGTAAACAAGCTGCAGTTACGAGGTTTTTGAAGAAATGCGACGATAAATTATGTGATCCATTATGAATTTTCAGCGCGGTAAAGGACATGACGTACGTAATGCACGTGGCGAGTCCTCAGCCGTCTAGCGCGGCACCGAAAGACGAGAATGAACTGATCACACCAGCTGTAGAGGGCACACAAGCCATACTGAAGGCATGTGTACAAGCCAAGTCGGTAAAGAAAGTAGTCCTGACTAGCTCGTCTGTAGCCGTCTGTTGTAAGTAGAGAGTCTTATTCAATCATTCCCACATATTGACGCTTTTTGACGCCCCAACAATCAAAGGCAAGGACGGATCTAGGGGTGGGGTCAGGGGGTCATGACCCCCCTGGGATTGGCCGAAAATTGAATTTTGACTATATAACTTTTTTTATAAGTGCCATCATTTGGGCCTTGACGCCCCCCCCCCCTGGAAAAAAATCCTGGATCCGCCCTTGTAAAGGCCATAGAAAACATTGTGGGAAATGAAGAAATTGCTTGTGGCAAGCAATTTCTTCATTTTCAATATTTTTTTCAATACAGAAAGACGAATAATATAAAAATCAATTTATTCAATATGGTGTCGTCTGTATTCTTTGAATTTGGAACAGTCTATATCTTTGCTATTAGGTTCATTTCCTACATTTTTGATATTGTTCATCTACACAGGAGATGAAATTTTCCAGAGATGGTAAGATGTTATTTCGAAGGCAAAGAAAACGTGATATCGCAGATATCGAGACATGTACATGTCAAATACAGCTTTGAAGCCGCAAGGTCTTTTTTACGTATATATTGTAGATCTATTAGATATTTCTAGAAAGAGACCTATATAATGTGTACCGCGGTATAGACTTTAAAACTTAATAATATACGTACGTATCCACAACAAAGCACACACGCCTTGTTGTTGCTTTTTGTGATTGGCAAGCGCTTTTTTCGTAAATCTTATAACCATACTTGGCGTTAAAGAAGGAAACCATGTTTTAAATTGCAATTCAGTACCCTCTTTTTGCAACGGAATTAATACTACAGACTGATAACATTATCATCGCTTTTTAACAAGAACTTCGTATTTGCAGCTTGTATTAAGCTGCAGTTAGGCGGTTTTTGTTGAAAAGCATCGATATCTGCAAGCAAGTTAATAATTATTGTACAATGCATACAACCCTCATACTGTATTCATTTGTAGACGGACAGCCTGACCCCAGTAAGACATACACAGAGGAAGATTGGATGGAGGCAGATAAACTTGACGGGTTTGGTAAAAGTAAAGTAATGGCGGAGAAGGCTGCATGGGACTATGTTAAAGAATTACCAGGTACGGACATGTTTGGTTTGTCTGGTTTCAGGCCCTGTATTTATGAGTATCTTTCTGTCGAAAAATCAAGAGAGACAATCATTCAGAAATAGAGTACATAGATCTATTAGCAAACATTCAGAAATAAAGTACACATATTTGCAAACATTCAGAAATAAAGTGCACATATCAACAAACATTCAGAAATAAAGCACACATATTTGCAAACATTCAGATAAAAAGGTCCACATATCAACACACACTCAGAAATAAAGTACACATAGCAACAAAAAAAAACAGAAATAAAGCACACATATTTGCAAACATTCAGAAATCAAGTACACATATTAACAAACATTCAGAAATAAATCACACATGTTTGCAAACATTCAGAAAAAAGGTTCACATATCAATACACACTCAGAAATAGAGTACACATAGCAACAAAAAAACAGAAATAAAGCACACATATTAACAAACATTCAGAAATTAAGTACACATATTAACAAACATTCAGAAATAAAGTATACATATTAACAAACATTCAGAAATAAAGTACATATATTTGCAAACATTCAGAAATAAAGCACTCATATTAACGAACATTCGGAAATAAGGTACACATGTATATCAAGAAACATTCAGAAATAAGGTACGCGTATTTTAACAAACATTTAGAAATAAAGTACACATATAAACAAACATTCAGAAATAAAGTACACATATCAACAAACATTCAGCAATAAAGTACACATATTTGCAAATGATCTTAGTCTAATGGTCGGTCATCTTCACAAGGCAGGAACGCTATCTCTAGTTATGATCCTTACGTACGGTCATTTTCGGAAGCGTTTCGACATTATGGGCGGATCTAGAGGCGGGGTCGGGGGGGTCAGGACCCCCCCCCCCCTGGGATTGGCCGAAAATTTGATTTTGACTATATGAATTAAGTGTAACGTTACATTTTTTTTACATTTTAAGCCATAATTTGAGCTTGGACCCCCCCCCCCCCCCCTGGAAAAATATTTTGGGCTTGGACCTCCTCCCCCCCCCCCCTGGAAAAAAATCCTGGATCCGCCCTTGGACATACACTGATGTCCAAAACAAGGCGTACTTTTGATGTCACTTTAGAGAATTAGGTATATGAAAATATCAAACCCCTAGTAATGAATGGCCCTGGTTTCTAGGTCAAATCATGCTAATAGTGGATGATGGAGGAATTTTCATGGACAAATATCGAAATCCCGGTGGCGGCGATAGTACATGTTTTTCCCATAAATGGCAATTAAAGCTACTCATAAAAATGCAGACAGAATGAGCATTATGTAACCTTAGCACGCGAGAAGTAACGAGTGAAGATTTGCGAAAAGGGGCTTTATAAATTGCATTTGAGACCAGCATGGATCCAGATCAGGACACCTTTAGTTCTCTAAACCCTTCTTAATGACCAGGCGCAACTGTAGGAGTGTATCAAGGGTTCTGATCAGTCTATATTTAGGCAAATTTTGATCTTATAACACGATAGTCTTAAATGATATCAGGATCCTTTTCTTTAAATATCCTGGCTCAAATTGTTGGATTCGTCGTCAATTTCCTGGTCAATTGTGAGCAAATGAATATGGCTATGTTGTCTTTTACTTGTAGAACTACTTTAAAGTTTCTTTTTTCTGAGCGAAATTCTTCAACAAGAGTTCCATTCTAAAATTTGGCCGATAAAGATATTTTGAAAATATCTGGGGGGAAAATAGGAATATAATTAGTTTGTAATTAATATACTAGGAAAAATATATTTTGGATAGGTTTTATCATATTTTCAACATTTTTTATCAAGCGTAAAGGCAAGATTTGGGCATAATTTACTTGTCTATAAAAGTGGGTACGTGTTACTGTCCTTTGTCTGCAGCATCTTCTTATCAGTCAAATTAAAACATACTGATGTTATATTCCTTATAAGGCCCCTTTAAAGTAGATTACAGGGTCTTATTGTCTCATTTTAACACAAAATCGACGTTTCATGGGCGTTTTGCCCCACATGGATCCATCAGGTGACATAAAAGTTTGATATATTCGCGAAAAGTCGGTCTTTTTTGCCAGTTTTTCTTTTGTAGACAACGAAATGTAAATGGATTTCGTCATATGTACCAACCTTAGTCATTCTTCGAGTTTAAAGGAATATTTTAGTACTTCTGAATACCTACTTATCCATACAAGGGGCAAAACGCCCACTATTTAGCCCTTGGAAGGGGCAAAACGCCCAGTCTGGGCGTTTTGCCCCAAAGCAGCATAGGCGTTTTGCCCCAAAGGGAGTGGGTGATTTAATTTGGTCAGAGAAAAAAATGTGTTGATATTTTTTTCTTTTTATTTTTTTGTGTAGGCGACCAATTGGACTTATAAATATAAAATGCATTTTGGTTGATTGAATACTCGGACTGAAATAAGATACACAAGAAAACCCATTACCCAAATATTAGATCAAACATATGCAAAATAAACAATTATTCGCATACTGATAATTGAATGACGTTTAGATGTAAAATTTCATGGGCATCTTTCTAAAAGAATACTTCAAGTGTAAAATCAAGACAAATATCAATTGACATAATGAGTGACGAAATAATAGGGTGGGCGTTTGACCCCACCTGGGCGTTTTGCCCCTCCTTACCCTAAATGTTTCAATGTAGGTTTTATTTTATCAAATCATCTTTTGCATTTACATTATTTTATTTTCTAGATGAAGACAAGATAGAACTAGCAGTAGTTAACCCAGCCTATGTGATGGGACCAGTAATTAACGGATCTCAATACCAAAGTATGGATGTAAGTAGTAATGTGGACTGGACCCAGGCCCTCTAATATAATTATGTGTTCATGTCTCTCGAAAAGTCAAGGCACGCAAACATTAGGAAAACGGTACAAATATTAACTTTCCTAGAACTGAAAAACATAGGTCCCGCATAAAGATCTAGTACAGTGCTGCTCTGATGATTTTAAGGTTTAACACAAAATCCAATGATGGCAAAATTATCAAAGAAACAGAAGGGCCATTATCTTGCTAACGATAGTCTATGGTAGGTATAGAGGAAGGGAGATAATTTCAATCATATTCAAGACTATTTACTTGATTGTCGCCCTTTGTTCATTGGAATATCGACACAATCGATTATTATTTACTACTTATATTGGAACTCATATTACCGGTACGATCTGACTTATGGTAAAAAATCATTCTTACATTTGTCCACAACTCAAATGCGAGTCAAATCTTTTCAGGTTGTAAAACGATTGTTAGAGAGAAGCATGATGTTCCTACCTAAAGTGAACTTTTCTGTTGTTGATGTTAGAGATGTAGCTGCAGCACACGTTAAAGCTATGACCATGTCGGAGGCGTCCGGTAAGTTAAAGCCGTTTCTCAAACAACGCATGATGTTAACCAATTACCAAACGACAAAATTATAGGATGGTTCAAATTGAAAGAAGTTGCAGACGACATTTCAATGTGATGAAATTTCGAAATTTTATAGCTTTTTGGGTAGAAAACATTGTGGGAAATGAAGAAATTGCTTGTCACAAGCAATTTTTTCATTTTCCACATTGTTTTCCAAAGCCGTTATAATGTGGAGAGTCAAAATGAGTCACTGTGTGGTATTGGGTTAAGAATCCTCCAACAAAGCTCATTGGAAAACATTTAGCGAATAGAAGACCATACTGAAGATCAGCAATGTCTTCTCTTTCTGAATCAAAAGTTGAAGTTTTTATTTCTTGTAATTATATAAAATCGGTAACTCCAAATTACTTCGTCCTATCAAATTCTAAAAATAAAATGTATGGTACTTTGTAAATACTTTGCTTTCAAAGAATTAATGTTTTCCAACCGTGAACGATTGATATTTTATGAAAAGCAGTCGTCGCCTATCAGCTTTACAGTAACAGTTGATCCGTTTATACATGTAATTGCTTTTCACCAGAAACCTCGTAACTGTAGCTTAAAACAAGCTGCAATAACGAGGTTTTCGATGAAAACCGACGAAATACAGAATGCTGATAGATATACTCTTTATTTTCCAGGAAAACGTCACCTTGTAGTCAATGAAAATATATGGCTTAAGGAAATCGCCGTTATACTAGCTAATGAGTTTAAAAGTCAAGGTAAGTCAAAATAACCTTTCGTGCTCTAAGATACAAACCCACAAGTCAATAAAAACATTATTTCGTCGCTTTTCAACGAAAACCTCGTAACT
Source organism: Fragum sueziense (assembly GCA_963680895.1). Taxonomy (NCBI): domain Eukaryota; kingdom Metazoa; phylum Mollusca; class Bivalvia; order Cardiida; family Cardiidae; genus Fragum; species Fragum sueziense. The sequence continues at coordinate 43,603,393 of OY804607.1, forward strand.
ACAGATTGTTTTAAGCTGCAGTTACGGAGTTTTTTGTTGAAAAGCGACTATATGAGAAAGTGATCAGATGTACCATGTATCGCAACATGCATTGTGAAATGGGAAAACATCAGAGTCTGAAAATGTTCTATTTGTGAAGAGTTTCTGTCATAGTCAACATGTGCAGCCTGTACAGACGAATTAGGATCGATACTTTTCGTACTTCTAGTAATATTGTCCCGTTTAACACTATAGATCACCCATTATGATTCAACTCGTGTAGGCTATTTTTAAGGTAAGTTTGGAGCGCGGTCATGTGACTTACAAGTTTTTTGTTTATATTGCGGCACAAAATGCCCATGCTTCAATTTTCATTAATTTTCTTAAGCGAAACATTCCTTTTTTGTGATGGTGAATGTCAAATGAAGTATTTTATTGCTCTAAATGTAAACATACGCCAGAAAATTTTAGATTTTTTTTAAAAAATATAGATATTTTTGTCATAATTAGGCTAAAACAGGGTGGGTGGGGTAAGATTAAGTCCAATATCTTTTTTATTTGCGTGGAAAGGTGTGCTGATTCTTTGTGTAAAAATAGCTTTTGGTGTTGTCTTCAAAATATCCAAAAACAAAAAAATACTCATTGGGTAATTTTTTGGCAAATTGGAAAACAGTTTTAAAATTTTCTAAAAAAATGTGATTTTTCAACTTTTCCCATACTTTTTTCCAGAATATGGTTTGTTTGTAAATATTTCTTTCAATCATTTCATCACATTTGTACATATATATTAAGTCTCTAAATTGATATTACATTTGAAATTATCAATTCAGAATAACTTGCTATATGACTTGGAAACATAAGTGTAATTTTGCGAAAATGGTCATTACTAGTCAAGGGCAGATAACTCTGACTCGAAAACGAGTCTGGAAAACTTACCCTGATTCTTTTATATTTTGTTCAGGAAATGTTACTTTACAACATATGTACAAATAAAAAAGTGCATTGGGCGGATAAAAAGTAACCCCCGAGTCCAAACTTACCTTAAAGAGTGTAATCGATAGTGCTTCTAAGCTTTCAAAGTAGTATGTTCCTATTATTTACACTTTTCAAAGCAGTTTATACTTGTACATATAAATACATGTACACATGAAATGGTATTCTTTAATCTACAAGCACGTATTTGTTTCATCTTTGCAGGTTACAACGTACCCACGACGAACTGCCCGAATGCTATGTTAAACATGATAGGAATCTTCAACAAGTCTGTCAAAATGATCATTCCACAATGTAATAAAGTCACCAAGTTTGATAACTCCAGAGTAAGTATCTTCAACAAGTCTGTCAAAATGATCATTCCACAATGTAACAAAGCCACCAAGTTTGATAACTCCAGAGTAAGTATTTTCAACCATCTGTCAAATAAATATGAAGACATAGAGATGATTAATAGGCCTTATGAAGCAAATGGATCTTGTAAAATAAAGGAATAAGTTCTATAAAAACATTATCGTTTATACAACAGACGTGTAACCAGGTTTGGTCATTACATACAGTAATAGAAATTTGTATAGAAAACAAATGAATCCATTAAATATTTATTCTACTATTCTTTTATTCGATTTTAACTTCAAACTTGATTTAAGAGTACTTCCTCGCCAACTTTGAAAATTATGAGTTCCAGATAAATATGACAAGAAAGGCGTTTTTCAAACTGCGTGTGAGTGTTTTATAACAAAATACCGTTGAACAGTACAGGTAAAGAGACACGTGAGGTAGACGTTTTAGCTAGTCTAATATAACACTCACAATACTGTTGTTGTTTTTTCCACAGATGAAGGACGTTCTAGGTGTAACCCCACGTGAGACCAAAGAGACCATCATTGACATGGCTTATAGTGTCATCGAAGCTGGCTTAGTGAAGAAATCAAAGAAATACAAGGTAAACAAAGCTTTTATTCGAAAACCTCGTTTCCTGAAGCTGATAACAAGCAGCAGTTACTAAAACGAAGAAAAGCGACTGTAAATTGGTACTAGATTATCTAATAAAGTTTATTAAAAAACGAAAAGAAAGAAAAGCGATGATACCGGTATACTACATTACATAAAGCCTATATATAATTAGTCACGTTCATAAACGTCATAACTACATTATTCAAGTCGTTGTTAAATGTTAAACGACATATCGTGAAAGAATCATTAAATAGGTCACTAAATAAGTGATATACATATGAGGCAGTCATGTTTCAAGATCATGTTGTGCCTTGATGCAGTCTGATCTTGATCCATGTAACTCTCATATGGTTGCTACCGATCATGAGGAAGCTATTGGCGAACAACATGGTTCCCGACAGAATGCATGTAGACTTAACCCTTTCCCAAACAAGACCTGGTTTTGACGTCCCTAATTGAAATGACTTTGGAAAACATTGAGACAAAAGAAGAAACTACTGATAACCAGCAGTTTCTCCTTTTGTCTCAATATTTTCTGTGCTATATTATTCACAAATTCTACCTTAAACAAGGTCCATTTGTCGTCTGCAGCAGCTTTTAAAATGAACATTTTGAAAATTTGCTGTTTGGGAAAAGGTTAAAAGCCTGAAGGGAACTTTTTCCAGATCCTGGTTCAATTGTATTATTTATCATTAACAGGGACCAGGAGGCGACCAGGCACCAGAGGAAGAAAAGAAAGAAGGAGAAACTGAAGAAGAAGAAAAACCAAAGGAAAATGGAGAAGTGAAGGAAGGGGAGAAAACCGAGGAAGGAGATGACGACTTGAAGAAAGAAGGCGAGGAAGAAAAGAAGGAAGAAGAAGTTAAGGAGGAAGAAAAAGACAACAAAGAAACAGAGAAGGAGGAAGAAGAGAAGAAAGAAGAAACTAAAGAAGTGACAGAAGAAAAGAAAGAAGAAGAAACCACGGAAACCAAACCTGAAGAAAAAGCCGAGGAGAAGGCGGAATAAATATTTGACAAAGTGCATGGACTTTCATGATATTCATGATACACATTATTATATGGTCGCTTGAACGGATTAACAATAGTGGTGTCTTTTTCACGTGAAACTCGGACGTTGACAGAGACAAGTTATTGTCGGTTTTCTGAAAGAAACGTCCTAACCACACCAAAAATTGTAGTAACCAGATTTTGAAAAATACACAGTGATAAAAACAAATATATAAATTAGAACTTCCAAAGACCATGTTTATGTGACGTTATATGTTTTTTGCTAGTAAAGCCCAACGGGCGTAATTTATTGAAAAGCGGCCATTAATGTCAGTCCGTTTAAGTTAGCATTCTGGATGACCATTTCATATTTGTTGATACTCATTTGTATTACATTTAATAAATACAGTAAAATTGGAAAACAAACATTTTTGTCAACATATAACTTTGGGAACAAATTTTGAAAACGTGTCTGTGTCACATCCGGTCGGTTTTTCGATACATTTCACCTATCGGAACAACTGGAACTCATTAACCGCGGCAACATTATTAGATAAATATATTTGTGTTCCATTGCTCCATGCGTTTCATTGGGTTGATCTTTGTATGGAAGATATTGGATCATCATCAATGTATTTGATTCACAATTCAATTAAGATTTTGTCTTTTATCGGGATCAAAATTATCACTTATGTTCATTATTTTAACTTCATTATTCTATATATGTGAACTAAGGGTTATATTTCGAATACTATTCAAATGCTACATGCACCAATAACAAGGTATTCAATATCAGCTCTCTGTCTTTGAAGGAACCAACAGTGTTGTCGGAATTCTTTAACTCTTTCCCAAACGACAAAATTTTAGGGTAATCCACTTCAAAAACTGCCACAAATGACAAAATTGATGTTATTAAAGATAGGATTTGTGTACAATATGGCTCAGAAAACATTGAGACAAAAGGAGAAACTGCTGGTTATCAGCAGTTTCTTCTTTTGTTTCAATGTTTTCCCAAGCCTTTTCTAATAGGGACGTCAAAACCAGGTCTTGTTTGGGAAAGGGTTAAATAAAAGTCCATAATTAATTGAGCTGATCTATAAATACATTTGAAGAATCTGATATAATCAACATGTACGAAGTTTTACAGAACTGCAACCGAGTGTTTTCAAGAGCCAATATCACTCATTCTTCGAAAACAAAACTAGGAACTGCCAGTGTACAAAATAAAGCCAGTAATTTTCCACATTGTAATAAGTGTTTCGTGTGTTCATTCTACGTCAAAAAACATTGAGTCCCGATCTGAAATTTGCCCTTATGACCTATGAGACGACCAGGGGCCCGTTTTACTAACGAACTTACGATTATTTTTTGCGTAATTACTTGTAACAACAAACTTGATTGGCCTAATCCGATTTTTCGTGCAATCAGATGCCTTGTTACACTGTTTTCACAACAACATGATCGTAAGATCGTTAGTAAAACGGGGCCCAGTGGTCTAGAACAACCTAGGCTTACGTAGAGATATCTACATGCCCGTCTCAGACAAAAGTAGGAAGGGTTCCGTTTTCAGATTCAATCTCATTTCATACATTACACCATTTTACGTTTGTCTTTGGTTATTTATGTTGATAAGACAAGTGTGCAAGTGTGCAGATTTATTGTTCATCTTAAACTGTGTGCATGTTTAAATGAGAATGCGTAAAAGGGTAGAAAGTATGAAACGTGTGAATGAAAGGGTGTGATACGAGTAAGAGTGTTCACAATGGTTAATCCCGTGACTCAGAATTTCAGAAAATCGTCAATATATTTGTTAATACCGTGACCAAATTGAATTGGGTTTAAAGCAGAGAAGGTTGGTACATGCCAGGAATAAACTTTACGTGATGGATTATTGAAAAATCAACTGATAGAAATCAAAGATCAACCAAAAGTTTGGCGGGTCTGTAATATCTTTTTATCAGCTGATTTTCCAAAAGTCCACCACTACCACGGCCATCTGATGCATGAACAACGTGGGCGTGGTGGACTTTTATAATATCAAATGATAAAAAAAGTTACTGAAGATCAACAAAAATTTTGGTTGGTCTTCAATACCTTTTTTATCAGTTGATTTTTTAACTATGTCCATCTTTTAATGTGTGACGTCTGTCCACCTTCTCTGCTTCAAGCCAAATTCACATTCGTCCCGTATTAAAAAAATATTGAATATTTTCTGAAATAGTTGTATCACGTGATTATCCACCGCGGTGATATTGATTGAAGATTTATATGTGTGAATAAATGAGTTTTCAGTTCTCTGAAGAACTGTGTGAAAATGTTTTTCGTGTGTAACATATTATAATTATAAGCATTTCTTTGCACATTTTCAATGCATTTTGACATAATTCCATGTACGTCGTACTTTTAAACCAATCAATAATCTATGAAATAACTACTGATACCTTTTATCTTATATCATTAACTGCTGCAAAAGGGAAAGTCGATGTTGTTAGAAGTTTTTGTTATTACAATTCTAAATAAAGATTTCATAAATGATATTTTCGATCGTAACTAACAATATCCGTTAACTGTAAACTGTTGGCTTTCTGCTACATTTTGTCAACAATATCATATTTTGGTTAAGAAGCAAGAATCATTTCATCAATTGCATCTCTGTGTATAGTACGGTATCGTTTGTAACATTTTAGTACATTTTATCTAATACTCGTTCATGTTATTCGCTTGCAATCTTTTCGAGTAGTTGCTATAGTAATAGTTGCTATGGATACAGTTGCTATGGTGATTGTTGCTATAGAAATGACAAAAAACAGCCTTGTCAACTGTGCTCTCAAGGTGTTTAATTTGTACATTTTTTTTTCTTTTTGTAATTTTTGTACAGTGTATTTTGTATATAAATTCACTATGCTATATACTCTTTTTCTGTATTTCTTTTACAGAATGTATTTTCTATACGTTTGCTTTTACAAGTGTATTTTTGTAGTCATTTTGACCAAATTTTCTCAGACCAAGACCATCAACAATCCAAGTCAATGTTAAGCATTCATTCCATTGCAATACTCCAATGAGCTAGATAGAGATTCTGCAAATCACAAAGTGTTGTTTCTGACCAAAAATCGTGACTCCAGCTTGTTTAAAGCTGTAGTTACCAGGTTTTCGTTAAGAAGCGCCGAAATAATATATTGGTGTCGAACTGTAATGCAAATGGTTGTATTTTGCTTACTTTAATAGATGTTAATTTAATAACGATTCGTACGAGTTAAAGTCTTTTCAAATGAATATATAACTGAAAAATAACAACGATGAAAATGATAAAATAACAGCAGTGAGTTAAACATTTTTTTCGCAAGCTTTTCTATGCTAAATTACACAGTTTATATATCCATTAAAAAGAGTAAAATGACACATGTTTAGCCTTTGCGATTTCTTCCCTAAAATTGAAAAACAAATTTCATCAGCAAAAATGTCAGAAAATGAAACATGAGTGGTGTCGTTACAATTATTTTTTTCTTCATTCTCCTATAATGTTTATCGGATTTAACAATGTACTTGACGTGCCTATCTGCATTTAGCCTAATCTTGAAAATGGTCATACGTGTATAAGGAAAACACCACTATATAGTTGTTTTAGTTTAGAGCATTCATACATTATTTAGGATGGTTAGGATTTTAAGCTCAAAATAAAGAATCTGCTCAAGTGTTCATTTTTCACCTTCAACAAAAGGCATACAAAATACTATTGGCGAAACTTGTGTAGCCCTTTTCGCATTATCTCGAACGTGTGTACTTGTTCACGTTATTTTTAAAGATCAGACAACAAATATTCGAAGAAATACTCGAATTTGCTTTAAACAAATCAATTATCCCTTATCTACTGTTCTTTTTTCACAAAACTTTACCATTTCAATGGTAATACTTTTCATAACTTTTTTAATAAAATCTTCCCCGCACCTTTCGTTGAATGCTCTTATTTCGTTTTTAAAGGAGATTCGAACCAGATTAACGAAAACAGTCGTCAAGGGAATTTGTATTTATATTCTCTAGTCTATCCCATGTGCATTGGGTCAACACCTCTTTTCATTGTATTTGCTTATATTGTAATTGAAAGGGAAAACAAGACAGGTCATTTGAGATGGGATCACATTTCATTAGTATTTTAGTTACTACATGTATTACACTAACATTAGAATAATTCATATCTATGTCGACAAATAATAATAGAATCCTAATATAAACTTTTGGAGTATATTTTATTCTTAATGTTCCTGTGCGAAATAAAGTTATTATAAGTTGTTAGACGTGTAAGACGTTAATTCGTATGTTTACACTACCCTCGGTGCTTTGAATACGCGCGATATGGGGACCTGGGCCCGGTTTCTCGAACAAATTTAAGAACAAACTCATGTAAACATGCTCAACTTCAAAGGTATACCCTCCAATATTGAAGAGTCTTCCGTTGAAATTGAAGTGGATTTGAGCACAGTACTCAGATTTGAGCATGAAAACGTACTTAAGTATTTTTGAGAAACTTGGGCCTGCTGTTAAAAGAAATGTCTCTCTGTTGGAATCATGATCATACTATTGATATTTAACATTAATTTTTGTATCACTGTCAAGCTACCGAAACGATGCATAGACCAATCACGATATCATTACACATGTTTACATTTTTTACCCATGTAAACTATGGAAAATGGCGCTCATTATCTCAATACAATTTTGTATGTGTTGGTTCGAATCTTGCAGGTGCCAGACACCTGCAAGATTAGATCCATTACATGCAATATTACAGTTGTTTGGAGATCGATATTGTGATGTTTACTTCGGTAAATTGTAAACATGTTCCATAATATAGTCACTGGACTATAGGTTATTGTCATTGCTAGTATTCCAAAAGAACTAATTAATTTAGTTGACGTTAATTGTTTTCTCATTCCAATTGCCCTTCTTGTTATTCCTTTTCAAGTTTACTCAGCCTTGATATGTGTAAGCGCAATAAAAACAATGTACATGTCGCTTAAACTGCTTTAAAAATGTTATAATAAAGTGATAAACGTACTCATTTCTTTTTATTTTTTCTCCACCTCACCCCACCCAATGCCATATTTAGCGTGTCCAAACTACGGATCCTATAGTTCACTCATGATATCACGTCACATGTTGACAAAATTTACACGTGAACATCAAAACACCTAACTCCAAAGTACTGTCATTTTACATGTGATGGTTTGAATCTTGTAGGTGTCCCACACCTGTAAGATTCAAATCAACGCATGCAAAATTGTACTAGTATTATATTACGAACGTTTTTCTCCATAGTTTACATTAGAAATTATGTAAACATGTGTCATTGTATCGTGACTGGGCTATACGCTCCCAGTAGCAACAACAACAACAACAATCTGTTCAAATAGACAAACGGCAATGATAATATTCTCTATGCATTGTTTTTAAAGAAAGGCTTGGTTTCGAAGTCCTCAATAGATAGTTCATTGCAAAGAAATGGCCAGAGAAAATTCATTTTCGGGGGGTTTACCCTCAATGCTTTACAATGCTTTAATGCCTAAATAATCTGGATTTCGTAACATTAAATTTGTCGTCTGCAACACCGTTGACCAACGGTGTTGAAGACGACGAAATGTATGTTACGAAGTGTTGAACCAGTCTGTTTATACTATCGTTTCGGAAAGAACTAATCTAAAAGTGGCTTCCCAGCCTGTGGCTCTACAAAAGAAATGTCGTTAATTTTTTTACGTTTTAAGCTCTTACATCGATTAAAAAAGATTGCAAAACTTACCCGGTTTTTGTCCGAATCCCGTGGTGTTAGAGATACCGCAGCACGATACGCTTCCCAGGGTGCCCAAAACCGACGAAATGGGGTTTTTTCACCCCCAAATCAAATATTGTACCCCCAATTTTTGTAAGCAGCCTTCTTTGTTTCATATAGAGGGGGTACAAGTATGCTGTAAAATGACTGTTTTGACCCCAAGTTAAAAAGTCAGTGGGAACCCTGCTTCCTTTACAGAGCCTTTGGGTCTGTCTAGGTAATTTCCGTACTGTGTATAAGACTATGACGTTCTGTGATACTAAATCGGACATTCTTTTAATCTCCAAATGTTTTCACACTGATTTCATCAACAAAGGTAGACAAGTAAATTCATCTTAGAATAACTTTTTCGGCTTGGTCACACCTTATAATTTGAAAAGATAATGCAGAATATTTGTAGTCTACATAGGAATTGTCAAGGTGATGCCGCTGACGCAATGGGAACAACAATTTTTATCTGAACATAATCATGTTGCCAGACGGCAAAATGGATTAACATAATCCACGAATATTCGTCATGTTTAGATCCAGTATGTACAACTTCTTTCACAGACCATTGGATTCCGGAATTTTCACCGTGAACTTGCAAAACAATATGCCTCTATAATAAACATACACCGTGTTGCACAGCGGTCGTTCTTAGGGAATGGGTGTTGATACATGTAGGCTACATCTTGTTTCCGTCACAGGATATGTGTCACTCGTAACAATAGGGAACCACTGCGCTTTTGAAACTTCTCTTCCGTCAAAAAACCCGCTGTCCAAAAGTGTGTGTATTTACTACAGATGAATATTTTTTGAAGAATGTAAAACATCCCGAATTCAAGTGTCTATGTTGCAGAGTTGATCAGTCTTCATGCGTTACTCCTATCCAAGGGAGGCAACTTTATCTACTATTTTCAGTTTTTCTTTTACGAGTTATTTATCTTACCAATCAATTCACTACCATGATATATTACATTTTATAGTCTATCTGGGTAGAAACATTGTGTGAAATGAAGGAATTGCTTTCATTCTGACTTTCCACCAATTTCTTCATGGTAGGGAATCATGTCACCACACCCAGTATATCATCGGTGTTTTTCCAACTTCGTTGCTTCAATTATTTTTTCAATTCGGTCAGGTATGCTATTGTAGGTCTGTAAATAATGCCTACACTCCCTTTTTGGATTATTACTGGCGGGTAGACCCTAAATATTAACAAAATGCCTATTGTTTGAGATTTTTCATCATTATTGTTGTTCTTGTTGTTGTTGTTGTATCACATTATTTCCTGCTGTGTTCATAGTAGAAAGATTTGACCGAAGTTGGGAGATGGTAGATCTTTGCCAAACCCATTTCGAGGAACAGAATTTTAGGGTGCCCATGCTAGATATTTCAGCCACCAGAACAACATGGGGACACAGTCAGAGTTTGTGTCGCCTCGGTGTGAGGTGAGTCGCATTATCTATGGCCCCGAAATAAAGGAATTTAAACCCTTTCCCAAACAAGACCAGGTTTTGACGTCCCTAATAAAAAAGGCTTGGGAAAATATTGAAACAAAAGAAGAAACTTTTGATAATCAGCAGTTTCTCTTTTTGTCTCAATATTTTCTGTGCCATATTTCACACAAATCCGATCTTCAATAACATCCATTTTGCCATTTTTTAGAGTTTTTGAAGGGGATTGTCACATTAAGTTTTATGAGAAAGGGTTAATGTACTTAGTTAAGGCGAGACTACGCCCCTTTTTATCTGCCGTGTGGTTTAAATTGGCTGCTTTAATACATTTTCTGGTGGCTAGTAGTTTTAATTGTACATTATGTAAATTAGTTTGCTTGGGTTAAGTGTGCGAGTTGGGTGAGTAGATTTTACTAGTTGAGCGTGGTGCATGGGAATTGGGTGCTTGTAGTGAGTTTTCATCGTAGGGTTTTGTATAAAAACCCTGCGTTGAAATGACTCGTTGGGTAGACGATTTTTGGCTTTGTAGCTGGAATGTGAAGTTGAAATTGTGTGTGAGATTTGGATTCTTCTTGGGGTAAATACTTTTTAATTTACATTGATTTTATTGTTTAAATGTTTTTTATGTCTTTAGAATTTTGTGGCTTAAATGAGCAGCTTTTTGGTATATTGAATAATCGCAAACAACGCTGGAAAATGACAAATGGCTGTATAGTTAATTTCTCATTTTCCTGCACTGTTTTGGAATGGCGGGTGGCTAGGACTGGTTAAATCGGAGAACTATTACGTTGAATGTTTTGTCAGATTATCATTTAAAAGCCATGGTTAGTTAAATAAGCTATTTTTGTAACTATTTTCAAAGAAACAAACATTGTGATAATTTGTAATTAATCGTCTGCTTAGCAGTTCATATTTTGTAATTGCTAATGTTGTATTGTTCAAATGATATTTGGATAATGTCAAATACTGTAAAATTGTATCTTAATACAGTTCAGTACTTTGAATTGTTGTTTTGAGAAAACATTGTGAGAAAAGTTGTAAAGTATTGTATTGGTCAACGTTATGTAAATAGCTATAGTTTGAGAAAACATTGTGGGAAAAGACGTTAGCATATTGTTTTGGTCTATGTTTTGTAATAGCTTGGGTTTGAGAAAACATTGTGGGAAAAGATGCTAACATAATTTTTTGTCTTGAGATGTTTGTAAAACATGATGTTAAGTAGAGCCATAAGAGCTCTTATTAGGTAGTTGCTATAATATTTGTTATACTTCTATAGGTTGCTTGATGTTGCTTGTTGCTTGATGTTGCTTGAATGTTTGTAACAACCTACAATATATACCGATGTCGTATGGGCGTGTTTGGTGTGATGGCGGGAGACCTGACCGTGTGAGTGTATACGTGTAGTCCAGACCGAGAAACTTTGGAAGTATGTCGTGCCGGCGTCAGCGTCATCGGGAAAGGACGTTTGGGATGTGATGACCGGGGAACAACATAATAATATATAATAAACGGCTGGACAATCACATTATCTTGGTAGTATAGGCGCGGTCAGGCGACTGTTTAATCTAGAAAATTTGTGTTGTTGATGTTTTGGAAGAAAATTTAGTATTTTTTCAGTTGCATTAATTTATAAATCGTGTGAAGTAACGTGGACATTTTTGGGACATTAGACGTCAACCTAAAACATACAGTGATAGTGGACTCTCGTAATTCTTTAGGAACTTTATTGATTTTTGGTTTAACTTGTTTACATTCTGATAAATTGGTATTTGTTTATTTGGTTATGTAAATAAAATTTGGAAATGCACATCCTGACTCTTTACTGACCCGTATCCAAGCCAACCGCTCAGCCGTCTTGTGACATTTGGTGTCAGAAGTGGGGTTGTTTGGTTTGGATACACTGGCTAATCTGAGATTTTGAATTATTTCTTTAGTAAATTTGATAAATATTCTTTAGGTCATTTGTTTGATAAAAACTTAAACTTTTTGGTTGTTAATATTGACTAGGTTTATATTAAGTAATTTTCTTATAGTACTTTACATACTAGGGATTTTGATTGTCGTCTGTGTGGATCATTATTATAACATGTTGTATTTTTCTTTAAGCTAAACGTTAACAACGTTGTCAGGAGTCTACCCCATAGCCTGTCAGGGTTGTTCAATGTTTAGTTACTATTTTTCAGTTGTGTTTTGTTAAGCAACCCCAGGAGGAAATTTTTGGCGAGATTGGTGAGATTGGTTACATTTGTGATTTTGTTGTGAACCTACTTGGGTGGGGTATCCTTTTTCATACTGTAGGTATTGTTTATTTACATTTAGTTGTTGATTTTTGTCATGGCTGACATAACTAGGTTGGTTGAGGCTGGGAAGGCTTTTGGTTATGAGGGGGAGGAGCTGAGGGCTTTTGTAAAGGACGAACAGAATAGGTTGAGAGATGAGAGGGCTCAGGAAAGAGAGTTTATACGAGAGGAGGAGGAGAGAAGGGAGGTAAGAAGGCGAGAGGACGAGCTAGAAAAGAGAAAGTTTTTGGTGGAACAAGAGAGAGAGGCACGTGAACATGAGCTTAGGAAGATGGAATTGGCTAAGAAATGTGGTGTTTCTTTGGGACAGACAAACCCTAGGGGACCTAAGATTCCACCCTTTGACGAGGCACATGATGAGATAGATAGCTATCTGAAAAGGTTTGAGATCTATGCCACTGCACAGGGCTGGGACAAATCCCAGTGGGCTATGTATTTAATTGCTTTGCTTAAGGGGAGGGCTTTGGACGTGTATGCGTTAATGCCGGTCGAACAGTCAAATGATTTTGAATACTTGAAGAATGCTTTACTTCAGAGATATGATTTGTCGGAGGAGTCCTTTAAGCGTAAGTTTAGGAGCAGTAAGCCGAAGACAGGTGAGAGTTTCGCTCAGTTTAACACTAGGTTGCGTAGCTATTTCAGCAGATGGATTGAACTAGCAGAATTGGAGAAGGATTACGAAAGTTTGTTTGATTTTATGGTACGGGATCAATTTTTATTTATGTGTAACACAGATTTGAGAACGTTTCTCGCAGAGAAGAGATGCATGACATCGGACGAGATGGCACAGATGGCTGATTGGTATCGCAATGCCAGATTCACCTCGGCGGTAAGTTTAACAAAGCAGAGTAAGAAGCCAGTGCAGAATAAGTCGGAGAATAGGACCACGGGAAGTAATCAGTCAAATCAACCACTGGGTCAGTCTAAGGTAAAGGTTGAAGGTAGGAGATGCTTTAAATGCAATAGCACAAGTCATTTAGCTAATGAATGTACTAGTCCAGCACAATGTTATGTTTGTAATAGGAGCGGCCATATAGCGAGGGAATGTCCGAAAAGGCATAAGGTGGCTAGTATGCTAAGCAATGAGGAGGACGACAACGACGGGGACGCGGAAGGGCCACAGGAAGGGGCATTTACTTGTGGAGCATGTACCATCGTTACTGACACGGTAACAACGTCTACTGCACCTATGTCGTCGTGTGGAGAAGAGCCCGTGACGGTAAACCTTGTTTCAGGGGTGCAAAGTTCCATGCCCGTACTTAATGGTAAGGTAGATGGTAAGGTAGTTAGGGTGTTAAGGGATACAGGTTGCAGCGGTGTAGTTATACGTAGAAGTTTGGTACCAGTAGAGGCTTTCATAGGTGTGTTGCAGAAGATAAGGTTAGCTGATGGGTCGGTGATTAGTGTACCGATGGCAGAGGTCGAGATACAAACCCCATATTATACAGGAAAGGTAAGTGCTTGGTGCTTTGAGAACCCGTTGTATGACGTGATGATAGGAAATATTCCAGGAGCGTTAGATCCAGATAAGCCAGAACGGACGGAAATTGGGGCGGTTGAGACCAGACTTCAAGCTAAGGTAAGAACACAACCTTATAAAGGACTAAAGGTACCCGAAATTATTCGGAAGGAGGTTACGAGGGAAATGTTGGTTGTAGATCAGAAAAATGATTCTACCTTAAGAAAAATACGTGAATTAGTAATGAGTAAAGATAATGTGTCGGAGAGTGGTAAGGCTAGATATTTTGAGAAGAGTGGTATGATATTTAGAGAATTCAAGTCGTTGACTATAGCAAATGGACAAGTGTATACACAGTTGGTGGTACCAAAACCACATAGAGAGGTAGTTATGCGTTTAGCTCATGAGTCTATTTTGGGAGGACATTTAGGGACTAGGAAAACAGTTATGAGAGTTTTGTCTGAGTTTTTCTGGCCGGGTGTTCAGGCGGATACGAGACGATTCTGTCAGAGTTGTGACATTTGCCAGCGTACGACTCCCAAAGGGAAGACTGCTAAAGTACCGTTGCAGAAGATGCCTTTGATAGACGAGCCGTTTCAACGAGTTGCCGTGGATCTGATAGGTCCGATACATCCAGTTACGTCAAAAGGTAACCGTTATATTTTAACCCTGGTAGATTATGCAACTCGTTTTCCAGAGGCAGTACCATTACCGACAATAGAAACAGAGCGTGTGGCAGAGGCCTTAGTAGATATATTTTGTAGGGTTGGAGTTCCACGGGAGATGTTGAGTGACATGGGGACTCAGTTTGTGTCAGGTCTTATGTCTGAGGTGAGCCGTTTAGTATCTATGAGGCAGTTGACGACCACACCGTATCATCCCATGTGTAATGGTCTTGTGGAAAGATTTAACGGGACGTTGAAGCAAATGCTGAAGAGATTATGTAGCCAGAAACCGAAAGATTGGGATAAATATGTCAATGCAGCTTTGTTTGCTTATCGGGAGGTGCCGCAGGAGTCACTGGGTTTCTCACCGTTTGAGTTAGTGTATGGAAGACAGGTACGTGGGCCTATGACTATTTTGAAAGAACTTTGGTCGAATGAGAGTGTCGATCCTGAAGTGAAGTCTACCTACCAGTATGTGACTGACCTTCGCGAGAAACTGGAGATTACGTCACAATTAGCCAGAGACAATTTGCGGAAAGCTGCTAACAGGTATTGTAAGTATTACGATAGGAAGGCGAGGACTCGGACGATGAAGGTGGGCGAAAGAGTATTAGTTTTGTTACCAACAGATAACAATAAGCTTTTGATGCAGTGGAAGGGTCCATTCAAGATTGTTGAGAAGTTAGGAAACGTAGATTACAGGATAGAAATGAATGGTGTACTGAAAACGTTTCATGCAAATCTGCTTAAGTTATATGTAGACAGGAGTGTAGACAGTGTAGAAGGCGTAGGCAATGTAGGGTCGTTGGTCGTGATTGAATCAGAAGAAGAAAGTGACGCAGGTGATCAGGTATTATCAGGACCGGTTAATGTAAGGAAGGAGTGGCCAGATGATGTTTACATCTCGGACGAGCTGAATACCGTAGAAAGAGAACAAGTCAAGTCCCTGCTTAGGGAGCACGAAGATGTATTGTCAGATGTGCCGGGTCTAACACAGCTGTTAGAGCACAAGATAGTGACTAGCACGGAAACACCGGTAAGACTAAAACCTTTTCCATTACCATACGCAATGACAAAGATTGTCGAGGATGAGGTGCAGTCTATGCTAGATCAAGGGTTCATCGAACCATCAGATAGTCCGTACAGCTCACCATATCTATTGATTAAGAAAAAGGATGGTTCTAACAGATTTTGTATAGACATGCGAGCTTTGAATAATATCACGGTGTTTGATGCCGAGCCAATGCCTAACGCCGATGATATATTCGCAAAGTTGGCAGGTTGTAAGTATTTTTCGAAATTAGACTTGTCAAAAGGGTACTGGCAGATCCCGCTGGAGAAAAGTTCAAGAGCCAAGACAGCTTTCCAGACACCATTAGGTTTGTTTCATTTTGTGGTTATGCCTTTCGGTCTCGTGACAGCAGGTGCCACTTTCACGCGCATGATGCGCATGCTGCTAGAGAGATTAGAACATACAGACAATTTCATTGATGATATCATGATCTTTACCACTACGTTTTCGCAGCATATGGACACGCTCAGACAACTGCTTAAGCGTTTACGTATAGCGGGCCTCACAGCTAAACCTAGTAAGTGTTTTATTGCCTGCAAAGAGATAGATTGTTTAGGCCATATTGTAGGGGTTGATGGTATGTATCCTACGCCGAATAAGATTGAAGCAATCCAATCAGCGGATCGACCTACTACCAAAAGACAAGTGCGGTCTTTCTTAGGGTTAGTAGGATTTTACAGGAGATATGTCCCTAATTTTAGCCTGATAGCGTTACCACTGACCGATTTGACAAAGAAAGGTCAGCCAAATAAGGTATGTTGGGGTGATGCTCATGAGAAAGCCTTTTCTTCACTTAAGCAAGCACTAATGAAAAAAGCAATACTGAAATTGCCCGATTGTGCAAGGAGTTTCATCCTTCAGACTGATGCCTCAGAGGGTGGACTAGGCGCAGTTTTGTTACAAGAAGATGAGGACGGGAAGTTACCGGTGGCTTATGCTAGTAGGAAATTAAAAGGTGGGGAATTAAACTATTCCACAATAGAGAAAGAGTGTTTGGCAATTGTTTGGGCTATTCAGAAGTTTGGAAAGTATCTGTATGGGAAAAGTTTTGTTTTAGAGACTGATCATCAGCCATTGACTTACTTGTCAAGTATGAAAGGGTCCAATTCCAGGTTACTTAGGTGGTCTTTGAGTTTGCAGCCTTACAGGTTTACAATTGTTGCCATTAAAGGTAGTGATAATGTTGGGGCAGACTATTTGAGTCGCTTGTGATTTTTGGAGGGAATTATCTTCCTAAAACTTAATGTGGGAACAAAGTACTGCGTACTCTTTTGGTTGAGGGAGGTATGTCACATTAAGTTTTATGAGAAAGGGTTAATGTACTTAGTTAAGGCGAGACTACGCCCCTTTTTATCTGCCGTGTGGTTTAAATTGGCTGCTTTAATACATTTTCTGGTGGCTAGTAGTTTTAATTGTACATTATGTAAATTAGTTTGCTTGGGTTAAGTGTGCGAGTTGGGTGAGTAGATTTTACTAGTTGAGCGTGGTGCATGGGAATTGGGTGCTTGTAGTGAGTTTTCATCGTAGGGTTTTGTATAAAAACCCTGCGTTGAAATGACTCGTTGGGTAGACGATTTTTGGCTTTGTAGCTGGAATGTGAAGTTGAAATTGTGTGTGAGATTTGGATTCTTCTTGGGGTAAATACTTTTTAATTTACATTGATTTTATTGTTTAAATGTTTTTTATGTCTTTAGAATTTTGTGGCTTAAATGAGCAACTTTTTGGTATATTGAATAATCGCAAACAACGCTGGAAAATGACAAATGGCTGTATAGTTAATTTCTCATTTTCCTGCACTGTTTTGGAATGGCGGGTGGCTAGGACTGGTTAAATCGGAGAACTATTACGTTGAATGTTTTGTCAGATTATCATTTAAAAGCCATGGTTAGTTAAATAAGCTATTTTTGTAACTATTTTCAAAGAAACAAACATTGTGATAATTTGTAATTAATCGTCTGCTTAGCAGTTCATATTTTGTAATTGCTAATGTTGTATTGTTCAAATGATATTTGGATAATGTCAAATACTGTAAAATTGTATCTTAATACAGTTCAGTACTTTGAATTGTTGTTTTGAGAAAACATTGTGAGAAAAGTTGTAAAGTATTGTATTGGTCAACGTTATGTAAATAGCTATAGTTTGAGAAAACATTGTGGGAAAAGACGTTAGCATATTGTTTTGGTCTATGTTTTGTAATAGCTTGGGTTTGAGAAAACATTGTGGGAAAAGATGCTAACATAATTTTTTGTCTTGAGATGTTTGTAAAACATGATGTTAAGTAGAGCCATAAGAGCTCTTATTAGGTAGTTGCTATAATATTTGTTATACTTCTATAGGTTGCTTGATGTTGCTTGTTGCTTGATGTTGCTTGAATGTTTGTAACAACCTACAATATATACCGATGTCGTATGGGCGTGTTTGGTGTGATGGCGGGAGACCTGACCGTGTGAGTGTATACGTGTAGTCCAGACCGAGAAACTTTGGAAGTATGTCGTGCCGGCGTCAGCGTCATCGGGAAAGGACGTTTGGGATGTGATGACCGGGGAACAACATAATAATATATAATAAACGGCTGGACAATCACATTATCTTGGTAGTATAGGCGCGGTCAGGCGACTGTTTAATCTAGAAAATTTGTGTTGTTGATGTTTTGGAAGAAAATTTAGTATTTTTTCAGTTGCATTAATTTATAAATCGTGTGAAGTAACGTGGACATTTTTGGGACATTAGACGTCAACCTAAAACATACAGTGATAGTGGACTCTCGTAATTCTTTAGGAACTTTATTGATTTTTGGTTTAACTTGTTTACATTCTGATAAATTGGTATTTGTTTATTTGGTTATGTAAATAAAATTTGGAAATGCACATCCTGACTCTTTACTGACCCGTATCCAAGCCAACCGCTCAGCCGTCTTGTGACAGGGATCACCCTAAAATTTTGTCGTTTGGGAAAGGGTTAGGCAAGTTTTTCACTTTCTATCGAGGATAAGTTTCCTATAGATCTAATTTTTATATGAAGAAAAAATAATTAATTTGATAATGGGTACTTGTTGTATGTAGGCCTAAAGAAAGTTGCCGACTTGATTTAGAAGAACTAGATCTAGATTGGCCTAGATCTATATGAACTTTAATCGATTTTTCCTTGTTTTAGAATTAGGGCCTATCTACCCAAACAGGTTGAACAATTCAAAGGATATTAATTTCCTTGAATGCAGTTTTTACTCGTATGAAGCCTAGATGCTCTACAACCTAGCATGGGTCTCTTTAAACTTAGTAACCCACAGGCACTACCAGACGGCAAAATATTAGGCTGGTCGAATTTCAGTGATGTTGCAGACGATAACTTCAGATTAACCCTTTCCCAAACGGCAAAATTTTAAGGTGATCCACTTCAAAAACTGCCACAAATGAGAGAAGCAATTAAAGTAAGAATTTGTGTAAAATATGGCATGGAAAATATTGAGACAAAAGGAGAAACTGCTGGTTATCAGCAGTTTCTTCTTTTGTTTCAATGTTTTCCCAAGCCTTTTCTATTAGGGACGTCAAAACCAGGTCTTGTTTGGGACATGGTTAAACTTAGTAACCCACAGGCACTACCAGACGACACAGTATTAGTCTGGTCGAAATTCAGTGATGTTGCAGACGATAATTTCAGATTAATGGAGTTTTACATTTTTTTTATCTTTCTGGATAGAATCTATTGTGGGAAATGGAAAAACTGTCTGTCATAAGCAATTTCTTCATTTTCCATCGATGTTTTTATAAATTCCAAAGCCTCTACATTTTACGGGACGTGGGGCGTCACTGTAGGCCTGTTCATGAGTTGTTATATGGACATCACGATCTTACAAATGTGTAACAAACATTATTTATTTACAACTATAATGTAGCCTACATGTTGTTAGCAAATTTATTACAACTGTTTTATTGTAACCAATTCGATTTTCACGGACAATAAATCGTCGTTATGTCCGCTCGGCCATTTCCGTGACCACGAACAATACCGATTGGCGTTTATCGGTTTTGTCCGTAGGGTCGTTATGGAGATAATAGGCGCTTGATCACGTGACATTACCTGGCTGGCAGGTGTATTGAAAATAAAACAGTAGAACGATTTGGTAGATTTAGTGTTTATTGAATAGATCGGTGGACAAAAAACTCAATCAAAATGCACAGTTCGGGAAATACGAAAATGTTTCGCTCCTATCAGAGCATTTTACCGTCGAGTAACAAACTTTTACAAATGAGATGGGATCAAAAGTATTATAAAGAACACCGACGATTGGTAAGTTAGGATTATTTATATTATTTACCCCACCACTCTTAAGTAAAGGTATTTACCTAGGCTACTGTTTTACCTATACAAATATGAACATGTTTGCTTTAAAATTTTATGATCGGGGGGTCGGTATAGATTGATTTTCGATGACCTGAATTCTGTTTAAACAGATCGATTTTATTTGATCATTTTATGGGATGAGATTGAGTTGTTTTGACAATTAACCCTTTCCCAAACAGCCAATATTTGGATTGTTCCATTCTGAAAAACCCGCTGTGTGACAAAAGAGGTATTGATACACATTGTAGGTTTAGTATACAAAATAACAGAAAATATTGAGACAAAAGGAGAAAACGTTGTATATTGATATTTTCCTATCTTGTTTCACTGAGCCTTTTCTGGTAAGGAGTTCAAAATGTACGGGAAAGGGTTAAGCAGATCTACTCAATTTGATGTTAAGTTTGATAGACCACCCATTCTTATTTTTTGGGCCGAAAACGTGTCACAAGCATTCTAACCATTGGAAAGGGACATTGCTAGTGTAAAATATACTTGTTCTGCATGCCATATTTTTGCTTAACCATATATCTGATAAATTCATATCAAACAAGGGCGATCTAAACTTCCGTTTGATTTTAACCAGCGATTATATAACACGACCCCCCGTAAAAATCAGTGTCACAACCCAATTTTCCGAATTTCAAAAGGTTGGTAAATCTCTGTCCAGAAGGCGATATACGCAGAATATGTTTCATTCGACACGTGGTGTATAATAATATGATTAATTTACCTGGAATCATAAAATAAATTTGCTGTTTTGAAAAAAATGTCTTTTCTTGCTCTGTCACAACTCAGGCGAATTCTACGTGACTATGTTTTTGTATGCGCACTAAATTAACAACAGAAGCAAATTCATACCCCTTACCGTTTTTTTTAAATCAATTATCCATATAGCCATTGCCCTAGAACATGCGTATCCAAATAATGGAAGTATATACTTCATGGTCGCCATTTGAAATACCTCCACCAAGTGTCGGACTTTTTTGCTTGAATATGTACGTGACAGCGATTTTTCATTTATGGTAAAGACCATGTCTAAATCGTTTTAAGTATATCAAAGCCTTTAGTATATACACACTATTGACACACAGTTCGACAATATATTTTGAAACCACGTTAAGTCATCCTGATTTAAAAGTAAGTTTTATTTTTACGTGACTGAATACGTGACACTGAAAAACAAAAGTGACCATAACTTCGTTTGACAACAACCTCATTATTATTCATGACCTGTACTTGTACTATGGCGTCAAGTTTAAGGTTTTTTCCATTCATTTCGAAATTCAACGACAGTAATCCGAATACGAAGGAAGGTTTTGCAGGATTTACAGCCATGTACATTACTGGTTCAATATCATAATCTCCTGACAGGTGTGATATTTAAAGTTTGCATTAAGACTCAAAAATAGTATTTCTCTGATACACTTGTGTGTTCTGAATGTTTATCCCTTTAAACAGGCTTTTAGCTGCAATCAGGATCGTCACGTAATATTCACTGTTTCGTCAAGTTAAATTACACATCCGCTTCTCAACCTTTCAGACATTGAAACAATTTTCACTATTCTTTCCATGAATTCCTTGACATATCTATAGAAAATAAGAATTTGGACAGCTGTAAAGAAAGAAATGAGACACAAGAAGCACCAGAGACGGGCAGTATACCCCCTCCCATACCGTATGTGCTTGTCACAAAACCACATTTATATTAGCAGTGACCTTTGATAGAGCCAGCGGTCCACGCTACATGCAAAATTTAAATACATTAACCCAAATGCAGATAGAAGATTCCCGAAGGATCTATACCTTAAGAATTCGAATAGTGATAGACAGTGAATATTGCGATAGTAACGAGGGTAGCAGACAAAATATCTTTATCTTTATATCTTGGTATTTATGCCTTTGTTTCTATTTAAAAAACGAGAACCCGTACCATTATGTAAGTTTTCATTGCATAGTGATAATTTAATATATCATTGTAGGAAAAGGCGATATCGCACACTGAAATCCAAATGGCTTAATGCTTTAGGAGAAGATTGAATTGGATTTCTTACTTAACTTCTCTGTAAATATCAATAAGCCACAATGTAGGGGTAATTTTCATTTCATGTAAATAGTATATTTTTCAAATAAAAAAAATGTGTGTCTTTTATTTTTTTAACTAATTTTACTTTCAAATAAAACTACTCAATTGAAAAGCAGGACTTGATTCTAAAGTAGTTACTTTCACTGAATATTACGTGACAAAGGATCAAATTTCGTTAGGTCGACATATTTTTTTTATTTTTACCAAATACATGCTAATTTGTTTTGACTTTGATAGAACATATATTGCTTAAAGAAATCATTAGTCTTGTAAACTAATTTGATGCCATAAGTTACGAGAGGAATTAGAAGCAAGTGTTTTAAATATTGACTGTTTTTGCACATTAGTTCTAATAAATCCCATTCTCGCGGTGCTTCTTGTTCTTACATGTCTCGAGTTCATGCAAGTCACTTGAATTTCTAATATACAGCTATACATCGCCTGTTGAATTACCAAAACATTACGTCCGTAGTAACTTACTTGAATGTTTTTTACCAGATTTGGTATAATACAGTCGTGTCACGTAAAATTAAATGGTAGTTTGGGGGGTTCTTCAAATTATTGATGCAGGTAAAGACAGACACCTTTAAAGGAGTGGCCATTATTTATTTTTTACCATATAGATGTTATACTATCATATTGTAATGAAAATATTGCAATTCTGTAAAGTCGGAATTTTGGAATTTTGCTGGTGGTTTTCGGCCGAAAAAATGAGAATGGGTGAGACGATTGTTTTGACAAATTATAGCCTATCAGTTTTAAACCTTTCCCATGATAAAGAATTTTTACTTATCCTGTTTACAACAGAAAGCGTACTATGTAATGTTGGACTCTGTCAATCCAGGGGTCTTGAGTTGAAGTGTGAATCATCTATATGAGACAGCAGCTGTAGGCTCGGTTTGGACATTGTTGTGGTGCTGGTGCGAGAAAAAACAGGAATCCATGTTAGGTGTTCCAGCTGCTGCAATATTTCAATAGCAGTTGAAAACGGTACTAAATCAAATGAAATCACCAGTTTATAAATTGCCGTAACCATAAAAATGAATAACTTCTAGAATATATGGCACAAAAAATATTGAGTAGAAATGAGAATATAATAATGATCGTTATCATCATTTTCTCATTTTGTCTCAATGTTTTCTCAAGCACTATCTATTAGGGACTTAAGGTCTTGTTTGGAAAAGGCTTAAAAGCGAAAGGCTGGTGATTGCTCAAAAATGAATTTTAGAAAAAAATAATTTCAATGATAATGCTGTTAACCCTTCTCGTGCTACTCACGTCATATTCCAGCTGTGACCAGAGCTTTGGCAGACAGTATAGACTAAGATCAGCCTGCACAGAGGAGTAGTCTGATCTTAGCCTATGCAGTTTACCTTCTACTGAATTATTGTGGCAAAAATTTGAGATAGATTTATTGAAATGTCTATGAAATTCGAAAAACGACAACAAAATTTAAGGTCAGCACTGGAGAAGAGTTAATGAATTCATTATGCCATAATTTATTTTGTAGGTGAAAGTAGCTCAGCCCATGGTTGATACGAAAGCTCCTGCCACTTATATGCATCTACACTTAAAACTAAAGAAATTACAGGTAACTGCATGTTTAACCCATTACCAAGCGATAACATTTTAGACCTTTCCAAATTCAAAGATGTTGCAGATGACAATATCAAAAGAATAAAATTTACAAAATTAATGTTTAGTGTTTTGGGGTAGAAAACCTTGTGTGAAATGAAACAATTGCTTGTCACAAGCAAATTCTTCATTTTCCACAATGTTTTTCGAAGCTATTATCTCTAAAGGAGTCAAAAAGAAAAATTGGGTGGTATTGGATTAAATCTTTTTTAAACAACAGCAATTAAGATAGATCCAATTTGAAAGGAGTGCATGCTTCAAAATATAGGTTGATAAAGCAGAATTGATTTACAATATAGCAAAGAAAAAATAGAGACAAAAGAAGAAAATGCTGATTATCAGCATTTTCTTCTTCTCAATCCTCTTCTATCAGGGACATCTGAAAACCCAGTCTTGTTTTGGAAAGGATTGAACAACTTGAAATCTATTTCACCAATTCCCAAACACTAAATACTCAATAATGATAAGGGATGAGAAACCTTGCAGGAAAAGAAGAAAATTGTGATTATCATAATTTTTATTTTCTCCTTTTCCATCAAGGCTTTCAATGCTAACATAGATGCCCCTTCCCCTATCTATGAGAAGACCTCCTGCTATGTATAAGAACATAGAATTAAGAATCTCATGGTTGTTGGCATAGCAACACTGGTAAGTTGGAGTAAAGGTGTTCTACACCAGTTGTTATTTCAAATCCCAACCCTATGTTGTGGGTATATAGGAATTACCCTGTCTGTACGTCTGTTCATATTTCTCAGGAGCACAACTCTTCCCAAAAAGCTGGACAGATTTTGATGAAAATTTACATGAACAATCACCATGACATGGACATTTCAGTGATAATTTTACAATTTTAAGACTGTGAGTCCTGGGGAATCACTAGATTCCATATCAATGAGTCCAGCTACTCAGCGTAGTGAGTCCAATACACTATTTTCAATAGGAAATCTGTAAAAATTGTTGCATCCTGGGACTCGCTAGAATTAAAACTTTGCAACCTAGAGACCAAATTATGAGTAAAATGCAGGGTGCGCAGGTAAAAAAATCACTGACATTTGCATGAAGCAATTTCTTTTCTCTCGAAAGTAAACCAAGGGAGGTATTTTGACTTTGTGACCAACTCAGGCTGGAGGTAATTTTGTCTGCTATATTGGGTGGAAAAGGATCACAATGAGTTATAATTTATCATCCTGTAATAAGAGGACAAACTGTCTGAATCAATAAAAGAACCTGTTCAATTTGCTGATCCAACACTTTTTCCTGTAGAGGCACAATTATGCTGCTATAGTTTAGGATTTCTTGCCATAAAAAATTATTAATTTATTACTGCACAGTGATGCCTTTTGACTCCCTCACAAGAAAAGGCTTGGGAAAACAATGCGAAAAATGAAGAAATTGCTTGTTACAAGCAATTTCTTCATTTACCACAGTGTTTTCTAACCCAAAAATGGAAAGATTTTTAGATTTTCATGAACTTGAAATTGTCGTCTGCAACATATCTTTCAAATTAAATTCCTGATTCAAATTACTTTTATTTCTTTTACATCTACTGCCATTTAATTTTCTAAATAATGGGTTATCTCCTTCAAAACAACTAAAAACAACTTAATTTTATGTTGATCCTTATTGAAAGTTAATACTCAATTAACAAAATAAAATGCCAAACAAAAAGTTGAATATCATATCAAATTGAGTCTAAAAAGAATAACTGTAATTGAGAAAAAAGATGATCATTTTACTTCTTTTGTCTCAATATTTCCAAAAAATTCTCTATGAAGGAAGTCCAAACAAAAGGTCTTGTTTCGGAAAACGTCAGTAATGATTAATGAATTTCAGATTCAAAATTTCATTACTCCCTCAATGAATATGTCGATGCTTTTCAACAAAAACCTCGTACCTGTAGCTTGTTTTAAGCTGCATTTACAAGGTTTTCTTTGAAATGACAACAGTACAGCGCTGGTTGTCATTTGCATACAATATGGGTTAATAATGTCTAAATTTATTGGAGGGAAGTGTAAATCAAATATCAATTTAACGATCTAGGCTTACAGATTGATTTTGCAATTACAGGCACATCACCCTTCCTTTATTCCTTTCAAAAACAAGCCAATTCTTCATGTCTTGAGTGACAGTTCTTAAAGCAACAAATATTGAAGGAAAAAAAAAATAATATATACAGATAAACATCACAATTTTTCCATTACCAGACCGCAATATTTTTTACTGTTCCACTTTGAAAGATGTTGCATATATAAAGTTCAATTTTTTCTATTTTGGGTCATAAAACATTGTGTAAAATGAATAAATTGCTTGTGTCAAGCAATTTCTACATTTTCCACAATGTTTTCCCAAACCTTTTCTTGTGAAGGAATCAAAAGGTGTCACTGTGCAACATGCTCAATTTTTACTTGCCATATATCATACAAGTTGTACAACCTACTCTTTTCAACATTATTGTCGACTGTGACAACTTTGAAAAATACAGTGGCGGATCCAGGGGGCTTTGGGGGTTCAAATTAATCCCCATCTACAGCCTGCATTCTTTCAATTTCATGCAGAATCTCAGTCAAAATTGTAGGAAATTAAACTCCCCTTATCTGTATATTGGAACCTCCCTCACAGAAATCCTGGAATCCTGGATCCACTGCAGATATGGTAAACATATTCTTCTCCTTTTTCTTCTAAACAGGGCAATTAATACTTTGTCTTGAATTGTTCTGAATTTTTATGAGAAAATTTGCTCTTTCAGATGAATATAAAAGTAAAATTCATGGAAAAATATCTGTGAAATATCACTTTAAAGAGACTGTTGAAATATTGTTAAATCCAAAGATTAATGGGCTACCTGGGAATTTACATACATTTCAAATTCTAATTATACAGCAGTGAAATTGATAATTTCATGGTTTATAGAGCCTATGAATGAATATCATGTAAAACTCTTCAAATAAACCTATTCAATTTTAATTGAAAGCATTGATTCACCCCTTTCTCCCAGATTTTAGCTCTTGTACTGCTAAACTTAATTCTTTTCCAAAGAAGAGACTGTTCAATTTATTTGTCTTATTCCTTTGCCACAATGATTGAATAGAAAAGGGGCAGCATAGACTAAGGTCAGACTGCACATCTGTGCAGGCTGATCTTAGTCTATACTACCTGCCAAAGCTATGGTCACAATTGGATTATGACAAAAACAGTGTGAGAAATGTTAAGTTTGAGATTTTTTTTTCATTTACTTCTTTTCATCAAACTTTTTAATGAGACTAAATATGACTGTATATCAAGGAATCAATGATCACAGATCTTTAATTGATATTGAGCATTGGCATCGGCAGTAAATTTAACAGATCGATTAAGCTTAAACATGTCATATATCTTAATTATTAGAGATAGAGCCTTGATATTTCCCTCAATCATGGATACCTTATACCAAGGCTTATATTTGAGAACCATGAGCCTACATCTTATGGCCTTGACCTTGATCATGTTGTCTGAATTACTTTTCAAAAACTTTATCCTATCTACCAAGTACCAACTTTTAAAGAAAAATGCATTTAATATACTATAATGTTACAAAGTAATGCAATTTTATGTCAACATAAGGAATGATTTAATAAGATGAATTGGATTTGATGGTTACATATTCTGCTGTATCCGACTAAAAGGAATAAATTACACAGTCAGCGCATATCAATTAGCTATGCATTGAAACTGAATGCCTTATGGATAAATGAATTAATGTAAGAACATGATTTCATTACATTCAATTGCAATATCGTCTTTCATAATTCATATTGCTGATATTGTAGCATACTGACAGCAAGACTTAGAGTGGTATTTTTTGTAGATCAGACAATTTTGATCGAGGATATAACCCTTTCCCAAACAGACATTGTTTTGACATCCCTAATAGAATTTGTTTGGGAAAACATTTGCCTCAGTATTTCTTGTGCTAATGTTATCAACAACTTTTACCTTTAGTTACATTGATTTTGTTGTCTGCAGCAGCTTTAAATTTAAAAAGTCCATTTTTTTACATATGGCAAAGGATTAAGAAGTTCCCTATATAAAAAAAAGATCAACCAATGGCTTGCACATTTTTTTTCTTGGATTTATTGAAACATGATCATTTGAAAACATTTGTGAAGAAAAGGACTGATTCCATAATAAAAATATCTTGACCAGAAATATTACGTAATATTCAATGAATTACCAGAAGTCAAATAATGAACTAGTCTAATTCAAAGGATTCTGGTCTTTCTCAGTAAAAAAAATGTTGGAAATGAAGAATTTGCTTGTCACAATGTTTTCCGAAGCTTTTTATTATGTAGGGCATAAAAAAACATCCATGTGAGAGAATGGTTTAAGGCGCGTTCCCATTGCCGACCAAATCAACTTGATCAAGCTCGATCAAGCAATCAAGTACTGATCGAGCTTGGTCGGCAAGAGTGATCGGGACGATCGAGCGTGGTCGGCATAAATGATCAGGTATTAATCGACAAGAAATAAAGAAGAAGTCGTGTAAATACATTTGATCGAGTTAAATCGGGTTTGATCGGGGAATTTAGACGGTCGAGTAGATCGAGTAGATTTGGTCGGCAATGGGAACGCGGCTTTAAGAGTGTGCTCATATACAAGATTAAGGCTATGTCAGAATTTATGAAGTACTTGCTAACAAATTTAATCAGTTTATTACCATCCATTTACCACCAGCTTTAAATGCCTTTTAAGACATGGGAGAATTGTGTTTAACTCCTTAAACTTTTTGAACAATGATCAAGTATAACATCTAATCTTATAAGCATTATGATAATTTAACATTTTAGACTATTCAAAACTGAAAGCTGCTGCTGACACCAAAACGGATTTCGATGAAGAAAAAAAGTTAATCAAATTGTACAGAAGCAGTACTTTCTCAATTTTCTTTATTTAATATCAACAATTTTTTTGTCCTTTAGCAAAAAATCAAAAGTTTTCAGTCATCATGTTAAAAGGGTCTTTCTTGTGAATGGGTTATGAGTTATGAGGATCATGTTTGTATTCCTATCCTTTTAATTTCCTGTTAAAGTGCCCTGATCGAAGTCGATAGACAATGACCCCATTGTTTAGTTATTGAATATACCCAGGTCATTTGTCAATATCGTGAATATAAAATCAATTGCCCTTTGTCGGAAGTCATACATGCAGTTTGAACCCATTTTCAGGTCATGGTTTCAATATCTAGGGAAAGGAGAAAGAACTGATTACTAGAGTTCTGCCCTTTGCTGTCAATTTTGTTTACCCATATTGATGTAGTTTTTAGCTTTTCAAAGAAGCATTTAGCGGTTTAGCAAAATCATCTTTTCGCTTTTTGCAGTTACGAGGTTTTTGTTGAAAACCAACAATCTTTCCTTATTCAAATTCAATTTCAATTCAATTTTATTCTCATACTTTGGAAAAAGTTCAGGGTTGAAAATGACCCTAGAACAAAGTATTGGTAAAACTGTTTTAGGTGATAATTAGAAAGATAAATAATAGAAGGGGAACAACTTGAGTAAAATATTATCTCAAGGATGACTCACTATTAGTCTCCCTTGTTGAACATTAGTCTTGTAAAACTTTTGTAAGCTGGCTCAATGAAACTTACAAGATTTTTAAAACTTTTCTTAATAACAAACAGGTTGGTCAATTTCAAAATCTGCTAGAAAAAAAATGGATGTATTTAAAGTTTCCAATAGTTTCCCTGCTATAAGGTGTACATCAAAAACTATTATATCAACAAATATTTTGTTGACTACAGGAGCTTTTAATATGGTACAGCCCAAAATTTTGTCATTTGTTAACAGCTTGATCAATTTACTTTCAGCTTGAAGAAGAGAGATTAGCTACTATAGAAAGAGACAACAGGATCTTGTTGGAGAAGATGTCGTACATTATGAGAACTAGAGGACGTGTAGATAACAGAAATAACTATGAATACAAAAGGTAAAATATTGCTTCTTTTTCATCAAAAACTTGGCATGTTTTAAGCTGCAGTTACAAGGTTTGGGATTTCATGTCGGGGGTGCTAAAAGTCACAGGCTAATAGGGCTGAAATGAGAATCCAAGTACCCACAGGTAGGGTACAAAAATTATAGCCATCTTGGACTTTATGTCAGGGTTGCTAAATGTCACAGCCTACCGGTATATGCATAGTGGGAATTCTTTCTAGAGACATCAGAATCTTGCTAGAAAAGATGCTGTATATTATGAGAACAACAGGATATGTAGATAATAGAAATAACTATTTCAATACAAAAGATAAAATGTGTAGCCAACTTGGACATCATATCCAGGTGCTGCTGTCACAGCCTTATGACAGCCTCGGTAGCGCAGTGGTTAGCGCACTGGACTTGAAGCCCGGAGGTTTCAGGTTCAAACCCCACCGTGGTGAGGTGTGTCTTTGGGCAAGACACTTAATTATCACCGCCTCAGTCTACCCAGCTGTGAATGGGTAGCAGTGGGGTAATTTCGAGTTTCTCACTGCCTCTCTTCTCGTAGATGGTTTAATGGGTGGCTGTGATGTAATTTCGAGTTTGTCACAGCCTCTCATAGGAGTTGTTGTAATTGCATCTGTAAATATGGTGGTGGGATGGTGCATTTACAAGAACTGGTGTAGGGTTTGATAAGTAACGCCGTTAGGCGGTTCTCTGCAAAGTCATCGGAGGAATTTACAAAAAATAGATAGGTTGGCATCCTCTTCACTAGCAGTGGTTAGATAGA
This sequence comes from Fragum sueziense, assembly GCA_963680895.1. Taxonomy (NCBI): domain Eukaryota; kingdom Metazoa; phylum Mollusca; class Bivalvia; order Cardiida; family Cardiidae; genus Fragum; species Fragum sueziense. Next base: position 43,633,867 of record OY804607.1, read on the forward strand.
CAAAATCTTTACCATTTCGATATCTTAAGAACTATACACGGTATTTCACATATGGTATGTCTCATGCCAAGACCTTTTACAAGGGATGACTATAATGACCTTTGACCTTAGAGCTTTGTTTTCTGCAATTCCGTTCAATTTGGAATGGTTTAGAAAACAGCAGAGGAAAGAAGAGAATGCTGATTGCCCAGTTTTCTTTTATTCTCTTGATTTTATCTATCTATTTGGATAATCATTCAAATCAAAAGTCAATTAAAGGTCAATGAAACACTTTTGTTAACTGCTACTAATTTCAAATTCAATGAGTCTATTTTTTTGGAAAATATGAAAAAATATCTAAATTGTTATCTTTCCACACAGTTTGAACAGAGAAAAGAGACAAAGAGAATTATTGCGAGTAACAAAAGAGAACCAGGCCATTTTGAAGAGAATTATGTTGAGAAAGCCAGAGTACAGCGCACAGAAATGGCAAGATGAATGGGAGAAAAATCAGAACTTCTTGGATAACATCTCACACTTCCCGAAAGACTGGTGGCTCGGAACTGTAAGTAAAAGGGACCTTATAGTCCAATTAACCCTTTCCCAAACGACAAAATTTTAAGGTTATCCACCTCAAAAACTGCTATAAATGGCAAATTGAATGTTATTAAACATAGGATTTGTGTAATTTATGGCATAGAAAATATTGAGACAAAAGGAGAAACTGCTGGTTATCAGCAGTTTCTTCTTTTGTTTCAATTATTTCCCAAGCCTTTTCTATTAGGGACATCAAAACCAGGTCTTGTTTGGGAAAGGGTTAAAACAAAATTTCGATAAATTTATCAGGCTCAGCAGCACCTGATGTTGTATTTGGGAATTGAACATATAGCAAGATAGTCTGAGAAACATTTTTTTTAGAATTTTTAAAAAAATACAAAATAGTGAAAAGTTTCGGTCCTAGTCAGGCTGCGCTGATTGTGCAGACTGACTAGGGTCGATACGTTTTACACTTCCCATAAGGTCTTTTTTAGCATGACGGGTCACATTTTTGAGTATCAATTCAAGGTTTATGGAATGACTATTTCTAGTGCATTATGTAGTGCACTGATAGAGATAGTTTTGCAGTCAACCCTTTAACCCTTTCCCAAACGACAAAATTTAAGGGTGATCCACTTCAAAAACTGCCACAAATGACAAGATGGATGTTATTAAAGGTAGTATTTGTGTAAAATATGGCACAGAAAATATTGAGACAAAGGGAGAAACTGCTGGTTATCAGCAGTTTCTTCTTTTGTTTCAATGTTTTCCCAATCCTTTTCTATTAGGGACGTCAAAACCAGGTCTTGTTTGGTAAAGGGTCAATGCGTATAATATTGTAGCCATATTTAAATGTGAGAAAAAGTTAAAAGCTAGCAAAATATTTGGCTTGTTTCACATGTAACACAATGTTTTATCTAAAACAGCATAAAAGTAATCAATTATGCATATCATGGGCACTTACGTCATATTGAAAGTAGTTTGAAGTAATACTTCATTTAGTTTGATTTGTGGAAACTTGACTATCGTTTGGTAACAGAAGACATGAGTTCATAATTATGATATCAATGCATAAGTTGTAACATTGCATGCATATGAAAGATGATTCCTTCAAGTCATTTGATATATTATTATACCCCCGCAAACGAAGTTTGGAGGGGGTATACTGGAATCAGCCTGTCGGTCGAGTGGTTGGTTGGATGGTTGGAAGGTTGGATGGTTGGATGGTTGGAAGGTTGGATGGTTGGATGGTTGGAAGGTTGGATGGTTGGATGGTTGGATGGTTGGATGGTTGGTTGGTCTGTCTCCAAAACTTTGTCCGGACAACTCCTCGTACACTTGTGGACCTATTTAGTTTATACTTGGCACAAATGTTCATTGTGACCTGTAGATGTGCAAGACGCAAATTTCACGATAATCCAACCGATACTTTTTGAGTTATGGCCCCTGATTTGACCCAAAAATGCTTGTCCGGCCAACTCATCCTACAGTTACCGTCCGATTTGCTTCATACTTGGCACAAGTGTGCATTAGGACGTGCAGATGTGCAAGACACAAATTTTACCAAAATGCGATCGTTACTTTCTGAGTTATGGCCCCTGATTTGACCCAAAAATGCTTGTCTGGCCAACTCCTCCCACAGTTACTGTCCGGTTTAGTTCATACTTGGCACAAGTGTTCATTGTGACCTGTAGATGTGCAAGACGCAAATTTCATGGAAATCGGACCGATTCTTTTTGAGTTATGGCCCCTGATTAGACCCAAAAATGCTTGTCCGGCCAACTCCTCCTACAGTTACATGTACCGTCCGATTTGCTTCATACTTGGCACAGGTGTGCATAGGATGTGCAGATGTGCAAGACGCAAATTTCATGAAAATCCGACCGTTACTTTCTGAGTTATGGCCCTTGATTTGACCCAAAAATGCTTGTCCGGCCAACTCCTCCTACAGTTACTGTCCGATTTAGTGCATACTTGGCACAAGTGTTCATTGTGACCTGTAGATGTGCAAGACGCAAATTTCATGGAAATCGGACCGATACTTTTTGAGTTATGGCCCCATTGATTTGACCCAAAAATGCTTGTCCGGCCAACTCCTCCTACAGTTACTGTCCGATTTAGTTCATACTTGGCACAAGTGTTCATTGTGACCTGTAGATGTGCAAGACGCAAATTTCATGGAAATCGGACCGATTCTTTTTGAGTTATGGCCCCTGATTAGACCCAAAAATGCTTGTCCGGCCAACTCCTCCTACAGTTACCGTCCGATTTGCTTCATACTTGGCACAGGTGTGCATTAGGATGTGCAGATGTGCAAGACGCAAATTTCATGAAAATCCGACCATTACTTTTTGAGTTATGGCCCTTGATTTGACCCAAAAATGCTTGTCCGACCAACTCCTCCTACAGTTACTGTCCAATTAGTTCATACTTGGCACAAGTGTTCATTGTGACCTGTAGATGTGCAAGACGCAAAGTTCATGGAAATCGGACCGATACTTTTTGAGTTATGGCCCCTGATTTGACCCAAAAATGCTTGTCTGGCCAACTTCTCCTACAGTTTCTGTCCGATTTGCTTCCTACTTGGCACAGGTGTGCATTAGAACCTGTAGATGTGCAAAACGCACATTTCACGAAAATTGGACCGATACTTTCTGAGTTATTGCCCCTGATTTGACAAAAAAATGCTTGTCTGGCTAACTCCTCCTACACTTGTGGACCACTTTATTTCATGCTTTGCACAAGTGTTTATTGTCACCTGTAGATGTGCAAGACACAAATTTCACGAAAATCGGACCAATAATTTTTGAGTTATGGCCCCTGATTTGACCCAAAAATGCTTGTCCGGATAACTCCTCCTACAGTTACTGTCCGATTTGCTTCATACTTGGCATAGGTGTGCATTAGGACCTGTAAATGTGCATGACGCAAATTTCACGAAAATCTGACCATTACTTTCTCAGTTATGGTCCTTGATTTTACCAAAAAATGCTTGTCCGGACAAATCCTTTAGTTACTGTCCGATTTGCTTCATTCTTGGCACAGGTGTGAATTAACTTCAGTAGATGTGCAAGACGCACATTTCTTGAAAATCAGACCGACAATTTCTGAGTTATGGCCCCTGATTTGACAAAAATGCTTGTCCGGACAATTCCTCCTACAGTTACTGAATGATTTGCTTCATACTTAGCACAGGTATGCATTAGGACCTGTATATATGCAAGATGCAAAATTCACGGAAATCAGACCGATACTTTCTGAGTTATGACCCCTGATTGGATCAAATTTCAAGAAAATCGGATTGACAATTTCTGAGTATGGCTCCTGATTCAACAAAAACACTTGTCCGAACAAATGTGGTGGCGGGGGTATTTTTATCACCTTCAGTGATAGATTTCTAGTTTTCTCTGTAAAAAGGTTTGCTTTTTACATTTTCAAGGATGCATCTTTCAACAAAACTAGTTTGTCTTTGAATCGTTCAAAGACATTCAGCGGCGCAGATAGAAAAACAAGAATGTCCATGGAAAAATCTCCATATGGAGAGGTATAAATTAGCACCTGCCTTCTGCAGGGTGATTGGGTTGCACATTTGTTTAAAAATATAAACTCTTTCCAGGAAGTCATGACAGTTTGAAGAACAAAACATGAATATTTCTGCATTTACCAAATTTTAGCCGTTATATTTAAGATCATTGTTTTACAAATGCAATTAGACCAGCACAAAAAGGTCTCTGTGCAGATTAGAATGTTCTTGTTACTGTCTATTAGATAGCCAGCAATCCATCATTTTTAACAAAAACCTTGTAACTGCAGCTTGTTTTAAGCTGCAGTTACAAGGTTTGTGTTGAAAAGCAGCGATTTATTATTCTATTAAAGTTAAAACTGAGGTGGCAAGATTTAATATATGCAATTTTCTAAAAAGACATATTCAAACATTATCTTGCAGTCATAATGCACAGTCTATTTTATACTAACCTTTTCTGTACTTTCAGTCTGACAGCACTGATTTCTCGGTTAACTTGTAGCACTTTAAGATAGTAAAATTTTAAAAAAAGTATTCGGATATTTGACTGCAACATGAGTCCATTTACCACTTGAGAAGTATTATGAAACATACTATACACTCTAATTAAGCTAGGTCAAGTTGAAAGCACAAAAACACCACAGTAATGCATATTCATAATAGAGCAACGTCGGGTATTATCGACACTTTAACGTTTGAAAGCGATCAGTATCAAAACTATTACCTTCCAGTGACGTGTTGTTGGAAAATCCCATGTATTGACATCTGATTGGACAATTTATTCGCACATACGGTGTTGTAAAAAATAACACAAGCGTATATTTTTCATTTCCCTACATACAAGTCTGATCGGTAGTTACCGACATTCTTCGGCAGTTATCGACAACACTTATTAATGGTTAGGTTAAAACTCAGAGAAAATATTCTTACCTGTGTATTATTATCACCTGAGTGTTAAGTAGTATTATCCTGACATTTTGAGGTATTTATCTATTTTCTGGACCAGTAATAATTTCAATTTCACACAGAAAATGTGCAGAACCAGGAATCCATTTCCGTCGAGATCGGCAGTTATCGACACCACTTATTAATAGTAATGTTGAAACTCGGAGAAAATATTTTTGCCTGTATTTTCTCTCCTTCTCACAATATTTCAATATTGTCGGCAAACTTTTCGGGACAATTACTTTGATTTCTTTGGAGAAAAGTGCAAAGGTCTATCTTTTATTTGATTTATTTTTTAATCGTCGATAATTGCCGATCACAAGAATAGATGTCGGTATATATCGACAACCCTATGAAATGTATTATGTTGAACAATACACGCTCGATTTGGTTACTAGAACATTATTCTTCAAGTAAAACATCTATCCGAGTTTAAAACCACACAAAACCACACTGCAGTATGCGCGCTACATGTAAGTGAAAAACACACCCTCCTTACGGCACAGTTTATCGGAGTTAAATTGGTGAGATGTAAGATTTTACTTACCGATTGTTTGTTTGTGATCTTACTTCAATCGATAGAACTTGAAAAATTAAGCAAATTATGTCATATATTACGTCACATGAATACATTTTGCTCATCTTTCTACGAAATAAAGGTTATATCAAAGAACTGACGATAACTGCCGACTGTCGATAATGCCCGACGTTGCTCTAATACATGAAATAGGGCTTTTGTATTGACGTCGCCTTGAAACTAGTACAATAAACTTGCTTTTAATTCAAAATATGAAATAATACATTTAAACAATGCAAGTTCATAGTTAAACAAATACTTCTTGACTGATTTCACCTTGTATGAATATGAATTGTAGAGAAGTGTAAAATCTGCATCGTCAAGTCGGGTAAGTTTTTATATAGTAGAAATCCAATGTAGCGCATACTGACTTGATAATTCTCTTGGAAGTAGGTTCCATAATAGCATCTTGTTTCCAGAACAAGACTTAATTAAAAATTGTGGTAGACCTTAAAGATCTTCTCATTTCTATCTATTATGAATTGAACTAGCATCTGTAATACTTCAGTTTTGTTGATATAGTTCTTTCTGACCAATAAACTTTCCTTAGCTTGTTCCTTTGTCATGCAAACTTGAAATTTTGTTTCAAACAAGTTGCCAATTTAAAAGACATTTCAGTCAGTTTATCTTGAGTTTTTGCCACAATAATTGAGTATGAATTAGGTAGTGTAGGCTAAGATCAGACTGCACATCTGTGCAAGCTGATCTTTGTCTATACTGCCTGCCAAAGCTATTGTCACAACAGGAAACTGACACAAACAGCATGAGAAGGGTTAAATGTTAAATAAATGATGATATTAATTATGTAGATCTATAGTTTGTTTCACAAATCATATTGTTGATAAAATTTCTAGGTAAAATTTTGTAACTGTGTTGTAAGGATTCAAATAATTCTGTTCAATAATTTTTCACAAACTTCATGTAGGCTAATTATGAAAGAGAAAATCCTCTAGATATGAGGAACTGGATATTTGTTAATAACTCTCCATTAAATCACCATAATTTTAGAGAAGTATAAAATCTGCGCCCCCATTTAGACGGGTAAGTCCATTTAATATGGATAGGGTAAACTATATAGCATGCAAAGTAGTCTAAGCTTTCATTCTTATTTGATATAGTTTGTTTCCATATTTATTCTCCTTTTAGTCTGGCAGAATATTAATATTTAGAACAATAGACATAAAAAATGATGCACTTCATTGAAAATCCTTAAACCTTTACCACACAATGACACAAATTTTGAATCCCCACAAAACAATGGCCATGCAAAACATCTTGGGAAAATAAAGAAATTGCTTGTGACAAGCAATTTCTTCATTTCACACAATGTTTTCTACCCAAAAAGTCATACAATTTCATCATATTGAAAATGTCGTCTGCAACTTCTTTGAATTTGGATCAGTCTAAATTTTTGCTGTTTGCAAATTTGGTAATGGGTTAGAAAGGAAGAAAAAATATCTTTCTTGTTGTAAAAAACACATCAGTTTTTCTTTGATATTTTTCTTGAAATTCATCTTTTGTTAAACTGCATGTTTTTTTTTATTATTTTAAAGCTAACAATAAATTGTCTCAATGACTGACTATATTGTTACATGCAAAGCCTCTAGGTGCAAAGCTTAATCCTTGCCCACACAGTGACGCTTTTGGACGCCCCACAAAAAAAGGCTTTGAAAAACATTGTGGAAAAGGAAGAAATTGCTTGTGACAAGCAATTTCTTCATTTCACACAATGTTTTCTACCAAGAAAGACCAAAAAATGTTAAATTTTGTTCAATGGAAATTGCCGTCTGCAACACCTATGAGTTTGGACTATGCTAAAATTTTGTCATTTGGTAATGGGTTAACCCTTGGGAAAAATCGTCAGCTTTTACGCAGCTTCTGCGAAGCTTTCAAGCTGCGTAAAAGCTGCGTTTACGCAGCGGTATTGGCACCTGCGCAAAAGCTGCGTATTTTTGGGGCTAGAAAAACGCAGCTTTTAAAGAAATAAAAACAGAAGCTGCGTAAAAGCTGCGCAAAAGCTGCGTAAAAGCTGCGTAAACGCAGCTTTCCAGAGCTGCGTAAACGCAGGTGCCAATACCGCTGCGTAAACGCAGCTCTGAAAAGCTGCGTAAACGCAGCTTTTACGCAGCTCTAAGTCAGAGCTGCGTAAACGCAGCTTTTAGAGCTGCGTAAACGCAGCTTTTACGCAGCTCTAAGTCAGAGCTGCGTAAACGCAGCTTTTCAGAGCTGCGTAAACGCAGCTTTTACGCAGCTCTGAAAAAGCTGCGTAAAAGCTGCGTAAACGCAGGTGCCAATACCGCCGCGTAAACGCAGCTTTACGCAGCTCTAAGTCAGAGCTGCGTAAACGCAGCTTTTACGCAGCTCTGAGTTTACGCAGCTTTTAAGAGCTGCGTAAACGCAGCTTTTTGGAGCTGCGTAAACGCAGCTTTTACGCAGCTTTGCACAACTGCTAAAACTAGAATTTAAAAAAAAATATATAGCCTGAAAGTCGTTTGGCCATGAATGATTCAAAATAACATGTTAATGCAAAGTAGATTAGTCCTTATTTAACAGCCAAATTTTAAATAAATCAAATTTGAAAGCTGCTACTAGTTACAATAATGGAATACAAGATTTTTTTATCACAGAGGAAAAGGCTAATTATAAGCAATTACTTCTTTTATTTCAATGGTTATCGAAGGCATTTTAAAGATACATAACAGAAAATATCAAAGTATGTAATAAATACAAATTTTTAATAAATAAATAGACTTAAAAAAACTCAAAAGTACATAAGCTTGTGACAAATAATCTAATTTATTATCTTAATACATTCTAACAAAATCAAAATACCCTTTCAAAAATGGTTAAATTTCAGATTGGCCCAAAGCTAATGTTTCTTATATCAACAAACTAGGTTTTAATGAAGAAAAAGGTGAGTATCATAACAGAAAAAATATTGAGGCAAAAAGAGAAAATGCTGATGATCAGCCTTTTTTCTTCTTTTGCCTCATCGTTTTCCCAAGCCTATCTATTAGAGACAAATTGAAAGATGGTACAAAAAAATGACACATACTGAAAACATTTGGGCCAGGATCTGGAAAAATGTCCCTTAAGGCTTTTGAGCCCAACATGGTTCCAGATCAGCCTGTGTATACACACAGTCTGATCAGGAACCATGTTGTTCTCTATTAGCTTCATCATAGTGTGTAACAACCACATGAGAGTAACATGATCTAGGTCAAACTGCACCTTATACAGTGCCGCTCAGAATGACCTTTACACTATACAAAAAACTGATTTCTGTGAATTTCTGTTACAGAAATGATAAACAAACAATACTCATGATTTACTTTATGTGTGTATCAATATACTAATGCATACACAACAAGATGTGTTTGTGAAACACCAATGCCCCCGAAATGGCCATTTTTCTAAAATGTTAAGTTTTCACAGAGTAAAGGGTTGATAAGGGTTAACAGATGAAGGACAAACTGCATGGAACAGACAGATACCATTAAAAGGAAGTTGCATACCAAATTTCAGCTTTGTATGTCAAAATACTTCTGGAGAAAAGAAAGTCCAATGTTAAGTTTTCGGACAGAAAGACGGACAGACGGACAGACAGACGAACACGAGTAAAACAATATGCCCCCGATCTCTCCATACAGGGGCATAACAAAAGAAAAACAAAACTTACAAAAAATCTAACAAGAATCACTCGGAATTATCTTAGTAAAACTGAAATACATGGAGTGTAAAGGTCATTTTGACCGGCACTGTATATATATAGTCACAGCCTGATCTTGAAACATGGTTGTCTGAAATGCTATATGGGACATTTTTTCCTGCTTGCGTCTCATTTAAAAGCTGGTCATCATCAATTTAAATATGTTTTAGGCATTTTCTCCAACTCTTTTAACCTGTGATATGTTTGATCATGATCCTTATCATTCTAACATTTTCTTCTAGCCGCCACAATATTTTTCCCAAAAACTTTCTATCAGGGATGTCAATATTAGGTCTTTTTTGGATAAGGATTGCATAATTTCACATCCAAGAACAAGAATACCTGATACACTAAATTATCAAAGCTCATGTCCATGTTGCTAGTTCTCAATTCAAATTCCATTCAATTCATCCCAAATCAAATCTACCAAATTCGAGTAATTGTATGATTCTTTTGGGACTGGTCAAAATTGAAATATGTGGCAGATAACAACCAAGTCAGGGTTTTAAATGCCATGGTATAGAAAATATTGGAATGGAGCAAATGCTGGTCATCAGCAGTGCTGATTCAGCACTTAATTCTTTTCTGGATTTTTTTTATTACCACACAGTGAACCTTTTTGCCACTCTACAAGATAAAACATTGTAGAAAATGGGAAAATTGCTTGCCACATGCAATTTCTTTATTTTCCACAACATTTTCAAAAGCCTTAAGCTTTGTGGGTGTCAAGAGGCTTCATCATGTGGTAATGGATTATTGTAAAAAAAACTTCTGATTGAAACTTGAATGAAAGAAGTCTCATCTTTTCTGAAACTTGAATAAATGAAGTCTAAACTTTTCTTGTTTTGGTCTCTTTAACATCTAAAGTTCATCTGTGGTTGTTTGCGATTGATGGAAGTTGTAGATGTTTCAAACATTTAAGGTCAATTTTTTCTCTTCTTAAGCTTCATCTGTCATCTTGTCGTAAGCCTTTTCTGCTCGGATAGCTACAAAAAGAGTTGAAGACATTCACAGTTTCAGCAACATTCTATAGGTTGTTGTTTTATGTTAACACTTTCCCAAACGACAATATAAATATATAGCATGGCCCAATTTGTAAGCTACAGCAGGAAACAAAATAGATGGTAATAAGTTAAGAAATTGTGCTTATTATAATGCCCCAAAAAATATTGAGACAAAATAAGAAAATGCTGGTTACCAGCATTTTCGTCTTTTGCCTCAATGCTTTCTCAAGATTTCTGTTAGGAACATCAATACCGGGTCTTGTTTGGAAAAGGGCTAAGACATGTTTTAACCTTTTCCCACACAACAAAATTGTAGGATGGTCCAACTTGAAATCTGTTGCAGAAACTGCCGAAGATGGGGTTTGTGTACAATATAGGTCAGAAAATATGAGACAAAAGGAGAAAATTCTGCTTATCAGCAATTTCTTCTTTTGCCTCAATGTTTTACCAGGCCTTTTCTATCATGTTTCTGAAAGGGTTAACATAAAAAAAAAGTGTGCTTTTTGATTTTTTCAGCCTCTAGGCAAAGATGCATTATGCAAAGTTTCATAGCAATATAGCATTAGTAGAAACAGATATGAAAGTTGCACTCAAAAACTTAATCAAAGCATGGAGTCAATGCCCAGGTGTCAAGAATAGCCTCCCTATTCTATGAGTATTCACATTAAAAAGTCTGGAAAACAAATTGACCAGACTGAAGAATGGATAGATGTACAGACTGACAGACAGTGTTCAAACCTAAAGTCCCTTTCGGCTTTGCTAATAGGGGAATAATTATCATAATTTGGTTGTGTGAGAGTGCATAATACCAATCGGTGTAGACTTTCATTGGATAACTGTATGACACATTCAAAGATGTCATATTTGATATTGAAATTATAACAAGATCAATGTCTTGACCTCAGCAGTGAAATCAATTTATAAGTTATAAACTCTGCACAGAGAATCTACTTTCTGTTAACCTGTCTGTGTGCTGCAGGGTTTGCTTACCTCCTTAAATCCATAATTTGCGTTGTACACATCCCAATGTATTCAAATCTCACATCGCCAATCTTCGTTGAATTTCCACCCAAACATACTTCAGTGTACATCAACCTGATAATAGAGGAATACAAGTAAAAGGGAAGTGTGAAAAAAAGCAAAGGGCAATAACTAAAATAATAAGCCAGACAGAGTTATGCTCCTTATGCATTGCACTTCTTCTTTTTGAGATCTATCCATCCATTAAGTTTCATGGTCCTAGCTGATATACTTTTAGAGATATGCTCCAGACAAAATCTAAGTATGAAATTAACAAAGGACATTTAACTCAGAAAATAAACCAGACAGAGTTATGTTTTTTATGTACTGCACTTCTCCTTAATGAGATATATATACAATAGTACCGGCCGAAAATGACAGTGACATAGATTCTGACCCCGATCCCAATTCTTTGAAGTATTTTGAAAAAGGATGACCCAAGGATCATATCTGTGAAATTTCATCCAATTCTGCCCAGCACTTTAGGAGGAGAAGATTTTTTATGATTGTGGACGGACAGACAGACAGACGGACGCCGGACAACAGACCGATCACAATACCTCACCTTGAGCACTTCGTGCTCAGGTGAGCTAAAAACCCTTGTCACCTTTTTGTTGGAACCCCATCATCGGCGCATCTGAGAATTTATGAAACACTTGCTCCAGTCATCTCTCTTAACCCTTTCCCAAACGGCGAAAATTTAGGGTGGTCTAATTTGAAAGCTGCTGCAGACGACAAAACCAATGTTACTTAGTGCGAGAAATGGGAATATCATGGTATGGAAAATATTGAGGCAAAAGGAGAAAATGCTGATTATCAGCATTTTCTTCTTTTACCTCAATGTTTTCCCAAGCCCTTTCTAATAGAGACGTCAAAACCCTGTCTTGTTTGGGAAAGGGTTAAGAGAGAAACTGACATTTGGGTACAGTATATGCTGTAAATGCAACTGGTTGTCCTGCTGGCTCAGTGCTATAGCATCTGACTAGTGTTCCATGGGTTGAAGCTTCTGTGTTGTATTTACTAAAAATAAAAATTACTATAAAACTTACTATAATTCAATCAACCATGCTCTACTCCATCATCAGTGTACAGCTTCATTCATTACTAAACACCATAAAAAGAATTTGTTGTCAGTGGAACGATGACTATAATATCTGGTACTTCAAACCTGAAATGAATTGAGATAAGGGATTTTTTTTTTAGAAATGTTGAGAATTCCAAATTCAAGTGTGTAATTGTTGTTGTTTGTAATTATCACCTTTCTCCGATCCCATTTTGGCATGTCACACATTTGTAATTTGCAGATATTATAATTAGGTGTAATTAACCCTTACATTCTTCAATGGCAATTTTTTTAATTATAAGGCCCAATTTGGAAGAGGCTGTTCACACTTAACACTTTCCCAAACAACTAAATCTTGAGAGGGGGGGGGGGTGGGGGGGGGGGGGGGGGGGGCAGCTGCTCCAGACGACAACATTTATGTTAAAAAGGAAAGGGGTTGTGTGCTATATGGCACAGAAAACATTGAGGTAAAAGGAGAAACTGCTGGTAATCAGCAGTTTTTTCTTTTGTCTCAATGTTTTCCCAAGCTTCCTCCATAAAATAAATTTGGGTCATCAAAACCAGTTCTTGTTTAGGAAAGGCTTAAAAATGTGTTTTTTGTTGCAAAGAAGATATTAAGGGCAAATGAGAAACTGATTATCAGCAAACTCTTTATTTCTCTTAATGTTTTCCAAAACTTTTTCCAAGTAAGAATGTCCTATCAAGGCATTGTTTGGGAAAGTGTTAAACCATCAAATTTGGGACCCATTTAAGGAAAAATCATAAATGCTTTCATTAGCAAACACTCAATTCTTCATATAAACAATTACTTTCAATCAGAAGAACTTTCCATCAAAACTTTTTTTTTAATAGGATCTGTCATGAAGTTTGGGATATCTTATTTTTTTAATGGCAGCCATTTTGAATAGCTATTAGCATTAAAATAAATTACATGATCCCACAAACTTACCTTGTTTTAGGACAAGTGCATGTTTTCAACAACATTATTAAATGCACTACATTAAATCAAGAAAATAAATCCCCTAATATTAAATTATCTTATGGTAGTAAACAAACAAATACTTACCTTTCATCTGTAACACATCAAGTTTGCTTTCATTCAAATGTGCCACCAAAGCCAGTCAATGGCTAAACAACCAATCAAAACACAGCATTTTTAATTTTAAGCTGCTTCAACATATAAAAATGAAAAATATTAAGCTGCTTCAACATATAGAAATGAAAAAAAAAGTTTTTATTTATTTATTTATTTTTTTTTTCAATATCATCATTTGGTAAAAATTTCCTTTGAAAACAATAAACATGCACAGAAAAGATGAAAAGAAATTAAGCTTTGATATTGTAATTAACATAATAGGAACATAATTAAAATTATGGTTCAGGACAATTTTTAAAACATCTTTGAGAAAGATGATTGTGATAAGGTTAAATGGCAACACAGGCATAGGTTTTATTTATTTATAATAAATTCACAGTCACTATTAACTCATAAATGAAATTAAATAATTTTCCCTAATAAAATGAGTAAGAGGTAAAGCAATTATGAATAATATCTGGAGCATTTTCTTAGCAGTATTATATCAAATGTTTACCAACCCTTTGCCCAAACAGGTCATGTTTTGTCATCAAAAGGGAGATCAAATGAAAAGAAGAAATGACTGATAATCCTCCTCTTCCCTCAATATTTTTGTTATATCATGCATATATTTTAATTTTGGTATCATTTATTTTGCTGTCTCCATTCCTTTCGATTAGACAGGTATGAAATTTCTGTGTGTGAAAAGGCATGGTGGACTGCACACTGGTTTTTTTCCAGTCTGTAACCTATGGAAACCACATTACATGTGTCATAATGTCCTAAGTATGCATCTGTTAATGAGGCAGTTATGAGCTTTTATCAAACACAGGTCATTGTTTTTGGTGGCTATGATTTCTTTTTATAGAACTAACCCTTACCCTAACATGTTCTTGGTTTTGACACTAGCCAAAAAGTTCATACCATGTAATCAAATTAAGTACTTAATGACTTTGAATAAGATAAATTTGTTTACATTAAATATTCATTGTGTTTGTGTGTGTGTGTGTGGGGGGGGGGGGGGGGTAAAACTTTGCTGATAATGACTCAAAAAGTATTTTTTAATTGCAAATTAATCTTATTTGGACTTATTAACCCTTTCCCATGGAATTTTGTAAAATGAGAAAGGTTTTCAGAGTATTCATTTCAGACAATCATTGAGAAAGTGTAGTCTTTATGTTTATTATGGCATTGGTAACAGAAAATGAGAAAATATGTTTAATGGTTCCCTTTTCCCCTTTCTTACTATTTTCCTAAAAATCTGACTTAACCCTCTCCCATTTGATGAAATTTTAAGGTGGTCCACTTTACCCTTTCCCAAACAACAACTTTTTTGGGTGGTCCTATTCAGAGGCTGCTACTGATGATAATATTGATGTTGTTAAAGATAGAATTTATGTAGAATATAGCTCAGAAAATATTGAGACAAAAAGAGAAACTGCTGTTTGTCAGCAGTTTCTTCTTTTGTCTCAATGTTTTCCCAGGCCAATTATATCAGGGACGTCAAAGCCAGCTCTTGTTTGGGAAAGGGTTAGCACTTGCCCAAACAAGACCTGGTTTTATCATACCATGTAAATGAGGCTTGAGAAAACATTGAGCCAAATGACGAAAATGCTGTTGACCAGCATTTTCTTCTTTTGGCTCAATGTTTTTTGTGGTACATTGTGCATAAATTCTTCCTTGGGCAGCTTCCATTTTGTCTTTATCAGCAACTTTCAAATTTGACCTCCCCAAACTCCCCAAAATTTTGCCATTTGGGAAAGGAAATTAATTGATTTATTGGGGTTTTACGCTGTTTTCAACTTTCAAGGTCATATCACGACGACTGGAGCACCTAACCATGGATTCCTGGCGTTTCTCATACGAGTACTACCACAACACCCTTACCGAGTCTCCAGCTACTCCCCCACATAGGTTCACGATATCAAACCATTGATGGGTGACATTTTGGCAGTAAGGGTATTTGCCACAGCCGGGTATCGAACCCGGGACCTCTCGAATGAGAGGCAGATGCGCTACCAACTGCGCCATGGCTGCAGCCGGAACGGGTTTAAAGATATTCTGCTTAGGACAAAATGGATATGTGTTATTTGTGTAAACTACAGCTAGGAAAATACTGAGACAAAGGGGAAAAAAAGTTGATTACCAGCATTTTTTTCTTTTGCCTAATGTTTTCACAAGGCTTTCCTTGATCAAGGACATTAAAACCAGGCGTTGTTTGGGAAATGGTTACAGCTGAAAGTATTGACTAAATAAGACTTGCTTGCATTTTGTTAGGAGCATATTTACATTTATTTAGAAGTATGATAAAATACCTCATTGAGTGAAAGTGTAGTACAAGAATCATAACTCTGGTTTGCATATTTTCTGAATTATAGCCCTTTGTTGATTGTTTTCAGATTTGAATTTTGTTGAAGCAAATCCCTGAAAGTCTTTCAGCAATGAAACTTTGTGGATACATCATTTTTTGCTTAAGTTAGTCATCAGTTTGGTGGCATTCAATCTCAAAATCAAGGGAAATGGGGTGAAAAATCACTGGGGAAAAAAATAATTTTAAAAATACGCAGCTATGGATAGCTGCGCAAAAGCTGCGTCTTTTTACTTCTTGGGAAAAAACATTCAGCAAAAGAAAGACGCAGCTTCTGCGCAGCTTCAAGAGCTGCGTATTTGCTTCTAAGACAAAATTATAAAAATACGCAGCTTTTTAGTTAGATACGCAGCTTCATAACAAAATACGCAGCTTTTACGCAGCTTCACACCAAAATACGCAGCTTTTACGCAGCTTTGATGTAAAATACGCAGCTTTTAGAGAAAAACGCAGCTTTTACACAGCTCTTTTTAAAAAACGCAGCTTTTTAGGTTAGAAACCAAAAAAACGCAGAAAAGCTGCGTAAAAGCCGGCTTTTACGCAGCTTTCTGAAAGAGCTGCGTTTCATTTTCCCAAGGGAAGCTCACACTGAGTGGTGTTTATTTCTCATTATGTATTACAACAAGCCCATTCTTCAATAATCTGATGGTCTCATTTGCATATTAAAGCACAATGTACAGTATGATGCTTTGGTTTTAGGACAACACTATACAACTAGGGCATTACTGTTAGTCACCTAAAAATACAATATGATTAGATTGGGAATGTGCAATATCATGCAATGAGTTATTAACTCTTTCGCTGCCAAATTTCCTGCCTGGAATTATGCTATTTCCAGTGCCAATTTTATTTAAACTTCATAACAGGGCTTATCAGTTTATAATATAGTAAAATTATTATTTGATGAATTTTAAGCTGAAACCCCCAGGAATGATTGCACATAAACTATTTTGTTGAATAGCATACTTTTTATCAGGCAGTTTGATCAGATGACCCTGACCTTGACCTTGAATGACCTAATTAAGCTATTGTTTTGAAGTTGCCAAAAGGCGACATTGGCAGTCTCGTAATAGGTCGCCAAAAGGCGACATTGGCAGCGAAAGAGTTAACACCAAAATTTTAGATCAGTCCTATTTGAAAGGGATTGTGGATGATAAATCAATTGATGTAAAAAGTCAACTATATAGATCTATGTGTATATTTCCGCATAGAAAATATTGAGAGAAGAAGAAAAAATATGATTTTTACCTATTTCTTCTTTCTCTCATTTACTTATCAAGCATGTTCATTAGGAACTTCAAAGCAAGGTCTTGCCCAGGAAACTGTAAAATAAAACATAGATAAGCTGAAATTGGTAAAAATGCATGTAGCTCAAAGTACTTAGCTTCCATAGAAATAATAGATATTTGTTATGGGTAGATTTTTTGTATCATTCAGGAATTATCTTGAATGCTGACTGTATAGTTTTCTTTTACATTTGAAAGGAAAAACTATCATTACTTTGAATCATTATTGATTTTTAAACATCGCTTTTTATGCCCCCGATAGGGAGGCATCATAAATTTGACTTGTCCGTCCGTCCGTCCGTCTGTCCGTCCGTCTGTCTGTCTGTCCGTCCGTCCGTCCGTCCGTCATTCCGTCCAAAAACTTTAACATTGGCCATAACTTCCTTATTACTTAACATATTCGCTTCATACTTTACCACAACATTCCTTGGTACATTACCTTTCTGTAGGCACATACTTTGGTGACCTTGACCCCTGGATGACCTTGACCTTATGACGATCAAAGCGGTGTCGGGGGCATTGTCATCTTACAGTGACAGCTCTTGTTGTAGGTATTATTGTCAATTGCCGAAGTTTTATCCCTATCCAGTGAATGATACAATTCCTTTATAGTAAAGTAATGGTTCTTTAGGCGCAAGAATTGATACATTGTGATAGGCTATGACTGTACAAGATCCTTTTGCATGCATCCTTCCTTTATATACATTATTGATGTATAATTGTTTAGTGCCATGTAC